>OX333073.1:56823177-57216689 GCA_946863875.1 Alloplasta piceator
TTAATTTGATTTTTTTTTTTAAGAAACAGATTTTCAATCCCGTTCCTAAAATATTGTCATTCTATATAAATTGATAATTTTTAAAGTTGATCATTGAAGAATTTAATCTCATTAATTTGTTATTTTTTAGTTAGGAACGCATTCTTAATCTCAATCCTAAAACTATGCAATTTCATATAAATTGATGATTTTTAAAATTGATCAATGAATAATTTAATTAATTTGTTATTTTTCGTTAGAAACACATTCTTGTTCCCAATCCTAAAACTATGCAATTTTACGTAAATTGATGATTTTTAAAATTGATCAATGAATAATTTATTTTAATTGATTTGTTATTTTTTCGTTAGAAACACATTCTTAATCCCAATCCTAAAACTACATATGTAATTTCATATAAATCGATCATTTTTAAAGTTGATCAATTATTAATTTATGAGTATGTTTTTTATGCAATTTTTTAATCGTGAAGTAAATGCAAATTTGTCGATTGAATATCGTCAATTTCAGGTCATTGTAGGGCCCATGAAAACGCACTTGACATTGCCGAAAGGATTTTCGAAATGATGTGTGTGTGTGTCATGGACAGGTCCTCGAATTCTCTCTATAAATGCCTCGTCCATTAACGCCCGAGATTTATTTCGATCGCTATCTGTCGTTTCTCTCTCGGTAATCACGTATTGTCTCGTGCAAAATCGTCGTGCGGTTAACGCCCGTCGAATACGTCGTACCATGGGAAATGGATTTTTCACGTGTCCATATATGGGGCGTTCCATTCCAAATCGGACAGTTTGAAAAACTTTTTTCTCTGATTTCCTCAAATTTTTTATATTTTTTAGTACCCATCAAAAGACCCTTGCTGGTAAATTTTGAGATTTTTTTTATCACCTGTTCAAAAGATATTAAACTAACAAAAAAAAACTGCTGTTTTTTCGGTATTTAGTCTTAACTACTTTAATGATGGTCCAAATTGAGAGTTTTTTTTCGAAATTTTTTTTTTTTTTATGGCCTTTTCAGAAAAAAATACAACGAAAATATTCGATGTGTTTTTGAATGAGTTTATTGAGTTTTAAACTTTAAATCGCGTTTTTAAAAGTGAGTGTGTATTTTGATTTTTTAATTTATTTTTTGTTTCAAATATCTATCTATTCAACAATTTTTAAGACTAGTCTGATCGCGGGATTCCATAATTACTATTTTTTTCGATTTTTGAAAATTAAAATTATTTTTTCAATTAAACAAGTGTCAAAATAAATTGTAAATAATGAAAGAAAACATTATACAGTAACGACAATTGGTATTCATAATAATTTATAGAAAGAAAAAAAAATTGTAATTTTCAAAAATCGAAAAAATAGTAGTTATGGAAATCCCACGATCGAACTAGTCTTAAAAAATGTTGAATAGTTAGATATTAAAAACAAAAAATAAAAATAAAAATAAAAAAATATACACTCACTTTTAAAAAAGCGATGTAAAGTTTAAAATACAAAAAACTTATTAAAAAACACGTCGAATATTTTTATTGTATTTTTTTCTGAAAAGACCATAAAAAAACAAAAATTAAAAAAAAAACTCTCAATTTGGAGCATTATTACAGAAGTTATGACCAAAATATCGAAAAAAGAGCGGTTTGTTGGTCTTTTGAACGAGTAATCAAAAAAATCTTAAAATTTACCAGCAAGGGTCTTTTTTTTATGGGTACCAAAAAATATAAAAAAAATTGAGGACATAAAAAAAAAAGTTTTTCAAACTGTCCGATTTGGGATGGAATGCCCCATATATATTCACAGAGCCTGATGGCTTTTGGCCGATTCTTTTGTATCGGAAATAAATCGGTTTTTCGACAATTCGGTGCAGCGAAACGCGGCTCCATTCTCCGAGCTTAATTCCTGTTTTCCCTGCAGTTAAATCACTGAATTCGAAACTGGGTTATTGAAAAGGCTGTGCCATTGTTATATCGATACAATTTTCATTCAACGAAAAACGATGTCATCTTTTCTCAAATTCCAATACGACCGCTTTATTTTTTGTTTTAAACGGATTTTCTCTATTCGAGAGGAAATATTAAATTGAGCAGAGTCTTAAAATATTGTTTAAAAAAAAATAACACACTAGGGAACGGACACGCGCGCTCACGCGTGCGAGCGGCTGCTCGTCAGCGCTGCAGCACTTCGACCTTGAATATGGTCTGAAATTTATTAATTGCTTAAATATTTAGGAATTGAAATACATATTTCTAAATGTTAAGCTCGGATATGTAATGTACGACTTTAAAAATCCCCAAGTGGCAACTTTCAAATTCATACCCGAGAAAAAATGCGTGCCTCGAACCCTATCGGATTTGTCGACCGGAATTTTTCGGTCGTACTTGGAGCTAAGAACAGACGAAATTTTAAATATTTCGACGGGTCCTTTAGCGTGTTTCTCTTCTTCATGTACAACTGACATAGTTTGTACATGAGGAAGAGAATACGTTGGAAAACTCGTAGAACATTTAGAATTTCGTCTGTTCTTAGCTAAACAATTTTTTTCATCCATAAATTCATAGTTTCGAGGTAAAAACAGTGTCAGTTTTTGCAAGGTTTCAAGGTTTGAAGCCTGTATTTTGAATCGAAAATTCCAATCCATTCCATTCCACGAAAAAGTTTTTTTTCGTCGTTTCAAGATTTAAAGCCTGTGTTTTGAATAGAAAATTCTATTCTATTCCATTTCATTCCATTCCATGAAAAAGTTTTCTTTCGTCGTTTCAAGATTTGAAGCGTTTTGAATCGAGAATTCCATTCCATTCCATTCCACGAAAAAGTTTTTTTTCGTCGTTTCAAGGTTTGAAGCCTGTGTTTTGAATTGAAAATTCCATTCCATTCCATTCCACGAAAAAGTTTCTTTTCGTCGTTTCAAGGTTTGAAGCCTGTGTTTTGAATCGAAAATTCCATTCCATTCCATTCCACGAAAAAGTTTTTTTTCGTCGTTTCAAGATTTAAAGCCTGTGTTTTGAATAGAAAATTCTATTCTATTCCATTTCATTCCATTCCATGCAAAAGTTTTCTTTCGTCGTTTCAAGATTTGAAGTGTTTTGAATCGAGAATTCCATTCCATTCCATTCCACGAAAAAGTTTTTTTGCGTCGTTTCAAGGTTTGAAGCCTGTGTTTTGAATCGAAAATTCCATTCCATTCCAATCCATTCCATTCCATTCCACGAAAAACATTAAAAATCTAGACGAAGTCGATCGGAACTTCGATAACAGCAGCATCGTCGACCTGGATACTAAAATTTAAAGAAATTTATGAAAACCCGTCGAGTTTCATACAAATCCATCCATACAAATAAAAACATGTCTGTTTTATTCCGGCAGTAGGCGTATAACCGCATGCGTATACGCGCAACTGTCAAACTGACAGCGGAACTCGGATAATTCGGAATTCTCGTGTATAAGAGCCAATTTCACAGCACGAATAAAGAGGCTTCAAAGATTCGATATTTCGATATATCGATCCCATGGAACTTTTTATTATAGCAGATTCTATTTTGCAAGTATTTAATATTTAAAATATTTCTACACAAATTTTGGCCCAATTTCAAAAATTAAAAGTTACGAGACATAGATAATTTTTATCGAATCACATTTTTTATTTTTTCTCTCAATCACTCTGAATTTTGATAATTTCGAAAGTTTGACCATAAATCCGTTCGTTATTTTTTCCGGTAATGCTCGGTTGCGGAAATCATTTTTTCTCGCAAAAAACAAATTATAATTTCACTGCCTCATTTCGACCTAGTTTTTGTGCTTTTCTCTCACCATCCATCCATCCGCGGGTCATTAAAACATATTTTATTTTTCGTACATTTGGTTCTTTCTCTTTTCCTCCACCCCAACATTTCTCGTCATTATTTTAATACGCGAGCTTCAGTCCAAAAAATGCAGGCTCTGCCACACTTTTTTCGCTCTTAATCGTACTAATGGCAGTTTCCATCGGTTTATCATTACAAAGAGTATGTAATATAATTTTAGAGTCTCGAGTGGTTAACTTTTACGAATGAAAAATGTTAATGACGCAAAGAGGGGGAGAGAGCGAGAAAATTATAAACAGAAGTACAATATTTCGTGTTGAAACGAGAATGCACGAAACACTTTACGAAATTTCGTCCCAAAGGGTTCGCCCGTCCGCCACTATTAATACGATCATAATAACAATTCCCGCGTCAAAAGCTCCCGTTAGTTCGTGTAACTTTGTTTACAACGACAAAGTTCGGAAAATGTCGATACAAAGCTCTCAAACTCCATGTGGTTGCATTAGAACGGAAAATCCCAATAAATCAAAAAATCTGTTATCCGGATTTCTTCTGTACCGACGGTCGGTATACGAGAATGCATTTTTATCGACAGAAGCTTTCCTACGCGGGGAACAGGTCTCGGTTATGCAGAATATTGATATTATTTTCTGATGGTAACTTGCCGACAGAGCGCAAGAGATATCTACTTTATCGACAATCAATCTTATCATTCCACTGTTGATAAAAAAATCTCGTTGGATATTTTTTTCCCTATAAGTTTTTGTTGTAAAGTTCAAACAAAAAATCAGACTAAAATTTTTCGAGAATGTAATTATCACGTTTTTTTGGGTTAAAAATTTGAAGTCAGTGTAGGAAGAAATTTCCAAAAACGGTTCTTTTTTACAAACTTTTCCTTTTATTCTATCCACGAAGTTGTATAAATATTTTTTTCATCGCGACGAAAATAGTTTAACATTTATTTACAGTGTGTCTTCGTTATGTGCGCGTTACATTTACAAGGCACGCTTCGTTTCGTTACGTTGATATATTTTTAATTGTAATGATAATGATAATGAGTGTCCAATCAGCATTTCGATACAAATCATTGCCAGTAAAATAAGTAGCACTTGAAATCAGCCTTTTGCGTTCTAGCGACACTCAGAAATGCAGTTTTTCTTTTTTGCTTTCCTTCGAGACATCGTTGAAAGGAACGGAGTATCTCTTCGCCAATACCTTCTTTTCTTCATTCTTCAGCACAGCCTTGATCATCTTGTTATCGATGAATTTTCTTCGCTCATCTCCAGGATCTTTTTTCTTCAATATTTAGCGTTCGATTTCGAATTGAGCTTCGAGATGAATTCCATTGCTTGATTGTCACCCTTTCGATGCTCCAAAGCTCTGACAACGTCGCTACCTGATGACAATGATCATGAAAATATCAATCAAACGGATGTGCGGTGAAATTTGTGAATTTTTATGAATTTCAATAAACTTCTCGTACTTCTGTCGGTTGGTCGTGAAAGCTTGAGGTGAATCTGCTCGAGTGACTCGATACCACTTTCGTGTCCGGTATCGGGAATTTCCTTGAATCCCAAAAAAGCTTCAGCCATGAATCTTGCCCTCAGGAAATCTTTGTCCTTAACCTCGAACACCAAAATGGCGTCTTCCAGGTTTCTTTGCTCCGTCGTCAGAGGACTGAAAAATATTTTCGAGATGCAATCGACAATTGTTTTTCAACCGATTGTGATAATTAATTTTGCTTCCTCATAAAGGAAGCTTTGTTTTCGTGAAAAATTTTTTTTTCGCGATTTTTATGCCAATATGTTCAAAATGTCCTAAAACATCGAGAAATCATATTTAGAAAAAATGTCCGGATGGATGTGTGTGTGTGTGTCCTGAGTTTCAGATGTAAATAATTAATAACTCGAAAACGCTTCGAGCTATCAAGCTAAAATTTGGCACACTTGTCGAGCACGAATTGCTCTTCGTGTTTTTGTTTTAATTATATTCGTAATTGTTTTAATTATAACGGGTGTTCAGATTTTATCGACTTTTTTCGTTTTTGCAAGAATGGCGTAAACGCACTCAAACTTTGTACAGAATAAGTATAGCTATTAAGGTTGTTTGGTATTGAATTTGGCGAAAATCCATCGAGGGATTAAAAATTTATGAAATTTTGAATTTTTTGAAAAATAGCCTAGACGCTCTAACTTGTGCAATTTTCAAGATATTGTACTGAAACTTTGCACAGAGCTAATATAGCTATCGAGGTTGTTCGCTATTAAATTTGGCAAAAATTCATCGGGGGATAAAAATTTTATGAAATTTTTAATTTTTTGAAAAATAGCGTAAACGCTTTGACTTGTGTAATTTTTAAGATATTGCACTGAAACTTTACACAGAGCTAATATAGCTATCGAGGATGTTCGTTATTAAATTTGGCGAAAATCGATCGAATGATTGAATGTTTATCAAATTTTTAATTTTTATAAAAGAAGCGTAAACGCTAAAACTTTTGAATTTTTTTAGATATTGCAATGAAATTTTGTGAAGAGCCAGTATAGCTATCAATGTTATTTGCTATCAAATTTGGGGAAAATCGATCGAACTTGAACATTGGTTACTAAGATTTTTCAATAGTCAACAAAGCTTCCTTTATGAGGAAGCCAAATTTGATCGCCATACTGTGTGTTAAAGGAAGCCATGTGAACTATGGATAAAGATGAGGAAGCAATGTGCAAATTTCAATTTACAGGGTTTTTGTTTTCATTTCTATACTTACATGTTGAATGTCTCGTCGAACAGAGGAAACAATGTTTCCTTTTGAACGTGAGTCTTCGGCGTTCTCGTCTCGTTGAATTTTTCCTCCGGAAGTAATCTCAGTTTCACGTAAGAGTCACATTTGCCTGCGATTGAAAAATCATAAATTAAATTAATTGAAATCAAATTTCAAATAGAGAGAAGGAAATAGAATAATTGAGAGTAACGAGGAATCCCAAGGTGAGACGATTCATGCACGATGGTGAAAAATTGATCGTGATTGAATAAATAAAGAGTACATGATCGTTGCATTTAAGGGGATATTATCGTTAATCAAAATTCTTGCTAATTTTACAACTTTGCTATTTTTTTAAAATCGTCTTTACAAATAGTTGATGAATTTTCAAAAGAGTTTTTTACTGCCGCAACAATTTTTAAGATAGAAAAATTGTGATAACTATTTATGAAAAAAAAATCGATTACTTCAGGCTGATTGTTGATGACTCGTATTTCGAGACTTCATATAAAAAAAAATGAATGTTTTTGATCCAAAATTCTCCAAATATCACCAATATTCTATTATTCTAATATCCAAGTTATTACTAATTGTAATATTCGAATAATAACCATTTGTTTTATAGTTATTTGCAAAAATAAAAAAAAATAGCACCTAGAAATAAAAATAAGCATGGAGCGCTACATTTGTGCTAGAATGATAATTTCTTCAATCGGAATCTCGACTAATCTATGAATCTTATCTCCGTGCCATGCAGTGTCCCATTCCAGTGTCGTCAAATAGTATCAGAAAAAAATCAGGCACAATCAGAATGATGATAAGAGTAATTGAGCACGATCGGGAAAAAAAATTTAAAAAAAAATATAATCAATGAAGAGAGGATATAATTCTCAGTTTCATGAGGATTCACATACTTGTCTTCATCTCTCTCAGTCTTTGTTTAGATTTTGAATGAAGCTTGCGCTCGATAGTCGACAGCTTGCCTATAAATACGCCTACAAGATTGAAAAAACAAAAAAAAAATTATAGCTCAACGAATCAGAAATCCGTCATGGCAAAGAGTTTTCTATTCGATTTTTCTGGACGAATAAATCGCCGATAATCTTCGCGGACTCGGGAAAGGGAGGACGATTTTAGCTTGATAAACATATAGAGGTCATCTCATGTCAAATCGACCAAGAGTTGGATCGACCCCTTTCAATTTCGATGAAATTTTGTCCAAAGTTTTCGTTCTTAATAGAACGAAGTTCTACCCAAGGAAAAAAATTTTTAATTTTTTTCGAAAGTTATGCAAAATTTAAAATTTCACAATTTTTCAAATCTTTCAAGTTTATTTTTTAAATATCTTGAAAACCATTATGGTTACGAAAAATCGTTTTGAATTTGTCTGAAAGAATATATTTGGGTCTATGAAAAAAAAAAAATGTTTCGAAAAAAAATTTGAAAAATGATGAATTGAGAGAGTTTTGAATTTAAAAAAATGGTGAAAATTCACGATCAACATTCAATTTTTGGTTCAATTTTTTTAATATAATACCTTGTACTGATCTTAAAAGATCCTGAAAATTTCAGAAAGGTGTTTTTTGTTTTTTCAAAAATGTGAATTTTCGAATTTTTAAAAATCGTGTAAATCCACGATCAACATTATAAATTTTTGGTTAAATTTGTTTTTATATAATATCTTGTACTGACCTTGAAAGATTCTGAAATTTTCAGGAAGGTGTTTTTTTTTGTTTCAAAAATATAAATTTTTGAATTTTGGTAAAAAAATATTTTTTTTACCTCTCAGTTAAGTAAAGTTGAGCAATCATGTAGTTTTGTAATTTTGAGCAGTAAAAAAAGTAAAAGTAACAGCATTTTGGCAAAAAAAAAATGTTGTTCACCAAAATTGAAAAATTGATATTTTTGAAACAAAAAAACACCATCCTTAAAATTTCAGGATCTTTCAAGATCAGTACTAGGTATTATATATAAAAAAAAATTAACGAAAAATTTAATGTTAGTCGTGGATTCACACGATTTTGAAAAATTCAAAAATTCATATTTTTGAAAAAAACAAAAAACACCTT
The DNA here is from genome assembly GCA_946863875.1 of Alloplasta piceator. Lineage (NCBI taxonomy): Eukaryota > Metazoa > Arthropoda > Insecta > Hymenoptera > Ichneumonidae > Alloplasta > Alloplasta piceator. The sequence continues at coordinate 56,831,798 of OX333073.1, forward strand.
TCTGATAATTTCAGGATCTTTTAAGATCAGTACAAGGTATTATATTTAAAAAATTGAACCAAAAATTTAATGTCGAACTTGGATTTTCGCGAATTTTGAAAATCCAAAATTCATCATTTTTCAACATTTTTTTCCGAATATTTTTTTTTCGTAGCCCCAAGTATACTCTTTAAGAGGAGGCTAAATACCGACATTTTTCATGCGAGTGCGAGAGAGAAAGGATGATAGGGGTCCTGCGAGAGCGAGAGAGAGGGTCTTTAGCCTGCCCTTAAGACGAATTCAAAAGAATTTTTCGTAACTATAATAGTTTTTGAGATATTTAAAAAATAAACTTGAGAGATTAGAAAAATCGTGAAATTTTGAATTTTGCATAACTTTCGAAATTTTTTTAAAAAATTTCTTTCCTTTGGTAGAACATCGTTTTATTAAAAACGAAAACTTCTGACCAAATTTCATCGAAATTGAAAGGGGTCGATTCCAACTCTTGGTTGACTTGACATGGAATGACCCATAGAGCTCCTTGTAAAGAAGTAATCGAAAGAATCGTTAATCTCACCGTTACTGTCCATCGGTCGAAGATTTCTCGCGTTCAATATCTGCACGTTCAACGAATTGTCAATGAATTGAGCCCTGACGGTGAGCATTCCGTGAATCGAACACTCCTCGATGCCCTTTTGTTCCTCCACTCTCTCGATGTGATAACGATGAATCAAATCGGCGGTCTCCAAACCGTGAAGCTTGAGAAGACGCTCGATTTTCTCGAGAACTTGAACGTTCGAGGTCTCATCGGCACCAAGATTGAAGAAACGTATGAGAGTGTGGAGTGTGCGATGAAGATTCGAGTAGAAAGATGGAGGTCTTCTCTTCTGCGGTTTTTTGGATTAGACAGGAAAATTTTAATTGGTCATCCAATCCCTCTGACATAAAAAGCTGCTTTTATGGTCTTGGCACATTAATAACTAGAGATGAATTTCTAGTGGCAAAATAAATGATAAAGCTGTGAATGTGCCATAGTCCTCCCACTATTTCTCGGATATAGTGCTCTCAAAATCATTTAAATCTATCTAACCAAAGAGTTAATCAAGTAACAAAACTGCAAAGTAGTGCTGCAGCTTTCTCAAAATTTTCTAGCTCTCAATATCTTCCTCCTATCAATCAGGCCAATTACCTCGAGATTACTGTTGACCAGTTCATAGAGCGTTTCCGACATAATCTCCCAGATGACAGCGAGGACCCTGTCAAAGTTGTCTTCGTTCAGATTGTCGTGAAGTGTCGTGATATTCACGTCGAGATACTGGAGCAATCGATCCATGGCGTTGCTCGTAGTGTCGATCAATTCGGCGCCTTCCATGAGATATCTGCTCATGGCGGGTGCCATTTTGTTCGCGACAACCTCGAGCAGCTCGATGATTTTGTTCTTGACAGTGTCGGTCGCGTTGTCGATTATCAGCTGAAGAGTTTGACGACAACGATCCGCCTCCTGTTGGGTCTTGTTCTCGCCGAGGGCATCGACTATGCCCTGAAGACCGAGATCGTTGGCCAACGGCTCGATCGACGTTCTTATGTAATCAATGTTGTTTATCGCGAAACACCAGGCCGTTGAGACTTGAAATTTCTTCTCGTAAACGCTACTCGTGTTCTCACTTTCATGGTCGATTTGGGTGACCCTCTCGGCCTTTGCTGACATCATGTCGGCGTAGGAAATCGAGCACTTGCAGATGTCCTGGAAACATATATGATGCATCGTCAGGACAGGCTACGCAGGAAAGAGGGAAATTTGAGAATCAGCTGAACTCACGTCGATGATTTTCGCAATGAAGGTGTAGGAACCCTCGATATCTGGCCAGGCCAATTGAGTCCAGAAGACTTTGATCTGATAGAATATCGTCAGTGTGTCCACGGCACTCGAACTGTATTGAACACTCGAGTCGACGGATTGCAGGGTATCGAATTCAACCGCCCTCTCGATTCTTCTGAGTGCCTTGTAGACGGCGATGTCCAACCAGTGAGCGACACCGGCTCTGAACCACTCGTGATAACTCTGGATCTTCATGTTGTCGAGACCATCGATGCACAATACTTGACCGAGACTGCGATACGGATTCCGGATTACACGTTTGGTACATCAACGATTTCCAAAAATCAAGGATCATAAAGATTCTCACAAAGATTCAAATTCAAATTCAAATGCAGATTCTCATACAGATTCTCATATACAAATTCAAATTCAAATTGAAATGCAGATTCTCAGTCAGATTCTCATATAGATTCTCATACACATTTTCATACAGATTTTCGTACAGATTCTCATACAGATTCTCATACACAAATTCAAATTCAAATTGAAATGCAGATTCTCAGTCAGATTCTCATATAGATTCTCATACACATTTTCATACAGATTTTCGTACAGATTCTCATACAGATTCTCATATACAAATTCAAATTCAAATTGAATTGCAGATTCTCAGACAGATTCTCATATAGATTCTCATACACATTTTCATACAGATTGTCGTACACATTCTCATACAGATTCTCATACAGATTCTCATACAGATTCTCATACAGATTCTCATACAGATTCTCATACAGATTCTCATACAGATTCTCATACAGATTCTCATACAGATTTTCATTCAGATTCTCACACAAATTCTCATACAGATTCAAATTCAAATTCAAATAGAGATTCTCATACAGATTCTCATACAGATTCTCATACAGATTCTCATGCAGATCATTCTCATACAGATTCTCATACAGATTCTCATACAGATTTTCATTCAGATTCCCACAGATTTTCATACAGATTCTCACCCAAATTCTCATACAGATTCTCGTACAGATTCTCATACAGATTTTCATTCAGATTCTCACACAAATTCTCATGCAGATTCAAATTTTAATTCAAATGCAGATTCTCACACAGATTCCCACAGATTTTCATGCAGATTCTCACACAGATTCTCATACAATTTCCCATGCAAATTCTGATCCAGATTTTTATATAGAATGTTACTTACACTGCGAATCTTTGAAGGGTTAAATACAGCTCGAAGAGTGTCGTGCCGAGTGTCAATTCGGCGTCGTTGTTATTCTCCACTTCGATTCTCTTCAATCTCAGACAAACATCTTCGGTGATAATCATGCACAGATCGCTGATTCGCTTCTCGTACATGATGTACAATGTTCGCGCATAAGGGAAATTAATTTTTCTGAAATAATGTTTGTATCAGTGACTTTTTGCGCCTATTAAATTAATAAATTCCATGAATCTGATATATTCGTGCTTCCTCATAAAGACTTTTCCTCATTATTTTTAAAAGAAATTAAGGCAATTAAAGCAAATCCTCATTAATATACAGTTAATAATAAATAAATCAATATATTAATATATTTGCTGCAAATAATTCTTTGAAAGAAATTGAAGTCTTATGATTTTCATGACAAATTGCAAAAGTTTTCAGAGACGAATATTCGGATTTACGTACATTAGAATTAGAAGTAAATAAATCAGATTTAAATTAGAAAAGTAGAATTATAATTTTGTAAAAATTCAAAAAACATTCTTACTTGATGAACATTTTGTCGTAAACATCAGCCGCCCTTTGCAGATCAGCTCTAATGAGTTGTATGACTTTGATGTGATACTTTATGGCGTCGTCGTCGGTTTCCGTTTCCGGTGCGTTGTTCTGCAAAATATGGTCCCACCATTCGGCGCCACCCTGAATAACCGTGTATTCCAACCCTTTGAGAACCTCAATTTTCGTGCCATCAGGTTCGGGAAACCAACCGTACATCTTGGCGGGAAAAAGGTCAAAATCCTCGGGAATAATGAGGGTCGAGATTGACGAGAGTATTCTGCAAAAAGGAAGGCAGAAAAGTCTCTAAAACGAGTCCAAATTTGCACCCTACTAACAGACTTTATACTTAGTCCAGCTTTTTATACTCCCCAGTTTAAAAAAAGTTCGTTGTAAAATTGATATAAATGCAGAATTTAATACTGGGACTTACCCATTGCTAATAGAAAATCCCAGAAGTTGAACATTCGAAAAATTAGCATTTTAGGACCAACTCTAAATAGAAACAAGGTATCTTACCCCAAAATGGCACCCATCTGGGACATGACATTTTTGTCACCAGCTGCGAGTCTCCTGATTTTCCTGATGCTGTTCAGACACGAGTACAAGAGTTTTCGGCTCGCCTCCCAAAAGAGCCTGACCTCGTCGCTCGAGAACAGTCCATTTTCCATTGGTCTCAGCAGCTCGATCGCCAATTTGTTGAACACAGCGAAATTTAACGGATGCTCCTGATGGATCCTCGAGTATTCGACCCACTGTGCCAATGCCACGTTTCTCGCTAGCAAACCCCTCTGGGCACTGTGCTGAAGCACCAGAGCCTCCGCAGCCGCCGACCATCTTCCGCACCAACAGTACTTCTCCATCTTTTCCGTCTCAAGCTCGTGCAGCAATAAAATTCTCAACAAATGACGATGCTCTTGAGCCGCCACTTGCGTATTGTGCTCCGCGCTGAACGCCAATTTCAGTCGCACAACTCCTCGACGTTTGGATTTGTTCTTCTTTTCCAGCGCATACCACATCGTGTGTCCTGTTACCGGTATGTCCTGTTGCGAGGAAAAGAATCCTTAAAATCTTTCAATTTTTGACCATGAAAATCGGTCATGAATCAGGAAACCCTCTAAATGAGAATGAGACAGAAGTTAATTTTTCTTTAGAGATTAAAATTGTTATCAGGGTTGAGATACAAAGGATTGAGGTCATTGAAATTTTGATTTCGTTCTTTATTTTTAGGTTTTTCCTAGGCTATTTTTCAAATATAATTTTTCGCTGGCTTCCAGATTCTTTTTACAATTAGTGATCTAATGAATAAATGGGAATTAAAATTTGTCTTGGAATGAATTATGGAACCATGAAAATAGAGGTCAAGCAGAACTTAAACTTCATCTAAAGATCCAAATTATGATTGTTATCAGCATCGATATTGAAAACTTGGTGCAGGAAATAATTTTCTTTTTCACGACGTGCTACAATTTTTCATCTGCTTCTGGATTTGGTTCAGTGATTTTGGACCAATCAGAATTTTCATTGCGAATTTATTACATACCTTCAGGGCTATTCTGCTTCGTCCAATAAATTCGTTATCGTGGCTGCCAGTAGTAGCGGTCACGGCGATTTCCTTTGCCAGTTTAACCAACCCTCTCACGCCCTTGATGTCCTTGACTTTGCTCATTTTTTCCGGTACCGTTTCCGCCGCGTCGAAATCCCTGAGTCAAGGAATAATGGAAAACGATTTTGAACAAAAAATCGCAAATATTCGTTTAACATTGGCAAAGTCTTTCACGTTGTCCTCTCATTTTACTAACCAAACTTCGAGGCAGAGAGCATCGTTTTCCGCGTCTTCCAGGGGCCTGTTCGATCACAGGAACGATAAGATTTTTGTTTTTTTTATATCAATCCCTTATTGGGGCTTTTAATCACGAAATTGAAAGTGAACTCACAGCTCGAAGTGCTCTTCCCATATCGGAGTTAGGGTTGCAGTTTTAACGGCTGTATTGTAGCGTCGAGTTGGGGCTGATTCCAGATAAAGGGCGCAGAATGGATCATTTTTGCCATTCGCATCCTTGGAGACCAATTCCTTGGCCTCTATGACCTCTACATTGAGATGCATCACAGGAGGCTAAAATTTAGTTTGGTCTATTCCATTATTTGGATCAAGGTCAGAGGGAGGTCGAGAAAGGGCTGACAGATCGATTATTTCAACAAATCTTTTCCACACTAAAAATGGAAGTTTCTTTTTTGCTTACCTCCATATTCTTCGTGTCCTCCAAAACTTGCTCGTGCGTCTCATTGTCGACCTTGAACGCCTGCTGCAGATGGTTCAAAAGTGCATCCTGTCCGCACTCATTCGACACGTCGTAACCGATCTGATGTTGCGTCATGTAAACCAGAGCCGAGTAAAGCTCTTCAATCTGGAAAGCACATCAGTGACGCGGAATGATTAATAAATGGCCCCAGATTTTTTTTAAACGATTCTAGAAAAGGGGGGATCCCATAACTAAAATATAAATTCTTCCGGTCAATTAACAAAATTTCCTAAATTTCCTTTTTTTTATTGATAATATTTTGCAGCTCATTAAAAAGAAAATTGTCACGATGTGGAGGTCAAAATGTAGCAGACTATTCAATTTTCAATTATATACAAACCACTTCAAAAAGAGGGGCAAAATGGACTCCACCACAAAATTTAGTTTTTTTTTTTTAATTCAAGTAAACGAAGGAAAACGTTGAAAAATCGATCTTTCGCTTCTGTCGTCCCTTATCAAGATTAAGATCCCTTGATCAAAATTAAAACTAAGATTTTTGTTGAACGAAAAATTTTGAAAAAATGTTATCAAAGCTTTTAAAATTCATAAAACGCAAAAATTAAGAGCTTTGAAATATTTCTGATGATGTGACGGGTTTGTGTCTTTCTAGTTAATTATTTATAGAGAAAGTGGGGGGAAATGGACAGTGGAGGCAAAATGGACACCAGATCCGGTGTGAATTTTGATATGAATTTTAAAAGCTTCGATAACATTTTTTCGAAATTTTTTCTTCAACAAAAATCTTAGTTCCCATCACGGTGCATTTTATTGCGATTTTTGTCGGTCAATTTTATGTGATTTTCGCTGTCTTTGAAGCCGGTGAAACTCACCGTCATTGCGCGAAGAATCGCGATGGTTTTTCTCTCGAGTTCCGCTTTTGGAACTCCCCTAAACGTGTTACGACGATTTCTCCCCATGGTTCCCATTCTCGTGAGAGTATTTGTCCTCACCATATTTTCGTTCAAGGTTTATCGTCGCGATTCGTTCAAACTCTCCTCATTTTGTCAATCTCACTTCACAACGAAGACGGATGTAATTGTCTTTTTTATTCCCGATACGAATTTTCACTTTTAAGATCGTCACTTCGATGAATTATCATTTCCGCAAATTAAATGGACACTCTGGGATTTCTTCTTATTTTTGTCAATGCAGTCACGGTTTTTTTTGCAAATTCTCTTTTTCGAAGCCTCGTCGTCACTGAAAGATTCCGCAAAGCTTTGCGCTGATCTCACGCATGTTCACCGATGACCCGACGCGATTTACTCTGTCTCGAAGCGCGATATTTTCTTTTAACACAGCTGCGCGATTGTCAAAGACAACGAGCAAAAGTCAAAAGTTCGTTCTAGAAATATACGAACTTGACACGGACTTTACACAGTACAAAAAAAATACTTGAGAGAATCATTTTTTTGTACTTGACAATTGGGAAGAGAATTTGAGTGGCGAAGGAAAAAATGGAAAATTGGGTAAGAAATTACGAATTTTTACTGTTTTCACTGAGGAGCTCGTCGAGGTGATTCTTAACGATGGACACTCGCGTTCTGAGTTTTGAAAAAAATAAGAAACGCGATAAATGGTGTATTTCTTTCTCCAAAACGAGTGACGAAGCTTCTTCTAATCGTCTCGATGTTTGATTATCGAGTGAAAGAAGAAAGAGGCCGAGAAACTACGAACGAGGAGAAAGAGAGATTGAGATTAAAGAAAAAGTGAGCCAAAGTTTTGTTCGGCTTTGTTCGTCGCAGTTTGAACCGCGGCTCGACCTTTCTTGAGCGTTATTCCAATCGAAAGAGGGAGAGGGCAAGGCATATCCAATCGCATCCGCGTTCATATTGCACGCATGTACATGTTGAAGAAGCGACTTTGGATCGCTCTAATTAGATTCAGCGGTAATCATCGGGGGATCCGGCAGTTTCAATGGAATCACCGTTGGCAATTTAACGCGCGCGATTTACAAGCGGACCGAAGAAGCGACGAATTAGCCGGACTTTTATCTCGGATCAAAACGAAGGAAGCTACGAATTTAAATTGCTCTCAATGATCGAGCGTTCGAATTCATATTTTTCATTCATAGATGCTTCCTCTAAAAATTTTTTGAAAATTTTTTCACTAGGTTAGCCACAAAATCTAAAAAACGCGAATGTAAAAAATTCAACAGAACATGAATCTCGAGGATCGAGCTGAATTATGGCAATAAATTATTCACACTGGTTATCGCAAATTTTACCATTAAATTGGACATTTTTGCATGAATAGTTTGAAGGCGACGAAGTTGGCGAGAATTTCGCGAGAAACTATGCAGTTTGAATTTTTTGAAAAATTTCGACAATTTTTCATGAGGAATCGGTGGGTTTTGATTCCAATAAAGAGACACTTGAAAACGTCCTCTTATTTTTTCACGTCACGCTTTTGGTGAATTGATTATGTAGCAAATTGACGAAACTAATAAAATTAATAAAATTAATAAACGTGGTGAAATTTATGAATTGACCAAATTAATAAAATTGATAAAATTCAGTAACTTCAATAAAAAGACATTCAAAAACGTCACCGCATTTTTTTACATCACGATTTTCGTGAATTAATTATGTAGCAAATTGACGAAATTAATAATATTGGTAAAATTAATAAAATTGATCAAATTCGGAGACTTCAATAAAATAAAAAAAATAAAAAACATCCACTCATTTTCCACATCACATTTTTGACCATGTAATTATGTGGTGAAATTCATAAAATTAAATCAATAGAGTTGATAAAATCAATAAATTTGATAAAATTTATAAAATCGATTAATTAAAAAAATTGATAAAATTAATAAAACTAATGAAGTTCAGCAAGTTCAATAAAAATACACTAAAACCGTCTCCTTATTTTTTCACGTCACGCTTTTGGCGAATTGATTATGTAGCAAATTTACGAAACTAATATAATTGGTGAAATTAATCAAATTAATAAAATTCAGAGACTTCAATAAATAAAAAAACACTAAAAAACGTCCACTCATTTTTTCACATCACATTTTTGACGATATAATTATGTAGTGAAATTCATAAAATTTATAAAATTAGTAAAATCAATGGAATTGTTAAAATAAATAAATTTTATAAATTTTATAAAATCGATAACTTAACAAAATTGATAAAATTAATAAAACTAATAAAATTCAGCAAGTTCATTAAAAAGACACTAAAAAATGTCTCCTTATTTTTTCACATCACGTTTTTGACAAATTAATGATCTAATAAATTGATAAAATTGATAAAACTAATAAAATCAATAAAATTGATGAACACTTAACAAACAATGAAATACAAATTGTTCGAAATGACTTAATACGTATAACAAAAGTACAAAAATGAACGATTTAACGAGAAGAAAAGCACGCCGATGAGTGGACTATTTTGTTAGGGGTCGTCGCGATTAGCCGTAATACGTTTATCAGACGCGATTCTTCGCTGGGGTCAAGGTACTTTGTGAACTCGCAGCTAAACATGCGAATATCGGCATTGCGTACGATGGCGTTCGGTGCAAGATTTTTTTTAACAAGTCCGTCGGCACTTGGATTATTTTCACTGGCGTTGATCAACGCCTTTCAATGACGAATTTTCATCCTCGCATTTTTGGCAATGAAAATTGTTCCGAGAAGGGACGAGGAGAAGGAGAAGAAGGTGCGAATTTGCGATAGAAGGGGTGGATGGAAAAAAGATTTGTTGGGTTAAATTCCACCGACTATAACTGGGCCGCATCCCGTTTAAACTAGTGACAAGAGGTGAAGTTGTAGGACAAGTGCAACTCACGATGTGCGTCCGTACAATTGAATCCAATGAAAGTTGATACGACGACAATTAGCCGATTGACCATCAAGCCTCGAAGCAAAAGAAAAAAAACGTGAATATTACGGCGCATCGGGGAGAAAAAAAAATTTCCATGACGGATGACACTTTTCGATGCCGAACTTTATTATCCCATTGTCCATCGACACGGCCATTTTGTTTTTCATGAAAAAATGTTGATGATCAATTGAAGCATTTTTAGGAATTTTTTAAAAATATTTCTAAAAAGAGGTCCCTTGTAAGCTTGATTTTAATCCCCGTTAATTTTTCTGACAATTTGGGATTATTATAACAATTGTAATTTTTTCCTCAGACATTTTTTTTTTCATGTGGAATAATTAAACTGAAATGCTAAACGGGGAGTTTTTAAAATTTGAAAAAATATTGGAAAAATATTTTCGGCACTTTTAATAGAAAGAGCAAATTTTTCATTAAACCAGGTTTGGAATAATGAAGAAAAAAAAATATAGTGAATTCCTCACGTGGTATTATTCCCAATTATCTTGCAATTATTATTTTATGTTCGAATTATTTATTATTGACTCCGAAGAAAAAAATAATAGCTTCAAATCAGTCATTTCTTTGCATCGTTAATTCTGCTGTCTTTTATGAACGAATTATAATTGATGATCATAATTATTTTCCATTATAAGGAAAAGTGATAAAGCTATGTGCAAATTTTCTATCAGTGGGCTTTCTATATTTAGTTCAAAATTCGGCACTTTACTATTTGATGCACAAGTCGATCTTTCGCTCTATTAGAGCGACATACCAAATCCGAATCCTAATCGATTTTATGCGCGTTTTCCATTTCGCCGAAGAGCTCGATGCATCGTGAAAAGCACTATTTTGCACGAACTATGTTTATTTTTATCTCAAATGAAATTTTCAACGAGCGACATTTATTTATTTACATTTATTCGTATTGCGGTCAAATTTGCAAATTCTTGATTTCTGGATCTTTGAGATTTTAAGTCCCATATTTATAGTTTTTTAATACGACTTTTTATTTTCAATTGGACGATTTTGCCTCGGTCTTTTTATTGAAGAACCCTTTATTCATGTTGAGGGGTATTAAGGATTTTAGGGGTCCTTCTAAAAGTTTTAAGGGGTCTTTTTAAGGAACTTTATGGATATTGTTTGAATTTTTTTATTTTTTGAAGGATTTTTAGCAGAAAATCATAATTAATCAATATTTCTACAGGAATTTGGTATTTAAAAAAGTAACAAGAAAGAAGCAGTTGTCAAAAATGTTTCTGCTGCGATCAAACACTTTTTAGAATCGAGTCGTCAAAAACAAAAAAAAATCAACCAAATTTCGTTGATACATCAGTTTATCCTCTGCTTGATCGGAGGAATTTTTGAAATATCAAATCAAAATAGAATGGCCATTGTTTAGATTGAGATTCACTGAAATAGAAAAAATATTTTTTCACATCTGGAAAAAATCTCAGAAATCCAGAAAGAATGTCTCAATTTTTCAAACATGTTCCTCGCCATAATTGAAAATGTTTCAAAAAAATGTGTCTAAAATTTCAAAACTTTATTTGTGTGTAATTAACGCTTTGAAATTTTTGGGAACATTTCTTGAACCATTTTGGAAAGGTTTTTCGACTTTGACGATTAGACACGACGAGCCCTTATATTCCCAAAATGTAGATATTTTTCAACGAAAATTTTCAATCAGGATTCCTTCGCCGTTTTAATTGCACTTATCAAGAGGGATTTTCAAAAAACCCACAATCACTTGATCCTGACAGCTCGAACCTGAAGGCACGTCAAACGTCGCTTGAGGGTAGTTTTTCGAAATTTGAATCGCCAAAATCTCAAAAAAAAAAATGTATCTCACGAGATATTTTATTTTTTGAATTAATTTTATATTTTATCGTAACACTTTGCGAGGGAACCGTAAGTTTGATCTTCGACACTCGCGCCACCGGAGATGTGACTCCTTTCAGAGGTAATTGGGGTTGTTTTTTTTTCAAGATGTAAATTGGAATTGTGAAGAATAGAAAAGAAGAGAGGGACGGAGTCGCCGCCGTCGCATTCGCGATAGTTTGAAGATCAATGCGAGAAAAGAAGAGCGATGAACAAGATAGTGGCGTAACGGTGGCGAAGTCGACACTGGCCAGGAATAGATGGACCGACGAACGGACCGCCGAGATAGCGCGTTCAGCATTCGTCGTCAAGACGAATATCCTCGTGGTCGTCATTTCAAAACGACTTTTCGTTCTCCCTCTCTATCTATTTCTCTGTTTCTTTTTCTAGCGGGTGAATCGCTAGCGTGAGAGAAAAATGAGAGTATCTTATCGCAAAGTTTCACTCGAGCACTCAATCTACATATGCGCTTGATATGCGATTGCGTTTACATCGAGGAAACAGATGTGACAATTGTTATCACGTGAATTCAGAGTTAGCTCCGTCCATCGAGACGAGACGGCGAATAAAAATGAAGACGAGATCCTCGCGAATCTCGTCTTCCCTTTTTATTCCCTAAAAATTCGTGAATCCTTTGATTTCTTGGGAACGTTTTTGGTGGATATAGGTTCAGCTTGGAAAAGTACATCAAAATAAGGTCATCAAAAAATTAATTGAATTCCTTTTTTTTCAAGATTGGCCAAAATTTAATGGTTAATGGCAATTAATTGCATTAACCATTGAAACTTAATGGTTAATGGAAATTATTTTCAATAACCATTAAAATTTTATGGTTAATGGAAATTATTTTCGTTAACCATTAAAACTTAATGGTTGATGGAAATTATTTTCATTAACCATTAAAATTTAATGATTATTGGAAATTATTTTCATTAACCATTAAATGTTAATGGTTAATGAAAATGCAATTGCATTAAAAAAATTAATGCATTATTTGCAACCCTGACCATTACAATGTAGTGTGTAATAGAAAAAATGTCCATTACCCATTGAGATGTAATGTGTTATGGACAAAACTTTGATTGCAATTTTGTAAATGGAAAAATATAGATGAACAAATTATTGCAGTTTTGCATTACATTTTATTGACTTAGAACTTAGGATTTTTAGAATTATAATGTAGATGCTTTTGAGAATTTAAGGTACCTTGAAAATCTAAGTCCTAAGTCAATAAAATGTAATGCAAAATTGCAATAATTTATTCAACCATATTTTTCCATTCCCAAAATTACAATCAAAGTTTTGTGCATTACACATTACATTGCAATGGGTAATGGAAATTTTTTCTATTACACATTACATTGTAATGGGCAGGGTTGCAAACAATGCATTACTTTCTTTAATGCAATTGCATTTTAATGTTCAATGAAAATAATTTCCATTAACCATTAAATTTTAATGGTCAATGAAAATAATTTCCATTAATAATTAAATTTGAATGGTTAATGCATTACTTTTTCATTAAAATTATTATCTTTGCAATCGTTGAGGCTACGAAATGTCGATTGGTTCATTCGATTCTGATGATTTTTCGATTTTTTCCATATTTTTTAACTTTGATCATCGATTTTTGAGAATTTGTCCATTTTTTTATTTTTTTCGACAATTGTGCCTTGCCTTGATCTAATTTTTCGATATCCTATTCATTTTAGGAGGGAATATATTTTGTTAGCTCACACATTTATGAATTTTTCAAAATTTGTCAAAAAATCGCATCTACAAGAGCTTAATTATTGGAATAATTAATTATGTAAATTTCCTCCGATATTTAGGCTCTGACCGTTAGGGGTGACCCACTGCCCTTGTCAATAATATCGGGGCGAGTATTTCCAACAGAATAGCGAACGAGAGGGAGCGAGAATACATCTCAAATTAGATGAGTCGTATTTTACGTCAAACTCTCAGAGCAAAAGATTTATTTGGATCGAATGAAATTTGCAACAAATAAATTTTTTTTAGTAATACGTAAGTCTAATAAGGTTCTCTAAAAACAAATATTTTATTATATTTCACGTTGAATATTTATCAAGTTATTTCAATAATTCCAAATAATCAGTTTTCCCTTAATTCAAAATTTATTTGTAAAAAAACAATTTTCCCATTGCCAATTAATTTTTTTTGTAGTAAATAAACTTTCAATTCACTCATTTGGAGTAGTCTAGTTATTTTTCCATTTTGCAAATGAGAATTACATATTTTTTCTAACCACTATTAAATAGTTCGGTCAAATAAAAGTTTAATTTATGCGAATGAATGTTTGTTAGATTCGTATAAAAAATTTTGTAAATATGCAAATTGATTTGAACTTGGTGAATCTTTGTTTCTGGTTAAGGAGAGTTCTTGTCGCACATCGACACGAGAAATTCAACAGGTCTGAATAGTGACTTGAAAAATGGGTACCCTTGAGCCGAATAAAGACACTCCCCGACATAATACTCCCAAAGTGAGTGCGAGAATTCTATTTTCCGACTGTGCAGACACATCTCGCGAGTGCCCATTACCACTTCGTGCTAAAACCGACTAGACGCGATTTCTCATCCGCCGGAAATTCTCACATTAATAGAATCACCGATGAACGAAGCCCCAAGAAATTTGACGAATTTCTCCAAAGTTACCATTTTTAAGTATGAAACTCAGCCCTTAATGCATTGTAATTATTCTATTTTTGAGTTGGTCAAGTAATTCAAGTAATTCAAGTGAAAAATTAAATTTAACCTAATATATTATTATATAAAAAAATAAAATTATATACGTATGGGTCATTCCATGTCAATCCGACCAAGAGTTGGAATCGACCCCTTTCAATTCCGATGAAATTTGGTCAGTAGTTTTCGTTATTAACAAAATGAAGTTTTACCAAAAGAAAAAAAGAAAAAAATTTTTTTTCGAAAGTTAGCAAAAATTTACAATCTCACAATTTTTCAAATCTTTCAAGTTTATTTTTTAAATATCTCGGAAACTATTACAGTTACGAAAAATTGTTCTGAATTCATCTTAAAGCGTATACTTAGGGCTATGAAAAAAAATATTCCGAAAAAAAATTTGAACAATGATAAATTTGGAGAATTTTGAATTTTCAAAAATCGTGAAAATTCAAGTTGTACATCAAATTTTTTATTTAATTTTTTTTATATAATACCTTGTACATACTGATCTTAAAAGATCCTGAAATTTTCAGAGAGGAGTTTTTTTTCAACAATATGAATTTTTTAAAATCGTGTAAATCCATGATCAACATTTAATTTTTTGTTAAATTTTTTTTATATAATACCCTGGACTGATCTTAAAAGATGCTGAAATGTTCAGGATGGCGTCGTTTTGTTTAAAAAATTAAAAGATCCTGAAAGTTCCAAGATGGTGTTTTTTCCTGTAAATTTCAGGATCTTTTAAGATCAGTCCAAGGTATAATATTAAAAAAATTTAACGAAAAATTTAATGTTGATCGTGGATTTACACGATTTTAAAAAATTCAAAAATTCATATTTTTGAAAAAACAAAAAACACCTCTCTGAAAATTACAGGATTTTTTGAGATCAGTACAAGGTATTATATAAAAAAAATTGAACCAAAAATTTAATGTACAACTTGAATTTTCACGATTTTTGAAAATTAAAAATTCTCCAAATTCATCATTTTTCAACATTTTTTTTCGGAATTTTTTTTTTTCATAGCCCCAAGTATACTTTTTAAGCCGAATCCAGAACAATTTTTCGTAACTATAATAGTTTCTGAGATATTTAAGAAATAAAATTGAAAGATTTGAAAAATTGTGAAATTGTAAATTTTGGATAAGTTTCGAAAAAAAAATTAATTTTTTTTCTTTGGTATGGAACTTCGTTTTGTTAATAACTAAAACTTCTGACCAAATTTCATCGACATTGAAAGGGGTCGATTCCAACTCTTGGTCGATTTGACATGGAATGACCCATATATATTAAGTATATATATTATATAAAAAATTAAATTCAACTTAATATAATATTTTATTTACTTATGTTATTTATTCTACATAAATTGAATTGAAATATATAATTGTTAAAAAGCACTTACATTCCAACCGACGGAATTGACGAGGATATCTGTAGCGTGTTCATTCTCGTCCCTGTCGCTATCGGATTCGAGAAGGGCTTCGGTAGGTTCCTCAATGCTTTCGGCCTCACTGGCACCTTCCTCAGGATCCTGATTTTCATCTTCCGGGTCCTCGTTTCTCATTGGCAATGGACCTTCGGCGACCTCCTGCGCTCTCGCTTTTTCCGCCAGAAGAGTGCCCAAATTTTCAAAAAACCCTCCATCAGATTCTTGAATTCTGAAAAAAAAACATACAAATTACTCAGGCCGTCAGAAATTTGGGTTTTCATTCTTTCGTGCTACGAACTTCCGGAAAACGAACAAAAATTTTGCTCACTACTGATTCATCTATTTACGTGACATTGTGACATTTTTTTAATAATCTACGTTTCCTAATATGTTGCAAAATGAGTAGCAAAATAAAAGTGGTGTTACCGACCTCTATACATATGATTTAAACAAACAAATTGACTTTGGGAACGTTTACAAAAAACTACGAGCTTCCTCTAAACGAAAATAACTACTTGACAGTCTGACTATGACAATCGGCACATTTAAGGCTCTACTATTTATATATCTACCAAAAATATCACTGATATTTACATTTGACAGCTCTTCTGGTTAAAAACCTACCAGATTACTCCAGCTTGGCAATTCAGCCGGTAACTTACCGACGCTGGAGCTCCTCTCAATGAAGAAACACAGCAGCCCTGCGGTCGGTAAGTAAGGGATCGCAGGAATAAGGAGACAAAGACTTGTAATCTGATAGACTTGTTAAATGGGAGAGCTACCAATTGGTAGAGACATTTTTTATGGTAGAGATGTATTCCTGGTAGAGAAATAAATGGTGGACCTGTAAATATGTCATGATAATCCCCACATTTATTCAGAACCGTGAATTAACGAAATAAAAAAAAAAATCTCGGAGGTCGTTCATAAAAAAGAGACGTGGTTGAATGTTGCTGTGTGTTTTCGTGGATAATGATCCATATAAATATATGCGTGAGAACACTGACCGAGTTTCGTTGACGTACAAACTAAATTAATTCGACCGCGAATTTGGCAGAATATCAGGGATTTCGAGTCATGCAGCAAGAGATGAGAATTGGGCCAAATGATGATCCTGACCAACGACAAATATGCAAATTTTTTCTCGTGAATTTACAACGAGAAAGTACTATTTTTATTCATGTTTTTTTATAATCCAACATTTTATAAAGTGGACTTTGCAAAAGGTTTTCAAACCTCAATTAAAATCGAGGATTATTAATTATTCCAAATAACCCAATTTTTTTTGTATTCATTACAAATTTTTACCTTTGTCGATTTTTCTAATACCAATGTTCACTTCTCAATGATAATTGATAATAGTAATTTTGATATTCAAGTGGAAAGAAACCTAAGCGCCAAGTTATTTTTGCTCTTGCAATAAATTCGAAAATAGAAAGCTCTATTTTCAATTGAGCGTAAAAATTTTAGGCAACACATTTTTTTATTTTCATTTTTAACAAAAATAGTTCATTTCTGAGCGTCTCTTATCGTCCAGAAAAATGACAAATTTTTCGTTGCGGTGCGAATAAAATATGGCAATAAATCACTTAGACATCGAACAAAATTAATACTTTGATAAAAAAAAATGTTTTATTATTTCGTCACTCAATCATGAGACTATCGAGTGCGAGGAACTACCGAGCGACAGAATGTGCGCCAAATTTTCACAATTGTCTCTATTATATTCAAAATTAAATTTTCTACACGATGAATTTACAATTACAATTTACAATTAATCAAACACCGAGCAAGCAAAGCCGTGTATCTGCAAAACAAGCTTTTCAGTGTTTAATCGCACAAAAACCATCGACGAGTGATTAAACAACAAAAACTAGAATCTCGACGATACAGAAGTAAACAAAAAAAATCATATTTTGCCATGCACAAGTTTTCATAATTCGCTGCAAAATTATCGAGCCACCACATTGATTTTTCTCGAACCTGCTGTGAATGAAGTTGTGAGCCGCGAATTTCCAATAGAATCTCGCCACTGTAACCGGCTTCGATTCCGCATTTTGGGTCATTCGAAAAGCCGCAATTGCGTAGTAAGGATGTGTTTCGTCGAATTTCGCAAAATGCGCCATTTTTCCCCGTTCCTTCCTTCGAAATACAAATCGAATTTTCGAAATACAAACTCAGATCCAAGAATCAACAAAACGTCTTTGAAGTGTCTGAAACTCTTCCCTCAACTCCATTCCCATGTAATACTAATTCGAACTACACGATTTTTAGTAAAAAAAAAAAAAAAAAAAAATGTTTCGCGATCACTCACGGTTGTTACGAGACTGTGAATTCATAAATTTCCTTCCTCGTATATAGTCCCGGTTTTACCCAAAGCTCGTAGACAGAAAAAGTAGGAGGCGATCCTAACAAAGTGAACGCTCATTCTTCAATGTCTCCCCAAGAATTTGCTCTTCGTGTTAGCGTTTTAACGAAAAAAAAAAAACCATAATAACAATCATCGCAGGAACAGAATGAAAAAGATCTGGCATAATAAACCTTTGGTTAAACGAGATAGCGTTCAATTAATTTACAATGTTTGATGTGCGGTTATCACGATTCATTGCATCGTCTGAGTTCAATCAATGACGCATTGTTGCTTAGAAATTTTAATGGACAAATTAATATCCGCAATATAGTGCCCCTTTTTATAAGCAGCTTGGAAGAAAAGTGTTCCTTTCCAGGAACACTTTCGTTAAGATGACATTAGAGAGAATTTGTTGAGCAAAATTGATAAGAAAATGACGTCAACATCGGGGCAATTTTATTGCAATTGTGATTATTCAAAAACAAGTCCCAATTTGTTTTCAATTTTTAATAGTTGCAAATGTTTCTCCTGAATTAACAGCGAAAATGTTTCACGCTTTTTTTATTCAAGATTGAGTAGAATAAAAAAAAATTGATTCATGCGTTGCCAAAGGACTCAATTTTTTGTGTGCTAATGACAAATGTCAACATTTTTCGCTATTTCTTATAATATCAACTGCTCAAATATAATTGATAAAAATAATATTACTCTTTTGGATATTCAAGAAGAGAGAAAGTTCATTTTGCTCGTGGAATTTTCGCAATAAATCTGAGAATAATGGGAAGTTCTATTTTTGACCGAACGAAAAAATTCCAGGCAATGATTTTTTCAGCTGATGTTTCATTTTGTTATTTCCGAAATAATGTGACTCTTTTAAATTGTTGCTTCTAGATTTTATGGCAAATAGTATTATGATTAATATAGTACCTTTCTTGAGATAAAAAATTTAGCTTTGTATAAAGGTTTTGTTTTTTATAAAGATTTATTTTTATAAAGCACTTTAGAAGAAAAGTGTTCCTTTTGGAAAACTGTCTTTTCATTTAGATGCAAAATTTGATTACGAACATTGAAAAGGATTTTTTAATCAAGATTAATAGAAAAGTGAGGTCAAAATCGAGTAATTTTATTGCAAGAATTGTGTTTATTAAAAAAAGTCCCAATTAATTTATTCAATGCTTGATTTTTGTGTACTTCGAATTTTCATATTCCTCGAGATTCGTTCTCCAACTTTTTTGTACGTGACTGAACCCGTTCAATTATCCTCGAGTGTCCATTCAGATCGGACGTTCTTGAAGAGTCCAAGCAATGACACAAACTCGAGGAAACTTGTGGAAGTAAATGAGTACGTGGAATTTAAATATATACGGGAAAGTCAGTGACCCAAGAAAAAAGATATATACGATTTTACGAACGTTGAAAGGAATGACAATAAAATTGATAAGACGTCATTATCGTATTGCGATAAATAGAAACAAGTCGATGCAAATGATTTATTTCTACAATCGCTCCTTATGAGATATATAAAACACACTTTTAGGCATTTTCCCGATGACGTAATCAGTCTTTTATCGTCATGCAACGATGACATTTTTCCAGACAAATATTTGACATAATCACTGTTATTATTCAAAACGAATATAATTGAAATTTATTATTTTGACTTCTTGTAATTAGACTCGGTCAAATTAATCTGGTCAGAAAATTTGGAGATCGAGATTTATAATTAGTAATTATAGTTGATTTTTGAAATAAATAATTTAGTGTTGTAGATAGATTTGTTAAATTTTAATTCTTACACGGTTTTTTATCTTTGAATACATTAAAATAATATTTTTTAGGGCTTAAATAAAATTAGTCTAATTTTTATCAATATTTTTCTTTAAATAGTTAAATAACAGATAAATCTTCTATTTTCGTTAGTCCTTAAATAATCTCCTAAAATTCCATGAGTTAAGAAATAATTAAATTTTTTTAATTAATTTATCACTTGATCAAAATTGTATTAAATTTTAAATTATTAAAATAATATTGTTTAAGCGGAAAATGAAAATGATTTTCCCATTTCATAAATTACCAGAGTATAATATTGTTTATCGATGAAAAAGCTTTGATATGCGTCGATAAGAAAACAATGAGACGCTGAAAAATAACGTGGGAATCAGGAAATCCCGCCGATGTTTCTGTAGAAAATTCATGGACTTGGAAACGAGCTGAGAATATAATTCGAGCTGAGAAAACAGACGAGAATTATGCAACTTCTCGTTGTCGACCTTCATTCGAGTCGACGATTCCTACTTCGTGACTTAGTTTCACGTTAAAGGGAGATCAAGTTCCGCCAAACGCTATGATTATTTAAATATTTATCACAAAGACACGCCTGTTTAGAGAGTGGTGATAATTTTCCCAGTGAAAACTCGTTAATAATCAATAGTGGTAAAAAAAATAATTACAAAAATGGTAAAAGTGACGGGGACAAAAAAATTGTGCACCGATAATTCATTTTAATGTACGTGAGCTGCAATTCATACGGTAAACCTAAGTACATAAGTATATATAGATTTGTAGCGAGGTAATACAGAGTTGTGAATCATCAAAGGCGACCTTCGTTCGTCGATCGTCGAACAAACGTGTGGATTAAGCCCGAGTGCGACAACGAGCGATATTTATCGAGTCTTAACAGTGTAGAGTCGCGTATAAATTCGTGCATAGATAAATCATAAATACTTATTTGTACACATAGAACATATGGGTAATTCCATGTCAAATCGACCAATAGTTGGAATTGACCCCTTTCAATTTCGATGAAATTTGGTCAGAAGTTTTCGTTATTCACAAAACAAAGTTCTGCCAAGAGAAAAAAATAATAATAAAATTGTTTCGAGAGTTATCCAAAATTTCACAATTTTTCAAAACTTTCAAGTTTATTTTTTAAATAGCTCGGAAACTGTTATAGTTATGAAAAATCGTTCTGAATGCGTCTTAAAGAGTATGCTTGGAGCTATGAAAAAAATATTAAAAAAACAAGATTTTGAAAAATGATGAATTTGGAAAATTTTGAATTTTTAAAAACCGTGAAAATTCAAGTTGTACATTAAAATTTCGGTTCAATTTTTTTATATAATATCTTGTACTGATCTTAAAAGATCCTGAAATTTTCAGAGTGGTGTTTTTTGTTTTTTCAAAAATATGAATTTTTGAATTTAAAAAAATCGTGTAAATCCACGATCAACATTAAATTTTTTGTTAAATTTTTTTTATATAATACCTTGGACTGATCTTAAGAGATCCTGAAATTTTCAGGATGGTGTCGTGTTGCTTAAAAAATTAGAAGATCCTGAAATTTCCAAAATGGTGTTCTGTGTTTCAAAAATATAAATATTTGAAATTTGGCGAAAAAAAATTTTTTTTTACAAAAATTCATGTTTTTGAAACAAAACAACACTATCCTGAAAATTTCAGGATGTTTTAAGATCGGTCCAAGGTATTATATAAAAAATATTTAACCAAAAATTCAATGTTGATCGTGGATTTACACGATTTTTTAAAATTCATATTTTTGAAAGAACAAAAAACACCTCTCTGAAAATTTCAGGATCTTTTAAGATCAGTACAAGATATTATATAAAAAATAATGAACCAAAAATTTAATGTACAACTTGGATTTTCACGATTTTTGAAAATTCCCCAAATTCATCATTTTTCAAATTTTTTTTTCGGAATATTTTTTTGTTCATAGCCCCAAGTATACTCTTTAAAACGAATTCGGAACAATTTTTCGTAACTATAATAGTTTCCGAGATATTTAAAAAATAAACTTGAAAGATTTGAAAAATTGTGAAATTCTAAATTTTGTACAACTTTCGAAAAAAATAATAATTTTTTTCGTCGGGTGGAACTTCGTTTTGTTAATAACGAAAAGTTCTGACCAAATTTCATCGAAATTGAAAGGGGTCGATTCCAACGCTTGGTCGATTTGACATGGAATAACCCATATATATTGACATACGGGACGCTCCGTGCCCAATCATCCAGTCTTCAAGTCTCGCCATTGTTGTTTAATCAATTCAAACCTTTTTCACCCAAACGACGGGAGAGCACTTAATTTTTTAAAGATCTGCAGAGTTGGGTATTTTTGAAAATCTCGTCGCCATAAAATAAACGCTGATATTTTATTTATTGTAATCCCTTTAAATCGACTCATTGGATTATCATCGTTGAATCGATTCAAAAATCAATAAATTCGATCGATTAAGAGCGAGATAAGCATGATTTTTAATTGTCAAATAATAATGTTTATTCCAAAGATTTATTGAATCGACTATTTACAAAAAAAAATTCAAAAAAATTAATTTTGCTCTCGAGAGTTACAAATGAATGGCAAATCGTTTCCATTTATATTACAACTAACAACTCGTAGATTATAATATTAAAATTAACGATTACTCAATAATTCATCGAACAAACAACAATAATGGTTATTGTTTAAATAATTGATTACAATTTGCATAGAAGATGAAAAAAGTATTCGGCACTGCAATTGCTTAATGGGGAACAATTCAATTGCTTTAATCACTGTTTAATTAATTATGAAAAATAATTATTGACTTGTTGACTATTATTATTTATGATTAAAAATCTAAAAAATGCTCACAGTTTCTCAAAAAATATATTATATTATATATTATAATTTAAATTTCGATACATATTTTTTTTTACTCGCGTGGAATTGGAGGGATACTTTGTGAGAGAATGGCGAACGATTCGTGAACGAAAAAATTGTTTCGCGACGTGCACGTACGGAACGGAAGTTTTATTAATAGAACCTGCGTGTGTCCTCTAGAAAACACACTTGTTTCTACACAACGCTCCTGTGTTTGACACGTATATATATATATATATATATATATATTTATATTTACATATATATTTATATATATTTCACTGACGTCTCTCTCCCACACGAACGTCTTTTTTCCTCTTGTGATCGCTGTCACATGGCAATTTAGAAATTGCTCGACACTTTGTGAAAATCCACGATGGTGAGAGAAAAAAAATGGTATGTTTAAAAATAAATTCAACATTTTTATCTACTGCCAGGAGTAAGAATGTTTATTTTTCAAAACGTTCAAACAGACGCAATTATTTTTCTTTCAAGAATTCAACGGCCGGAAAATAAATTCATCCTCGTACCTTATCTCGTGATCTGTCTTCTCCGATTGTTCCTTATCTTTGGCCTCTTTCTCCTCCACAATTTTTTTGTAAAAACCCTTCCACATGGCCTCTTCGTCCATGTTGATGAATTTGTTGACTCCTTTTCTCGCTCTCACTCTCACTGTTCGTCGATGCAAAAGCGTTGATTGGGAATTTTTCCTCGCAATTCACCGGCTAAATTCCGGCTTCGTGCTCGAATTTTTGACAGCCGGGAATTCGCGTCTTACCGACACGACCTCAATAAATTCTTCGCTCCGCATTCGATCGACTCACACGCGCACACATTCGTTGAATATTCGTGAAGAGAGGGGCTTTGCGCAAGATCACCCTTTGATTGATTACGAACGAAAACATAAACCAGGGTTTCCGGTAGGATTTTTTTTTTTTCAACCTTCCAAGGGAGAGACTTCCAGCGGCTGGAAATATTCACGCGTCTCTGCGGCGTCAAGTAGATACGGACGCTCTCGGCCAGACATATTCAGCGAGTCGCTCCTTTTCTTTCTCTTTTTGCTCGGTCGGCCTCGCCTCGTTTTCTTGACTCAGATGGCGCCACCGACCAGACCTCCGTATCGAACTTTTCGCCCATGCTTTCTCGACTGAGAATAAAATTCGACTTCCAATGAAACGAAAATTTGTAGCCAGTTAAATAAAATCTAGAAAATTAAATTTTTTTTTCTATTTTTTTATTTTTTTTAGAATAGAATCTAATTTTGCACGAGAAAATTAAAATTTGTAATAAAGTGAAGAAAAAATAAGAAAATTAAATTTATATTTTTATTTTTATTTAAAAAAAGAAAAAATTTCGAATAAAATTCAATTTCTAAGAAAAGGAAATTTTTTAGTAGATTTAAGAATATCTTGAAAATTAAATTTTCATTTTTTTCTATCTTCCTATTTCTATTTTTTTTAACAATAGAATTTGATTTTCCACGAGCAAAAAATTTATAGTAAATTTAAAACGATTGAAATTTAATCTTCTTAATTTTTTTTCTGCACCAATGAGATGTTTTGCCAATTTTTTCTATTAAAAAATTGTAGATCCGCATGTCCGAGTTAAAAAGTGACTCAGATCGAGCTCAACACCGATCTCGTCGGCTTCCATCATAACGTGACGTCATGTGAGATTCTCGCTATTCGCGGAGTCCCCGCAGCAAAAAATTCATTCAGAATTAATTTTTCGTCATCGATTCATGAATAATTTTAAAGAAAGCTTAAGGGGGGAAACCCATATAATTTTTCGTCATCGATTCATGAATAATTTTAAAGAAAGCTTAAGGGGGGAAACCCATATAATTTTAAAGAAAGCTTAAGGGGGGAAACCCATATAAACCCATATAAACCCCGAAGATGACGAGGAATTTCGGGATTTTTTTCCAACGCAACTACCGGACCAGTCGTTTTCAACTTTGGAAGCTATTTTATTGTACATTCGAAGACTTGAGAAACATTTTTTTAAATCGAAAATAAGTATTCATCAGCAGCCTGCAACCAATCGTTGCTGAACGAATTTTTTCCGCGATGACGAATTGCGGCAGCTGTAGTTTTTTTGTTTTTCATCCGAAATAAAAAAATCAGAAACCTTTACATTCTATATGAAAGTACGCTGTCGATGAACCAAGAAAAAGTTTCAAAAGTTGAATATTTTAATAATGGCGGCACTCAGATAAAAAAGATCGAATTTTCACCGAACATTTTTATGCAAAAAATGATTGTTGAATTATTTTTTTTTTTTAAATGGAGGTTTATCGACGAGGGTTTGCAATGATGTGTCTGAAAATATTTGGTTGAAATGAATCGGATGAATAGTTTTTTTTTATCGCTGCCGCAAATTGCGAAAATGAAGTTTCGAGTAAATCGCGTTTTAAAGTTACTCAAAGTCCCTGGTACCTTAAAAAAATGTTTTTCAAGTCTTCGAATGTACAATTAAATAGCCTCCAAAGTTGGAAACGATTGGTCCAGTAGTTGCGTTGGAAAAAAATCCCAAAACTCCTCGTCATCTTCGACCATTTATATGGGTTTCCCCCCTCAAGTAACATGTTTTAATGACATCTTTTTTTTGCTCAAGAACCAATACCTTGAAAAATGTACAAAATTTATGTGAACGATACTTTGTGGAAATTTCAGCTTTTCTCCGTTGCCTGATTACAATGTTCTTGGAGTTCCGCATGTTGAGTTGAACGCCAAATCGATTGAAATTAAATTGAGTTGATTAAAAATTAAATTAGATCAAAAATGAAAAAAGCTTAAGCTTTTTTAACTATAACAATTATTCGATTATTTTTCCATTTTTTTTCAATTAATTAATTCATAGATAGGAAAGACTGCAAATGACGATAACGATAACAATGAATCATTTTTTACGCCATTTTTTTTATTCAGAAAAAATTAATTTTGCAAATCAGTTTTTTTCGTTCAAACAAAATATTTTCAAGCTCTCGCAAGCCATAGTTGAAGAAATAAATGCACTTGAAGAAATAAATGTGCCAAGGATAAACAACAAGTTCCTCGTTCGATAAACGACTGGACTACCCCTGTTAACGTCGTTCGATACTTTTTCCCTCGTCTTCTCGACACGATAGACCGTCACTCAGAAAATAGATGAAAACTATCGCAACGCTTTTGCGATAGTCCGAGAATTCCCAGTCATAAATATCTGAACCCTTCAACGCGATCGTCAAATCAGAAAGAACGTATGATTTATGTATTACTGAAAAAGAATTGGCATTGATTGCCCGACGAAATACGATCGCGAAAAAATTCCTCGCTATGGGAGAGTGAAATCGTCTCGTTTATAAAGAGAAAAAATGGTAAGTGGAAATTCAGTCACTCGATTATGCATTCGACGTATCTGCTTGGATTTCTTCTTCTTGGTGAGTTCTAACGATGAAATCAATCGAGTTCTCTCACGTTGAAAGACGATTTGAGTGAATAGTGATTCGATAATGAAACAAGAATTAATTTATTGATGATTAATCGTCTTATCCAAAAAATTGAAATAGAAAACTTTGCAGATTAGAAACTTGCACATTGTTGCTTTATTTTTTTCCATAATTTTGAGCCAATCTTCTAAAAACAAAAAAAACGATGAAATCTGAACTCCCATTATAAATAATCATTCGAGGATGTAACCAAAATGAATTTATTGATAATTAATTATCTGATCGAAATGAATGAAATAGAAAACTCTGCAATTGGAAACTTGTACATCGTCGCTTCATTTTTTAGACTAAAAGCTATTCTAGGACAAAGAAAAATAAGGCATTAAAATCTGAACTCCCAATAAAAATAATCATTCGATGATACACAAAGTAAAAAATTTATTGATAATTAATCATCCAATCTCATTAATTAAAATAGAACATTCTGAAAAATAGTATCTTGCTCGTCGTTGCCTCATTTTTCCCCATAATTGAATACAATTCTTCCAAAAATGTAAAAAGTCGATTAAATTCCATTCCAATTCGAACAAAATTTAGATAATATTGGGGTCATTGCCATCATATTTTATATCCATGTCAAATCGACCATTAGTTGGAATCGACTCCTTTTAATTTCGATGAAATTTAGTCAGCAGTTTTCTTTTATCATAAACCGAAGTTTTACCAAGGGAAGAAAATTAATTTTTTTTTTCGAAAGTTATTCATTGTTTCATCATTTTTCCAAAAAATATTCCGAAAAAGAAATTTGGAAAATGATGAATTTGGAGAATTTTGAATTTTTAAAAATCGTGAAAATCCAAGATCAACATTAAGTGTTTGGATCAATTTTTTAAATTTAATACCTTGTACAGATCTTAAAAGATCCTAAAATTTTCAGAGAAGCGTTTTTTTTTTCAAAAACATGAATTTTTTAATTTTGGTAAACAATTTTTTTTTTCACCTCTAAGACAAGTAAAGTTGAGCAATCATGTTGTTTTGTAATTTTGAGCACTACACATTACATGATTGCTCAACTTTACTAAACTTAGGGGTAAAGAAAAAAATTTTTTTTTACCAAAATTCAAAAATTCATATATTTGAAAAATAAAACACCTTTCCACAAAAAATTAAACCAAAAATTTAATGTTGATCGTGGATTTTCACGATTTAAAAAATTCAAAGTTCTCCAAATTCATCATTTTTTAAACTTTTTTTTCGGAATATTTTTTTTTTCGTAGCCTCAAGTATACTCTTTAAGACAAACCCAGAACGATTTTTTCGTAACCGCAATAGTTTTCGAGATATTTAAAAAATAAACATGAAACATTAAAAAAATTGTGAAATTTTGAATTTTTCATAACTTTCGAAAAAAATAATTTCAATTTTTTTCCTTTGGTTGAACTTTGCTCTGTGATAAAAAACCTTCTGACTAAATTGCATCAAAATTAAAGGGGGTCGATTCCCACTGCTGGTCGATTTGAGATGGAATGACCCATCAGTTTAACGTTTCTTCGTTGGTCACTGATGAGAAATCTGATTTGTGCCCAAACAGCTGTCGTGGGTGAATCAATCGGTAGAGCTTCGCGAAAGAATGAAGCTCAAAATTCTTTATCCGTGGGGGATAAAAAATTGTCTCCTATTAAGATAAGCGTAGAGTTTTCTGCCGATCAATTGAAGGAGCTCGAAAAAGTCCTCACGACTTTGTACGAACGGTATTTCGGTTCTCCGCCGGAAAAATTGGTTCTCCGGAGGAACGATCGGGGAAAAACGGGCTTATCAAAAACGATATCGATGATCGGCGATGCTCTGTGCAAGCACATAAAGAGCGTATTCGGTAGATTTGGCATTTCACTGACATCCAGAATTGGATCGTTGAGATCCAAATTCGACGCGTCGAAATCATTGAGATCGTCTGTTTATTTTCAACTGCTGAGATTTCCACTCGAGATCGAGCCAATTTGGAACGAAATCAACGCTCTCGAAAACAATCACATGACGAAGAATAATTATGCCGGTCTTGGCTACAAAAAGACAAATTTTTCGCTCACAAACAACGACGATAAATCGCCGAAAGATTCGAGGATCCTCGAGACTTTGGAAGCCGCAAAATCTTACACCGAGAAACTTAATACTTGTCTCGAGGCAAATTCGACTCGCGCCACTTTCGACTTCAAGTTTGCTCTCGGAAAATTGACGAATTTCCCACCGGAAGTGACGAGCGAAACTCTGAGAAAACGTCTCGCCAAACCTTTGCCGAAATCTTCGGCAGCTCAGAGCAACGGATTCACGCAAAATCACGCATTAATCTGTCACGCAACTGTCGAGGATTCGCAAATCAATCATCGCGATTGTCTCGATGAGATCAAACGTCTCGATGATTGCGTTAATTCGAAACTCGACGAAAAGTCATCGGGAAAGGCCGATCATGGCGACGACGAGGATGAGGAAACGACGACGAGTTTTCTTCGAACGATGGAGAATCTAGATAAGAATTGTGAGAATGTTAAGGACGGAAAAGGGTGTAAACTGAGATCGAGGATCGCGACAAACGATGATTTTTCCTACGTCGTTGATTATTTCGCCGGAGATTTGAAAAAATCGTCGGTTCTCGCTGAAATGCTCGATAATTTTGGCTCGAGCGTGAGAAAAAGCCGCGTTGGAAGCGATTCCCTCCACGAAATCGTTGGGCTGATCGATATTTACGAAAATGGAATCGAGTTGCGAAGAAACGTCATGAAGAGCGCCGTCAAAGACGGCGCTCAGAGTTACGAGAGTGTAACGAGAAATTTGACCGAATACAAACGACATCTTGGGAAAATGGCGCTGAGGACCGTGAGAAACGTTAACGATATCGCGACGAACGTGGAAAAGCTCTTGGCTCGATCTGCATTGAAGAATTCCCACAATGAATTGTCCGCCAACGTTGAAACGCTCAGATGCTTCAAAGATCTAATTAATGGCATTTTTGGCGGTTGGATTCAGCAGAGACCATCTCAATCGAGACCGGACAATCATAAGCCAATTAGTGAAATGAAAAGTGCGAGAAAATCGGCCTCGAAGGGCTCGATCGTGGCGACGAACGATGTTGGTAAGAATTTCTCCATTTATGTTCCTTGACAATTAAAAGTATTTGAAAATGAGACAAAACAAAACAATTTGTGTCGCTTATTACTTTATTCTTGTTCTTAAGCAGACAAGAATTTGGTGGACCTTTTTTTTTAATCTTGAGATTAATTATTAACTTTCGCCACATTTGTAGCTTCACCATTTATTTATCTACCAGAAATATTACTAATATTGACCATCTGACAACTCTCCCTTTTGACAAGCCTATTTAGATCACAAGTCTTCGGTTTGTCGACTCGGCCGGTAACTTACCGACGTTGGAGCCCGCCCCGGTGATAAAACAGTGTCGCCCGGGGGTCGGTAAGCAAGAGACCGCGGGAATAAAAATCTAAGAGACTCGTGATCTCGTAATATTGTAAAATAGGAGAGCTATCAAGTGGTGGAGATGTATATCTGGTAGAGAAATAAATGGTGGAGCTGTAAATGTACACTATCGGCGAAAAGTTTCTGGACAAAACTTCAAAAAAGGTCTGGAACGTTCTTTTATGCTATTTCGCCGGAAGTCAACGTAGACTAATTTAACAAGCGGCATTTTAAAGGCGAAGAATCCGGCTTCATTTCCTGATTTTTTAATTATTTTCACAAATTGTTTTTAGATTTGGACTCTATTTTTAAAACAGCTGTTTTTCGTCTTTTTCCCCTCTATTTAGGCGCGCCCATCTTCCAGAGGATTTTTTTTAAATACATTTTTACGATTGAATTCATAAAGGGGAAAGTTTGAGCTTTAATTTCCTTTTTTTAAAAACTTTGAGCGGTTTTTTTTCCAAAGTTATTCTGTTTTTGTGAAAATAGAGAAAATTTAAAAAATCCTGTATAACACGAAAACTAAGAGGATTCATGAAAAACTTCAAGATAGCAAATAGTTGCGTTTGTTTTCGTTGAGTTTAGAGAAATTTTTTCCGATTTTTTTCCAACATTTTCTCTTTTTTCACAAAAAACAGAATAACTTTTGAAAAAAAAATCGCTCAAAGTTTTGTAAAATAAATAAATTGAAGCTCAAACTTTCCCCTTTATGAATCCAATCGTAAAAATGTATTCAAAAAATTTCCTCTAGGAGAACGGTGCACCTGAAGAGAGGGGAAAAAGGCGAAAAACAGTTGTTTTCAAAAAAGAGTTCAAATCTAAAAACAAATTGTAAAAATAATTTTAAAAAACAGGAAATTAAGCCGAATTCTTCCCCTTTAAAATGGCGTTCATTTTTTGGGATAAATCGAAGTGACATACCGACCGGAAAAAATTATTTTCGTATATTTTTGATGAAAATGATCGTTTTTTAGACTCGAAAAATTCAAAAAAAAATTTAACAATGTTCATGTAAATGTTTCATCTGAAATATTTTTCTGTTCAATCATATGCTTCCAAGATATAACGGTACTTAGAAAATGTTTAAATTTTGAAAAACTCAAACATTTCAATTTTTTGTGAGTGGACAACTTTTTGACCGTTCGAAATCGCATGGAATGCCTCGTATACTACTGATTTTCAATTACAAAGGATCGTCTGAACGGTTGGCTCTCTCTGTTTTCACTCAGGATTCGCGATAAATTCTCACGATGAGCCACTGAAAAAATTGATGAATTCGATGAAACATCTGGGCAAAGCATCACCGCCTCGTCGTTCCTCGGCTCTTATTTCTCTCGCCAATACATTTCTCCTTGCAACGATGTTTTACGAGTGCATCGCTGTTCTCGCCGGTGCAATTTATCGCGAGGACAGCGGCTCATTGTCCTCGACAACGAGCGCGGAAAACGACGATGACGATCATTGGTCACGTGACACGAGGGATCTATTATCGATTACCAATCCTCAAGATCATCGCAATCGCAACAGGAACAACAAAGCATCGTCTCAACGATCTTTCACGTCGATTTACAATAATTTGTCCGCTCCTCCGAGTCCCGATCAAAAGAGGAATATACAAAATGGCGAAAACGCGTCGGATCTCGTAATGACTCAAACGATCGTCAATAAACCGCCGAGGAATGCAGATTTGATGCCCCAGAATTATGACTTCCGGACCACGACCCCCCCCATGACTTACTCTATGAGGAAAAAATGACTTTCATTGAACTTTGTTTAATAATGTATCGATTAAAATAATAATTGAAAAAATGGTGTTGGATTTTCCTGTATCGATGGAAAATACTTTTGGCGAATAATGATAAATGCATTTCGAGCTAAGATAACGCTCGTGACTTGATTTACGATTTTCACTTCCGCCTTCGTGATTCCCTTGATTTTTAACGACTGTCTCGTGATGGAATGACATTTATCGAATTTTAGACGATTTATTACACTCTGTAATAACTTTTTTCTCGAATAAAGAACATCGGATCGAGCGGGTTTTTCCTAGTTTCCTTTTTTTACTCGGTGTAAGATGAACTACGTTGAGAAGCTCCTCGTTGCACTCGGTAAATTTTTTAGATCCTTAAAAATTTATCTAGATCATATAATTTAATAATTAATTGAAGAAATTATTGATCAAGAAAAAATGGTGATCATTGATTTTTGATTGATCTGTGAAATTTCTCCTTCTAATCGTTGACAATTCTTCAGTGATCAAAATCACTGTTTGGGGAGTTTTGGGCAGTGAGATCAAGTCAGTGAGACCAAAAATCGTCGGAGGTCACGATGTGGAAATCCGTGAAGTGCCTTTCTTAGTAAGTTCGTTCAATTCGATTTAATTCCTTCTGGTAGCAAATTTTTGATTGATTTTTTTTTGTTTACACTCAAAAATAAAGACTGCGAAAATAATTGTTAAAATATTGCAGTTGGGTTTGCACCTCGAACAGGTGGGAATTTATTGCGGTGCTGTAATCGTGTCAACATTTTGGGCATTGTCAGCTCATCACTGTGTGTAAGATATTTTCCTATTTTTTACTCCCTCACACTTTGGTTCCATAAATTATGTTCCAATTTTAAGATTCAACCTATACTCTTGTAAATCATCTTTCTATTTATTTAAAAAAATAATAAAATATTCTAAAAATAAAGTAAATTTTTTACATAATATTTAAATAATAATATTTGATTATTTTTCGAATAATTATTTATATTTTTCGATAAAACAATAATTATAGTTATAAACTAACGACGAGAAATCACAAGTTGAAAAATTGGTGGGCTACGAATTACTCGATTCAATTGTAAGAGTTGAAACAAATTTTCAAAGACATCCGGATTATCCTGAACCGGAAAACTACTTTGTTCGTGCTGGCTCAACGAGGCTCAACGCCGGTGGACAGATTCGTCGAGTGAAAAAATTTTATTTCTACGATTCGGAATATCATTTCGACGGTCGCTCGATACCGCCGCACGATATAATTCTTTTGAGGATGAGCAAAAGATTTCGATTCTCCGACACAGTTAGACCGGCAAAGTTACCTCCGGCGGGAAATTTCTCGCCAAAATGGCTTCGGGTTTGCGGCTGGGGTGAAACGGGCGAATTTATGCATTCGGTAATTATTATAATTAATTATCATTTCAATTATTATAATTATTAGTGAAAATTGATGAAATTCATTGATGAACATTCAATTCGGATTCACCCGAAATTTCTTTCATATTTTATCGATTTTTTTTTCTTTCACAAATCGAGAAAATTATTTGTTGAAAGAAATTTGTCGTTTTTTATTTACAATGAGCAGTGATCGGCAAAATCGATATTTTAGTCAATTTAATTACCGCTAATTACTCTGTGTTAGAGAATTTTATGATTATTCCAATAAATATTACTCATTGGTAAGGCACTCGTCAATTAGGCAGTAAGGTATTTTTAATATTCGAAAATTCGATAATTCATGTTCGATTATTATCCAATAAACCTATAACTTTAAATCTAGATCAAATAATTACTCGATAACCGAGTAATCAAAATTTTGCTCTCATGAATCACTGATTTTTTTTTAAAGTAGGTAATTGTTACTTCTAATTATTAATTATCCAAGTGATTAAATACTCGAGTACTCTACCTAATAATTTGTTATGAAATTAGTTAATTATTCTTTCCAATTATTAATTATTTGAATAATTAGATAATTAATTCTTCTAATTATTAATTTTTCAAAAAATTAGTTAATTATTCTTTGCAATTATTAATTATTTGATAATGCATATTCATGCTTGTAAACTTGTTTAGTGGAGTTAAGCAGGAACTCTGATGACCAGTGTTGTACTATAAAAACTTGGTCATCTGTAGCTTGGAATCAATTTGACGCCAAGTTTACGGTAAGTTTTTGGTAAGCAACATTTGGATACAAGTTAATCGAAATCTACGGCCTGTAATTGAATACAAGTTGTAGGCAAACTTGTACACAAAATATACTCCAACTTTTGTACAAGTTCACTCCAAGTTCACTCCAATTATTTTTAGTTAAGTTGTACTTAAATTGTGAAGGAAATTGTGCCAACTTCACTACAACTTTTATTATTTAACTCAAATAATTCGTAATTAAAATAGTTCGATTACCAATTAGTCTAATAATTAGTAATTTATATATCTAAATTATTAATTATTCAAATAATTGGTAATTGATATAGTTTAATTACTAATTACTTGAATAATTAGTAATTAAAACAATTCAATTACTACTTAATTTAATGATAAGTATTTTAAAGAATACGATTACTAATTTTGCTATTAATGAATAATTCAAAGAATATACAAACTCAATATCCAAATAATTCGTAGTATTGGTCTTAAAATTACTGATTATCGAAATACCTAAAAAAATAATGGATGATAATATTAATTTTGTAAATAACCATTAATTAAAAATATAAAATTTTTTTTTTGCCGATCACTGACAATGAGATGAATATTTTATTTACAATGAGATTTTTTCCTGAGTATTAACTTTGGTCATGATTTAACGATTTATTTGAATTTTATCGGGTTTTTGTAAACCGTTTGGTAATTTTAATTTTTTATTTTTTGGGAAACAAAGTTGTTTATTATTTATTATTTCACAGAGCAACGATCGCGTGCTCGTTCGAGCGGCGAATGTAACGAGAGTCGAGTGGAAGGATTGCGTAGAAACGAGTCCGTGGTACGAATCGTTGGTCGACGATAAAAAGCATTTGTGTTACGGTGGAGCCGGTCCGGACGCTTGTCACGGTGATTCCGGCGGTCCATTGGCTGATACACGAACTGTTTATGGAATCGTTTCGTTTGGCGATGGTTGCGGAGTCGTACCGGGCGTTTACTCAAAAGTATCATTCTACCGACGATGGATCAAACGAATCACAAAAATGTAATAACTCCGCATTTAAAAAAAAAAATTTCTTCGATTTTTAATCGTTCACTTTTATCGATGTTAAACGTCATAAAAAAATATAAAAATAAAAAAATCCTGGCATAACTTTGTAGAAATATCAATAAATTAAAGTGCAAAAAAATTATTGATAACATAATTCACTGTTGAAATAATTTATTCGAACAATAACAAAAATTGATGGTCTCCGGATCGACTTTTCACGGATTTTTGAGTTTTAAGACAAATCAAAATTGTGATGTCAGGAAAAAAATATAGGATAAGGGAAAATCGATTTATAGATCCTGGAAATTTCGATTTTTTCAGATTATTTGAAGCTTGAGCGGATTTGATCGATTTTTTTTACTTCAGCGAAATTTTAAGAGCGAAGTTTACGATAATTTTTTCACTGATCTCGAGAAGGTCGTTGAGAAAGACTTGTCTCAAGGAGAACTTTATTAAGCAAAGATGAAATCGTGCAGATTTATGAATCTGCAAATTCTCTTTTATGAGCGAATAGTTAAAACACTTTTGACTTCTTTATAGAGGAAACTTTGTCAAAATAAGACTCAACAAAAAAACTATGCTTGAGAAATGACGACGATTCGCAAATTTCAGAGCAAAAATAACGCTCGCCACTTGATTTATGATTTTTATTTCCGCCTTCGAAATGATGTCAATTTTTCATTTGATTCTGACTGATTTTCAAAAATGTCACTCGACGAGTGGACGTTTATCGATTTCTCGACATTTACGACATTTCGTAGCTGCGTTTTTGCGAAATAAAGGAAATCGGCGCGTCCGGAATTTCTCAAGTCACTTTTCACTCGCCGAAAGATGAGCTTCACGTTCGACTGGCTTTTCGTGATACTTGGTAAATTTTTCAAGCGCGATGAGAGAATTATTATGATAAAATAATTGAGGAATGTCTTTGAAAAAATTAATCTAATTGGAGGATATAATTATTATTATTATTCGACTAATTAATTTTTTTAATTTTGACATTTGTTTAGCTCTCCAATTAACTGTGCCAGCAGTATTGGGAAATGAGACGAGCTTATTATTTGGGCCAAGAATAATTGGTGGTCGCGATGTGAAAATTCGTGATGTGCCATTTTTAGTGAGTTTTCTAATGCGCTAATTGTTTAATATAATTGTTTAATTTTTTTACGACAAATATTAAGTTTCACGCACAAAAATTATGAATCAAAAATTTCAGTTGTCTCTGCACTTGGACCATGATGATGTAGAATTTGGGTGCGGTGCCACTATCTTATCAGCATTATGGGCATTAAGTGCTCATCACTGTTGGTACGTAAGAAGTTTCACTGACAACACATTTTTTCAATAAAGAAAAAATTATTGTCAATTTAACACTTGGAGTCGTGCGGACACCTCGTTTTGGGTTGATGTGCTCATTAGGGCTATTTTTTTCGACTTTCATTTATTTCTTTCACTCCCCACCCGAAATTTTGTTGCATATGTCTGGAAGAAAATTCCCTGAACGTCACAGCCCTTAATATTACTATTAAGTACTTTCCCTTCGCGTGATAAGTTTTTCCATCTAAAATACACCTGAATCAAAAACTTTTTTCTTCAAAATTTTACCACTCCGCGGTTTTTTATGCTATCGCATTGATTTTGGTCGCAATCTACGCAGAATCGAATGATCTTTGAAAAGGGCCTCAACAGCGTAAGTGTAACTTACACTGGTGAGATGGTACGAGGTCACTAAAGTTGATTTTTACCTAGAATTCTCTCTTTTACGCTGATATCTCCGAAATCTGATATCTTTACCGAAAAAATGTAGAGAAAAATTTTTCTGGAAATTTAATTTTCTATAAAAAAGGTACTTTGGACCTAATTGCTAAAATTAATATTTCTTGAGATATTGAACCTTAACTTATTTGTGATATGAAAATTTTTATGAATTATCGAACTCAAAGTTTCAAATTCAAATTCACCAGTGGTGATATGATATGGAATATCAACAATTTAGAACTTTTGGTTCGATAAACTATACAAATTTTATACCATCATTATGGTTCAATATCTCAAGAAATATTAATTTTAGCAGTTAGCTCTAAAGGACGTTTTTTTGTAGGAAATTAAATTTCCAACAAAATTTCTCTTCACGATTTTTCGGTTAAGTTAATCATTTCGGAGATAACAGCAAAGAATCGAGAATTTTGGTAAAAATCAATTTTAGGGACCCGTACCATCTCACCAGTGGAAGTTACACTTACGCTGTTCAGGACACTTTCAAAGATTGTTCAATTCTACGTAAATTGCGATCAAAATCAATGTGATAGCATACAAAACCGCGGAGTGGTGAAATTTTGACGAAAAAAGTTTTTCATTCACGTGTATTTTAGATAGAAAAAATTATCACGCGAAGGGAAAGTACTTGATATTAATATCAAGGGCTGTAACTTTCAGGGAATTTCATTTCAGACATAAACAACAAAATTTCGGGTGGGGAGTAAAAGAAATAAAAAAAAAAAGGCAAAAAAATCGCTCTAATGCTCATATGGGGTATAATTCAAGCCCGTGGTGTCCACTCGATAAAGTCTACACACTATTTGTTGCTTCAATCATAAAATTCAATAACCATCGATTCCGTTTTAGAGAAGAATTGCTTAATCCCCCAAAAAATCATTATAAAAGTGGATAAAGTGTCCAAACGCTTGTCCGCTTATTATAAATCTTATAACTTCCGGTCTTCGACATCAAAAACATAATTAGAGTTTCTCGAACGAAGTCTAAAGTGTGGAAGAAAGTTTTGCACTTCCTGGAATAAAAATATCTCCTGTGAAACGTTCAGAGACGATATTGATCTAAGTTTAAGAAAGGGAGGCGATTTTCCACTTTTAAAGGCTTCAATAACGAAACTAATTAGGGGAGGGAATCCTATCGTCAAAATTAAGCCTGCATCTGTAAACTTATGAATTTTCGAGATGAAAAATCACGGGGTTATTATCAGGTTAACCCCACACGTAACTTGAGGCTGATTGGAAAAATTCTCACAGGGATGACAAATATCCTGCGGCGAAAAATTACTATGTTCGCGCTGGTTCGGCAAAGGTTGACAGCGGTGGACACATTTATCGTGTCAAACAATTTTTCTTTTACGATCCGAATTATTATAACGATGGTACGTCACACCCACCGCACGATATCATGATCTTGAGGATGAGCAAGCGATTTCGATTCTCCAACGAAATTAGACCAGCAAAGTTACCGGTAGAGGGAAAGGTATCGCCTAGACTACTTCGTGTTTCCGGTTGGGGCCTCACAGATTATAAAATTCAGGTAATTTACTTATTTTCATCCTCATCTATATATATTTTACCTCCAGCTAATAATTTAAATCGGACAGTTTGAAAGACTTTTTTTTCTCAAATTTTTTATATTTTTTAGTACCCATTAAAAGACCTTTCCTGTCAAATTTTGAGATTTTTTTTGTTTACCCGTTCACAAGATATTAAATTTTAAAAAAACCGCTCTTTTCCGGTTTTTTGATCATAACTTCTTTAATAATGGTCCAAATTAAATGTTTTTTTTAATATTTGTTTTTTTATGGCCTTTTCAGAAAAAGATACAAAAAAAAGATTTGACGTCTTTTTGAATAAGTTTTTTGAGTTTTAAATCTTGAATCGTGTTCTCAAAAGTAATTGCATAATTTGATATTTTTGAATATTTTTCATTTCATACTTCTATTTATTCAACAACTTTTAACACTAGTTCGGTCGTGGGCCCTCCATAATTATTACTATTTTTTTTTTTTTTCTTTTAATTTTTATAAGTTATTATGAATACCAATTTTTGTTACCGTATGGTATTTTTTTTATCATTTTGAATTAATTTTGTCGAAAGACAAAAGGTAATTATGGAGGGCCCAGGACCGGACTGATCTTAAAAGTTTTTGAATAGATAGAAGTTTAAAATTAAAAAAACTTCAAAAAAACAAAATATGCATTCACTTTCAAAAACACGTCAAATATACTTTTGTTGTATTTTTTTCTGAAACGATCATAAAAAAAAAACAGAAAATTTAAAAAACACTCAATTTGGACCATTATTAAAGAAGTTGTGACCAAAAAACAGACCGGTTTTTTTTAAATTTAATATCTTGTGATCGAATAATCAAAATAATTTCAAAAGGAAGGGTCTTTTAACGAGTACTTAAAAATATAAAAAATTTTAGGAAATAAAAAACAAAGTTTTTCAAACTGTTCGATTTGGGATGGAACGCCCCATATATAATATAATATTATTATATATCCGGGGGAAGGTAAAAGGCTCAACGATTTTCGCATTTTTGTATTTTTGACATTGTTTAAAATGACAAATTGTACCGGATTGCAAACAAAAACAAATTTTTCCTCTCGACTGATCGGGAATTGTCAGAAAACGAGCCTTGCATTTCCTCATTCGACAGAAATATCCTGTACTTGCCAAAACTGTGAATGTCACCAAAGTCGAGTGGGAAGATTGCATACTCGCGGATCCGGCGTACGAATCGTTGGTGAAAAAGGAATCGCATTTGTGTTACGGCGGGGATGGTTTTGATTCGTGCTCCGGCGATTCCGGTGGACCTCTGACCGATTCCAGGACTATCTATGGCGTCGTATCTTTCGGCTCCGGTTGTGGAGGAGCACCAGGCGTTTACGAGAAAGTAACGTTTTACCGACGTTGGATAAAGCGAATTACAAAACTGTAATATCTTTTTTTTTTCTCAATTCATCCAAATTTTATTGAAACATGAATCGTTAATGCGCATAATTGATAATCGATGGGTGCAAACCCAACCTTAGAACTGCGAAAATATTGTACAATTGAATTACAACCTTCAGGAATTTAAAATAAATTTAACTGGAAAAAATTTTTATTTTGTATTTCACTGAATAAGCATTTTTGTCTCCATAAATGTCGATTTATCTTTTTCCATTCCAGTCTAAATTTATCCACTCATCGGACGTTGCCATTTATTTGAATTTTTAGTTAAATTCGATTCTGAACGGAAATATTATCAAATAAAAAATTTGATCGTACTTTTTTCGTGTAATTTTATGTTTTTGTTCAAATTGTGCCTTATTTCGTTCAATTTGGTCCACGCAATTTTATTGTATCGTAATTTGTCGTGAATTATTACAAAATGTAATTACAAATTTTTGTTTCCACATTCTCTTTCTCTCTCTTTTGCTCGCCAGTACTTTTCTCCCCACCATCAGCTGGTCAACTGTGACGGGAGGATCGAACTTGCTCGCTTCAGTGTTACTTGTTAGCACTCAGTCTCTGCTCGTCGCTTGGCGAGCGCGCATCTCTCTCTCTCTCTCCGTCCCTGCTCTTCTCACGCATACGACTAATTGTATTTGTCGTGAAAGAATTTTAATAATTTCATGATTTTTTAAACTCAAATACAAACGCCTTGCAATACGTCAATTATCAATACGTTAGGCGTCCTGTTTCTCGAATTATTTTTCTCTGCAACCTTTTTTTAATCAAATAAAAATTATCTTCAATAATTATTGTTATTTCTGATAAAATTAAATTTTAATTTAATTCAGAAAACTTATAATGATTCGAAATAATTGTTTTTCCTGTTAGAAAAAATTACAATAATTACAAATAACTTTTGTCTGGTTAAAAATTTTTTTTTAAATGAACTAAATAATTTTAATTTGATACAAAAATAATTTTTGTTACTCGAATCTATTTTTATATAAATAAAATACTTTTCTATTTTTTTTCTTTCTATTTTTCAACATTTGGCAATTTATGATAAATATACGGGGTATGCTCATCGAACTTTTCTTAACTACAAATTATTACCTGTCGACTATTTTGATCGAGGAATAAAAAAAAAATCGTCATTCCGCAATCTCGGTCATGCTGGATAGTTATTAGCTCTGACGGAGGCTCGATAGAATTCAGTACAGGGGCCTTGGTTGCAAAAGAGTCGTAGATACGCAGGGGGAAAAAAATAAAAGGCTGGAATCACGAAGTTTGGACCCTCCCGGCGTTAAGGTCCGGTGACCACGCAGGAAATCCCATTACCACACGCGAGCCTCCCGTAATATTGCCGCGTTTCACACGAATGCAGACATCGCCGTGAAAATACACGAGAGAACAAAAACCATCGCCACTAGGCCGGGGCAACGAATGCGAAGGAAAATACAAAAAAAATGTCCATTTCAGTGGCAAAGCCGAGTTCCCCATCGTTTACTCGGGTGACTCACCTCGACCAAACCCCCTTCCCCTGGGAAAAAATGGACGGCATACTATTGTCCTCACACTCATTCCTGCGGGGGGCTTTAAACTCTCACCTGCAGTCCACGTGCGAGACCACGAGTATATTTACATTTTTTTTATACCGATGTTTTTTATAAAGTGAAATTCAGTAAAAAATAATTTTTTCAATCTTTATGAACATTGGAACATTTGAGAATATTTTGGAATGAATCTGAGCAAAAATGCTGAAACAAGGATATTAACATTTTTTTAAAATCAATTTGCGCAATGATTTGGCAAAATTTCTCGTTTTATATTTTATATAAAATATATGTATGGGGCATTCCATACCAAGTCGACCTGAGTGTGACCCTCGACCTCGCTGATTTGGTTTACGATTTTTTATCTGATTCTTTCAACTCAAAATAGCGTTCAGAATTTTTTTCAGATTTTTAAAACCAAATTTGGGTACGTTATGATTTTTGGAATTTTTTTTTCGGTAACCTTGAGGGCCGTAATTTAAAAATCTGAAAAATGCACAAAAATCCGGTATCAAAAATGAAAATTTTTGACCCAAGATTCATAATGTCCAGGATTTCCCTTCCACCTCAATTTTAGGTTTTTATGAAGAAAACGTAAAAAAAAAATAGATGCAGAAATTGATCTACCGTGAAAAGTGGCTTGAATATGTATTTTTATCGTTAACCAACAATTTACAAAAATAGTTGGTTAATTTTTGCATCTATTTTTTTTACGTTTTCTTCATACAAACCTAAAATTAAGGTGAAAGCGAAAGCCTGGACATCATGAATTTTAGGTAAACCATTTTCATTTTTGACACCCCGGATTTTTGAGAATTTTTCAGATTTTTAAATCACGGCCCTCGAGGTTTTCGAAGAAGATGTTCAAAAATCGTATCGTACTCAAATTTGGTTTTAAAAATCTGAAAAAAATTCTGAATGCTCTTTTGAGTTGGAAGAATCATATAAAAAATCGTAAACGAAATCAGCGAGGTCGAGGGTCACACTCAGGTCAATTTGGTATGGAATGCCCCATATATATAATTAACATAAAAATGTTGGATAATTATTGTTTTTTCTGATAATATTGAATTACAATTTCTCAGATTAAATGTTTTTTCTCTCAGAAAAAAGTTACAATAATTGAATAATTTGCATATTGATTCAGAAAAATTTCTCATTTTATATTTGTGATATCGATATACTGTTTTTTGTTTTTTTATTTCGATCGTTTGACAATCAAATTTCATTAAAGATGTTGAATTTACGTGGATATGAATTAAATTTGATTTTTCTTTTGCTCAAGTTCAATTTGACAAAAAATTACAATAGTTGAATAATTTGCATTGATTTACAAAAATGTCTCTTTTTATATTTGTGATATCGATATTCTGATTTTTGTTTTTTTATTCCCATCGTTTGACGATAAAATTTCATTCAAGATGTTGAATTTACGTGGATATATGAATTAAATTTGATTGTTCTTTTGCTCGAGTTCAATTTAACGGCAATTTTTATTGGCATTTTTTAAATTCATTAATATATAATATAATGTTCTATTTTCCTATAGTTAAGTTGATTTAATTTCATTTGAATCGACCTTCGACCAGATTTTCACATACTTAAAAATATTTTTGAACTTTCCTGAAATTTTTTTTCTTCTGATTCTTCGTTTTATTGATTACTCACCCATTTCTCATTTCTGGATAAATTTTTGTTCGCAAACTCTTCAGTATGTCTCGTTTCAGTCTACCGTACCATCCATTCGTGATTCTTGGCGATAAATAATTTCGCCCATCACCGTTCGAATTTGTATTTTTCGCGAGATCAACGCGCTCGATGAGCGTCCAATTGTTGGTTTCCACGCAAACACGCTTTTGTTCGACAACGATCGCGCGCTCGTTCGCGATCGATTTTTGCGAAATTATCTTACTGCGACGAGGATAAACGGGAAGGCGAATGTCACTGCCCAGTTTCGTGTCCGTCAGGATCGAGATCATTTTGTTAAGTTTGTATTTCACGATTTCTCTATCGATCGATAGAAATAATTGCGTTCTCGATCATTTCAAACGATTCGTTCATTCGATCGAAAAAATGTTTGTAGATTCTTTCTATTTTTAGAATGACACTATTAACTTTTTATCGA
This sequence comes from Alloplasta piceator, assembly GCA_946863875.1. Classification (NCBI taxonomy): domain Eukaryota; kingdom Metazoa; phylum Arthropoda; class Insecta; order Hymenoptera; family Ichneumonidae; genus Alloplasta; species Alloplasta piceator. The sequence continues at coordinate 56,874,790 of OX333073.1, forward strand.
CGTAATAGCTCACATTATTTAATTGTAATTTTTTGAATATTTTATTTAATTAATCTTTATCACCAATTTTATTTAATTAATTATTCAAACTCGTATTTCTGGATTATTTCACTTTGAACAGACACTTATTGGACTTAAGTGAATTAAATGCTATTTTTACTTAATTTTTATTTAAATGGAATTTTTTTGAATAATTATTATGAGCACCAATTTTATTAAATTAATTGATCTCGTTTTTGGATTATTTCACTTAGAATGGACGATTATTGGTCTTTTTGTCATTTTTAAAAATTATTTATTTATCTTTCTCAGATTCAAAGTACTTTGGACTTGAAATAGGACCAACTTGCACGCTGCTCGTATCAGTACTGAAAGGAAACGAGACGCGTGAATATACCGTATGAATAAAGTTAAGGGGTCTCGTCTGTAACGTTCCTCCAATCGCTTCGAGCTCGTGTTTCAGACAGCTAAAAGTAGGGGGTGGACAAAGGGACTTTCCATCATTTCCGGTACAAGCACACGCATTGTGGATGCCTCTCCTCAACGGCCCGTGAAAGTTATCGCTAATCACTTTGCATGTAGCTCATCAAAGAGGAAAAAAAATGCAGTTTCAGTCCTACGAAACGATTGGATCGAAAAAACTGGCTGAGCGCAATTTTTGAAATTTATTTTTTCTTAACTTCATATCCATGTTTTTTTCCCCCTGAATCTACCAATAGATTTCGCAAAAAATCAAAATTTTCATGAATTTTCGTCAAAAACATTTTTACTCGATTTTGGCCCCATTTTAAAAAACCTCAAAACAGCGAAATTTCAAGTACTCATAACTTTCCTTCGGTTTGACCGATTTCAAAATTTCTTTTTCGTACTTAAAGGCTGTCACTAAATTCAGAGAATGGCGTTCATTCCGATAACTTAATTTTTGTAGAAATGAGAGCAGTTTGAAAATCGCCGAAAAAAATGGAAGGGGTATGCAAAAATTTGCAAAAATCGACGGTCGAAATTTAAAAATCTGCCAAAAATCAGAAAATTCTCGGAATCGAATGAACCAAGCGGAATTTTGAAGCTTGAACGATTGCAAAGAGAATGAGCTTAAGATCAAGTCAAATTATTATGTAGAAAATAAATTACAATCATTTCAGTGAAAAGAGTCAATTTTTTCCAAAATACGAAAAAAAAAAAATTTTTATTAATTTTTTTCAAGCCCTGCACCGATGTATTTTTCTCTCCCGAACACGAATGTACCAATGATTTTTTCAAAAACTCAACATTTTTATGAATTTTTATAAAAAACATTTTTTTTTTTAGATTTTCCTTGATTTTCTCATGAATTAATTTTTTTCGACAAAAACTCTCCGTGATTCTCAATCAGCGGTCAATTTCCCATTGAAATATGGTTTTGAAACGATAAAAATAAAAAATAAAGATTTTTTGCTCATTTTGGGTGACTTTCTAAAACCTCAAAATAGCGAAATTTCAAGTGCTCATAACTTCACTTTGGTTCGATCGATTCCAGAATTTCTTTTTCGTACTTAAAGGTTGTGAATAAACTTAGAGAACGCCGTTTGGTTCATCCCGATAACTTTTTTTCTGTAGAAATGAGAGCACTTTGAAAATCGCCGAAAAAAATGGAAAGGGGTATGTATGCAAAAATTTGCAAAAATCGATGGTCGAACTTTAAAAATCTGCCAAAAATTGAAAAATGGTCCAAATTGGATGAACCAAACGGGGTTTTGAAGCTCCAACGATTACCAAAAGAATGAGCTCAAGATCAAGTCAAAATCTTTCTTAGAAAATAAGTTACAATCATTTTAGTGAACAAACTCATTTTTTGCCAAAATGTGAAATATTGAAAAAAAAATTTTCAAACCTTACATCGATGTATTTTTCCCCCTGAGTACGGATCTACCAATAGTTTTTTCGAAAAATCAAAATTTTCAAAAATTTTCATTAAAAACTAATTTTTTTAAATCCCAGATACAACATTTCTGGTACATGATGGAACGAAAATTGAAATTGAGTTGAGGAAAAAAGAACATGTGGAAAAAAAGTACCGTACAATCGCTGCAATAGTCGATTAGACAATGAGGACCGGCGAGACACGTACTTTTACACTTTAGAGTGAACAATGGACGGTCAGAGAAAACCCGCGACGAATAATAAATTAGCATCTGACTGCTTATTTTTCGAAGAATATTCCTCAAACATCGCGCAAGTTGCAGCAAAATAAACAGAGTGCTAATTGACCCCGCCATTTTGTGCTTTGCGAGAAAAAAAAAATTAGCACCGTTCCTCGTGACTTGCGTACAGATTTCCCAATTTTTCCAATTTTATTAAAAAAATAACAAAATATTCTTCAGGGCACATTTAAGAATATTAATAGTATTTCAGAAACCCGATTATAAATTCAGAATCATCGTTTTTTGCGTCCCAGCTAAACTTTTCCTATTTTCAATAAAATTTTCTTGAATTTTCTTCTGTCAGAGAATGAAGAAATTTCACTCGAGGTTACAATATTCCAAAGATTGTTTTTAATTCCATTATGACGCATCTCGCTACGATTAATTTTTATCGCGAATTCCTTGAATGAAAAAATCAACATTCGTGATAATGATTCGGTGTAATTTAAACAGCGAGAAAAATGTGAATATTGAATAAGCGATGACGTTTTTCGGGGAAACGAGGCCAATTGAGATAATCAAAGAACACCAAAGAGAGGTCTTTCGGCAATGAGACTCAATTTTGATGTGTTTGGCTTTACGGAGAAATTAAATTACCTCTAATTGAACATTTACCAGAATCTTTTCTCTAATTAAATTACAGAAAAAAAGATCATCGAACTTTAAAAAAAAAAAAAAAAAAAAATACTTACTCTTTTGTTGATTGCAAACGTCGAAGTCTCGGATGTCTCATTTCCTTTTCACTCATTCGCTTTGGAATTTCCTCCGCTTTCTTCCTCCAAAATGTCCAATTCATATTGAAAAGGAACCACGAATTTCCAATGTGAAAATTGCACGCTCCACGTAATTTCTTCGAATCTCTTTCTCTCACCGCAAGTTGCGCGTTGAAGATGTAACGAACGACTGGATCACAACGATAGAAGCAAACAGTGTAACTCGGTTGTTACACGCATGGAACTCGGACGGTGGAAAAATAATTTGCTTTAATGAAGGATAATTGCACGTTGGCACGATCCTTCGAATATTATTAAAGACCGTCACGTGACGCGCGTTACCGATATTTCCCATTTTTTCTCATCTTTCCGAGAGAAAAGGAATTCCACTGTGACGAAGTTTTTCGAAAAACTGCGAAGCATTTGAAATATATGATTTTTTTTCTTCGCGAATAATACATGTTTTATTTTTTTCCTTTATTTTTCAAATTTATTCCAATCCTCTGTACTCACATGGACGAGGAATTCTAATTACACAACGTCTCTAATTATGCCTTAATAAAAAAGAGTATTTGAAAAAAAATGTAATCAACAGAAAACAAAATTTCGTCAATCGGGCGTTTGAAGATTCGAGTGAAAAAAAATTGTATTATTCACATTTGAGCATTGCTCGCTTATTCTCATTTATTTGAAAATTAATAATAATTTAAATGAATTCAAGAAATTTTTTTATGAATAATAATAATTGCAAAATTATTTTTGATTTAATTATTAACTGTACATTGCCCAAAATGTATCTCCATTTGCTCTTTAAATAATAATTATGATAATTAATTAGCCCTAATTATTATTTTTTCACTCGAATAACAACGTTTATAGCTCGTTCGAAAAATTTTGAGGAGCTTTAAAAGCGTTATTTGGGTGTATTGGGAGACGAAATTTCCCTTACACATTAAACGTCGTTTTATTTCGATTTTTTCATCAACAATCGTCTCTATGTTCATTAAAATTGCATCGTGAGATTGTCGAGCAAAGCACGCACAAAACTGTATATTGTCTCATGCACCGGAAACTCGTTACGTGTAATGTACAATTTTTTTTTTTTTTTTTCATTATTATCGTCCCGTTCAAGACGTTTATATTTGTATCAGCATTGATATCGCGTCAGACGCATTTTCGGCTCAATTTTTATTTCCGTCGGATTTATAATTAACCTCTTGTTTTTCTTTAATCGTACCAATATCTATGTATGAGATATTCCACGGCAATTTTATATTGGTGAATAATGGCTCGAGAGGTTTGTTTGCAAAAAAGCTCGCAAATGCTCTAATTTTGGTCATTCTGCACTTACAGCTTCGATTTTTTTGCACTATTCGGCCAAGTGTCAAAAACAGCTGATATTGAATACCTCTGACTAATTTTAGAAATAATTAAGGAACAAATCGCAAATTATCAGGAATTGGCGCTTATCTCGTTGCCCTGGAATACCTCATATAAATACTTATACATAATCTGTATAACAGAAGCTTTTCTGGTTTTTCGCCAACACTTATACATAGACATCGACGCGATGTGTAAATGATTTGCGGATCTGCGCGATTAGGCCAAGATTCGTATCGATACAATGTCGATTCGATTGAGGTTACTTGGCTGAACAATTTTCCTTTATCTCTGTAATGTTTCTCCTTTTGATGTTGATTACTTTTTTTTTCTTTTAATTTTTTCTCGCTGAGGTAGGGTCAAAGGTTTTTGGGAGGCAATGCACATGCGTGTGGATAAGAATTTATGAATTACGATTAAATGAATTCTCTTGTGGATGGGGCATTCCATCCCAAATCGGACAGTTTGAAAACTTTTTTTTTTAATTTCCTCAATTTTTTTATATTTTTGAGTACCCATCAATAGACTCTTCCTGTTAAATTTTGAGATTTTTTTGATTACCCGTTCAAAAGATATTAAATTAACAAAAAAATCGCTCTTTTTTTGGTATTTTGGTCATAACTTCTTTAATAATGATCCAAATTCAAAGTTTTTTTTTCAAAATTTTTGTTTTTTTATGGCCTTTTCAGAAAAAAATACAACAAAAATATTCGATGTGTTTTTGAAAGAGTTTTTTGTGTTTTAAACGTTAAATCGGGTTTTTTAAAGTGAATGTCATTTTTGATTTTTTTAATTTTTTCGTTTCAAACATCTATCTATTCAACAATTTTTAAGACTAGTCTGATCGTAGGGTCTCAAAAACTACTATTTTTTTTCGATTTTTGAAAATAATTTTTTTTTTTTAAACAAATTATTATGAATACCAATTTTTGTTACTGTATAGTATTTTTGCAACATTTAGAATTCATTTTGACTCAATTTTTGTGACTGTATACTATTTTTTTAAATATTTAAAATTTGTTTTGACACTTTTTTATTGTTAACAGGTTTTTAAAATTAATAATTAAGCGTCAAGTCTGTTTATAAACAATAATAACAACAGTTTTTATTTATTCACGCATTTTTTTGAAAACCTTACATATACGATTATTTCCTGTATTAGAGTATTCCTTTGCCAATACGTTTCCGTCGCTCATTGGAATAATTCAATGAAATTTTTGTGTCCCCCTGTGATTGACTTCGCACTATTTTATCGCAAATAAAATATTTCTTTTGCATCTGAATAATGTTTCTCATGTGAAAATTTTGACAGCAATATTCGGTCGACTATCTAGGTTCAATGCCCACTCGTACAATTCTTGAACTGTTGTTATTTGCTCATCGATTAATTATTAATTTTAAAAATCTGTCAACAATGAAAAAGTGTCCAAATTAATTCAAAATAATTTAAAAAATACTATACAGTAACAAAAATTGGTATTCATAATAATTTATAGACAACAACAAAAAATTTATTTTCAAAAATCGAAAAAAAATAGTAGTTATTGAGATCCCACGATCCAACTGGTCTTAAAAATTGTGGAATAGATACATGTTTGAAAAAAAAATATTAAAAAAATAAAAAATGACCATCACTTTTAAAAACGCGATTTAAAGTTTAAAACTCAAAAAACTCATTCAAAAACACGTCGAATATTTTTGTTGTATTTTTTTCTGAAAAGGCCATGAAAAAACAAAAATTTTGAAAAAAAAACTTTTAATTTGGACCATTATTAAAGAAGTTATGACCAAAATACAAAAAAATCTATCAAAATTTGAACGGGTAATCAAAAAAATCTCAAAATTTAACAGGAAGGGTCTTTTGATGGGTACTCAAAAATATAAAAACATTGAGGAAATAAAAAAAAAAGTTTTTCAAACTGTCCGATTTGGGATGGAATGCCCCGTATATATATAGGGGTAGAGGGGGGCAAAATGGCTCATCTCCAAAATCATAAAAAAAATATTAGACAATGCAATTGCGATTAAAAATAAAATCCGAAAATTTAATTGCAAAAATACGCCAAGCAGCTTGATTCAAGTATTTTGGATATTGAGGTGATGTGAGAAGCGATTGTTTTAACGTTTTACCTCGTTTACTTTAATTTTCGAATAAAAAAATCAGGTTGGTGTTCATTTTGCCTCCCCTTCCCCGATATTCATGTATGTAGATGCATTTTGTGGGTCTGTGTATAATGAATGTACGTGGAATAGTGTGGAGCTTTTGTTATTTATGGAAATGAAAGGAAGGCGGATAGAATTTGATTGGAAAACACGATCGATTATCCAGAATAAATATCGTATGTTTATACAACTATCTAGGCTTTTTCAATGCGTATTGTTCTCGGTGCTCCTTAATCGATAACACTAATAATTTTTTTTCTACATTTTTTCCTCCTTTTTCTAAATCTAAAAAATAGCTCGATTTATGGATACTACCATTTTTATTCATTTGATATTTCTATATTTTGGACTGTCTCTTGATTGCTCTTAATTTCTAAATGTATATATATATGTGCTACATATTACAACGTCATTTTGGAATGTTTATTTTTCAACAATTTTCCGTTCTCGCAACCACTCAATAAAATTAATATATTTATATATATATATATTTATTAATACACGGAGGCTCCGAGTCAATTTAATTAACTCTCGACCCTCTCTCGGATTTGGCGCATGTTTCTTTTCTCGATTGTAATCGGTCTAAAAAGCATAAATTTTTTTGTTATTTTTCATTAGCCGTTACATCTTTGCTATTTTTTTCCTATTTTCAAATAGACATTTTTTAGTCGTAGTGAGAAAATTGTATTTTCCCTACAAATGCATTCTTTTTTTTAATGACGTTGAAAAAATTGTAAAAAATGAAATAATAATGTACTTAATCACAACGAATCTTTCAAAAACTTCACAGAAGTTACAAGTCGCGTTTTTCATATTATTGATGGTTATCAATGATAATAGATGGATTTAAAAACAATAGCTTATTTATAATAATTTCGTTTTGTCATTAAAAATTGTAAATTAATTTTCATTTCCAAAGGCTCGAGACTAACAAATTCTGATATAAGATTTTGGGTTTTCGAGACTTTTTAATTTTGGTAATCTTGAACAAATCCGAGAGGTCAACTATTTTATGAGTTTAATTGTAACGCTCCATAAACGTATATATTTACATACTACTCGAGTGAATTGACATCTTCAACAATGCACAGAGTGATCCCGAAAAATTAAACATTTCTTTCAAATAATTTAATAATATAAGTCGGAAAAAATTAAAGAGTAATTTCAGGAGAGAAATGTTTTTTTTTTTATCATAGCAAGTTTATCGTGATTTCATATGCTCGGGCGATTGCTCAGGGCTTGAAAGACTCAACTGTTATTTTATATTTGCTTAAAAGAATTATGTAAGGTTAACTATATTTTCCAGCGATTCCAATAAAAAATTCATAATTTCACGAAAGGTGCGATTTTCACCACCCTTGTGATTAATTTTTTGGTCTGAAATTCTTATATGAAATTTGAAGGCCGTTTGAATTAATTTTGTTTCGGATATTCGAAAAAGTCAACTAAATCGACGGTAAAATATTATTTTGCCCCTTTTTCGATATTGAGAAATTTTGTGATTGCGATAAAGATTGTCGAAATTTTTTTGGATCACCCTGTATAGATCTGTGAAGCGATTTTTCTTACCGAATTTCGCTTTGCTTATATTTTAATGACACGATCGTCGACCAATTAAAAATATTAGCTCATCTCGATCACGCCTCTTATATAATTCTAAACAATTTTTTTTTTTACAGTTCCAATGGATTTTCACGGAGAGAAGCATCTCAAGAAGAATCGGTGAGTTCTTTCAAAAATAATTACCGAATCGCATTTTTCGTGGACATTTTTATAATTCTTCCCTAAGTACAAATAAATTTAGCCACAGGTTAAAAAATTTCTCAACACCGGCGATGAAAGTTATAACGAAATTCTAAAACTTTGTCAGCGTTATTTATTGCCAATATCACTTAGAAATTTTTCGCAAAATCTTCTCTCCCTATAAGTATTTATTTATTGCACAATCCATTAATTTTAACTCGTATACCTCTTATATATTTATCATCTTATCAGTAACGGGATACGTATCAGAATTATTTTCGGATGTTTAAAAAAATGAAGATATTTTTTTTTCAGAAAAAGCCTTTTTTTATAGCTCAATCACTTGAGAAAAATGTTTATTTTCTGATTTTTTTAAATTCCTCAAAACTTTTTTACATTCTTTAAAAATTTCGTGAACCTGATATTTTAACTGATTAAAAATATGAGACCAAGGAACTCTTATTCCATTATTCTCATGATCATGCAAAATTATTAATTATCGATATTAATTTAAAAAAATATACAACAAAATATTACAAAATAAAACTTTGATGGGTATGAATTATTGGAATTACAGCGAGGATAAACGAGAGCGTGTACTTTGATAAAAATCTGTCGGATTCGCTCGTTTCCTTGCCTTTTGTTTATATATATTTTGTTCACGTGTAAAATATCGATTTCCCATGTCCTTTAACATTGTAACGAAGACATTTATGTAAGCGTAAAAATTGTGCGAACGCATTGATGGATGAAAAAAAAACAGCGATGAACGAAATCGAGATGGAAAATTTTTTACAATAATTTTTCAACAAAATAATTACGAATAATTGACTTTTTAAAAGATTTTTTTCAATTTGTTACAATTTTCCACAACAAATGTTATTTCCATCTGAGTTACCTCATTCGAAAAAAATAAATTGAAAAAACGACCCGTTTTTTGGCCCCAAGCTGATGCAGATTCCCTGGTTAACGTCACGAATTGACGAACGATGAAAAAAATCCATACGAAGGATCGGCGGAAAAGCGTTACTCTTGGAGAATGCATAATTAGGGACTGAACGAGAATGCACCGCGATACGTTTCTACCGATGAACAAACGTTCACCGTTACGTTCATCAGATGGAATAAAGACCCTTCTGGTGATAAATCTTTTCACTCTATAGTTATACGCATCTCTGGACGATCTTTTTCAGTCCCTCGAACGCGTGAATCGACTGACAAATTCGTGATTACAATGACCGACGATTTAATCACCACGTGGATCGTCGTCGATTCGAGGAAGCTTGTTCATTTGTCTCTCTTCAATTTTTTCGATATTGTTTGTCGAATAACAAATAAAAAGGCCTGCGTGCACGTAGGCCACTTCAGGCAGTGTGCGTGTAAAATTCTCGACCGTGAATGTCGATCGACAAGTATTTGCACTCGAATTTTCGACGATCCAAATGTGACTTCAGTTTTTAGTGCGCTTGATTCCACACGCTTGCAGCTCTACCTGCTATTTTTCTGGCCAGAAATACATCTCTACCGGAAAAAACACTACCGTGATATATTTGCCAATTGACAAGTCTATCGTATAACGTCTCTGCCAAACAGAAACGTTTCAACTTAATATCTCCTCCATTCGTCAAACCTGCCAGATTATATAAGTCTCTGGCTTGTTAACTTGGTCGGTAATTTACCGACGTTGGAGCCCGACCCAAGGATTTGATTTGATAGGTACATTGAAACGGTTCTGTTTGGCACAGATCAATTGGTAGTGTTTTGTGTTGATAGCGATATATTTCTTTTAGAAAATAAATGTTAGAGCTGTAAATGTGCCCTTGATTCCTCTTCGGGGATTAAAAAAAATAAACAAAAACTTTATTCCAATGAAATCGAAGATTCTGTTTGTACGGATGCAAATTTTCTTATCCTTTGTTTCTTCATCCCGAGACATTGCGATTAATAATTTCACTTTTCGTCTTTCATGGCGAGTGCCCGTTGAGCTCTCGTTGTACGTCTAAAAATCCTTAATTTTACTACTCTGAATCGAGAATCCTTGACATTTTCATCGTCCAAGAAACTTCTCTTTACCAAGTATCCCTATATAAGCTCTGAAGCCATCTAAAATTTTTTTCTTCAATTTTGTTTTCACGTCGGTCTTATTTATAACAATAATATACATATCTGTATATATATTTATATTTTTGATCGATCATCTCTATGTATATAATTAAGTAGCGACCGTTCGACGGCTTATTTTATCGTCGTACGTATTACAAGCGTTAGTCGCAACGTCTCTCGTTGCCATTATCATATCAACTAAATTCATATCATTCAACAAATATACACGCATATACATTATTTACATTTCTATTTAGGTCGCGAAACGACATAGACGATCGTTGCTTCTATCTCTAAAATGCCTTCACCCACCCGATCATAGTTTTTTCTTTTTATCTAACTTTAATATTTACACAATATTTGTGGCATCGAACGTTTTTTGTGTGTTTTTATTCAAGAGATCATACCTTTTTTTTTTCAAATTTTGCATTACCCGATTTCGAATCGCGCTTCTCGGAGTCTAACTTTGTTATAATTATTTATTCTTGCGCAAAAAAAAATTACAGTGCTCTTCGCATGTTGCTTCTGATACCAAACTTTCTTCGGAAATATGAGATTACAAATTCCCGAAAAAAATTCGCAGAGATGCACTTTTTGTCCACGCGTCCAGGTATAACCCCTTAATCTCTCTCATCTTCGTCAAAAGTCTTTTTTTATATACATACATATATATATATTATATATATCGGCTCTTTGACTACAATAATCGAGCATTTCACGTTCATAAAAACAGGCGTTTTCTAGATTATTGTCCGTTTACACCGCGCGTTTCGCATTCCATAAACTACGTATTTATGTTTATTTATATATGTGTATTTCTCCACGCGAGATAATTATCGAATGTTGATCGAGTCTAAGCTGGGGCGATCGTTGATGAATCGCTCGCTTGCGCCTTACGTCATGTGCAAGTCGCCCTTGAGTATCCTCGTGAACGTCTTTTTGAACTGCTGATTCGCCATTGCATAGCAAAATGGATTCATCGGGCTGTTGGCGTAGCATAGAAAGTACGAGAACATGAACAGATGTTTGTTCGTGCACGGAGGCTCGGAGCAAAAACCCTCGACGAGAGCAAGAATGTGATACGGCGTCCAGCAAGCTACGAATGCCCCGAGAATGAACGATATTGTCCTGAATGCTTTGCGCGCACGATTTTCCGTTCTCGATTTTTGCCTGCCAACAGTTGGATCTTTCTTCTGCGTTTTGGCTTTGAGTCTGCGTCCAATTGACTTGACAAAGTCCCTCCTCGAGCCACTTCCTTCCTGGCTGTCGTTGGTTTCCTTTTTCTTCGTTTGTCTTCGATTGGCATCGGCACTGGTAGTCCCCGAGACGGTTGGTAAAGCGCTGCTCGATGACGAATGATGGGGCGGATTGGTGCTCGATTTTATCGGTTGATCGGAATATCGTTCAGTAGTACCGTTGGACGATTCAACGGATGTCGCTGCGACGACACTCGTTACCGGCTGTCTCTTGTGATCCTCCACTTTCACGGTCACTTCGGTGTTGACTTTGCTGACGGTCGGCGATGTTTGGGAGGCCGCGTGTGTATGATGAGTCACGAATACCCTTGGTGGATGAGTCTGGCTCGAGGCATTCGTCAGCAGTGGATGATTGATCTGCCCAACCGGTGGTTGGGTCGTTCCTGCCTGTTGCGCCGTTGCTCTGATGAGAGCAGCTTGTAAGAGGCTCGTATTGGCCGCTGATGTACCCGTGTGAACACCCAGAATCGGCGAGGATGGCGCAGTCGACAGGGGATTAGCCAGACTGCAAGAGAACGACGATGGTGGACTCTCGTAGGATGGACTTGGCACGATTACCGAACTCTCGTCCATGTAACGAAGATCAGCGCCGTCCAGACCGGTCAGAATGTCGTACGTCCCAGGACCCTGATTCAGTACCACCAGTGTTCTCGGTCTGTCGCTCGACGATGACGTTGACGTGTCCTCGGAAACCGGTGGACTACTCTGAAACTGCATGGGCGGAGGAATTATGCTCTGTTGACTGCCAGTCTTGTTATTCTTGTTGTTGTTGTTGTTAGTTATGTTTTTAACTTCACATTGCGGCGTTTCCTCTGATGCCTCCATCGAACGACTAACCTCTGCCTCATTTGATCTTAACGATTGCTCCGGTGTCAAAGTGCTGCTGGACTTATCCGGCTCGATCGGTATCTCGTTGTCGGCGATGCTGCTACTCAGCTCCTGTATCTTTGGCAGTGTTTGTGCTTTTTGGCTCCCAAATTGGGGTATTTCGGTCGCTGAACTCGTAGCCGTTGATGCCTTCTTCGTAATCGCGTTTAGCTCCACTTTGACCGGTACAATACCGTTTATTCTGCCGTTAGTCGTGAACACTTGTAGCGCACCCGACGACACCACCAGTCCAGCGAGGGACGATCTCTTGCGAAGATTTTGGGCCTGCTGATTCGTGCAAACGGTACTGTCTTCGTCCGAGTCGAATGCCGGACTACTGGAACGTTCGGATTTTTCCGCCTCGGAAGGTTGACCGCATCCCGGAGTCTTGTTCGACGTCCCATCCACCTTACCTGGTGTCCCAGCTGATTTTGTTGATGATTTTTGGGCCGTTGTCTCACCACCAGTGGTATCGTCATTTCCCGTTGTCTGTGGAGTCCCGGATGTTCCGCTGACACCGCCTCCCCCAACCTTTGGCTTGTCCTGACTCAGCAGAGTACTCTGAGTCTTTGATATACCGATTCCCGCTGCACGACCAGCCATGCCGGACATCGCACCGGCACTTAGGGCAACCATCGACTGCATCTTGCGCTGCTTGGCCTCGCTCTTCTTTTGCATGTCGTAGGCGGTCTTGTAGATACCACCGTACAGGATGAAGAGTACGACAAGGGTAGTCCAGTAATAAGCGATTATGAGGGCAGTGTTGAAGACCGGATCCTTCAGAAACTGCACGGAACACTCACCCGGCAGCAGATCACGGTAACCGATGAAATGCTCCCATCCGAAGATACTTATGAAAAACAAGAGAGCCGGTATTATCCATGTTATCGTTACCATCCAGATGACTCGATTCTTCGTTCGCCAGCCACGATACTTTGCGGCAATCTTAACGGAACAAAAACGATCGATCGTGATCAGGAGGACCGTGTATTGAGACACCAGGCAGACGGTATAATCGACCGAGAGCCAGAGATCGCACAGCAGAGGTCCAAGATCCCAGTAGCCCATCAAAACGTACACGGTGTAAAACGGCATGGATACGGTACCTGCGAAATGCAACCGGGAATTCAATTAATGGTTACACCGAAAGATTGTTAACTAACTTCAACTGGACAAGGATTGGTCCAGTTACGCCGCTGGCGGAAGATTGAGTTACCGATCAACATGTCAGTTGCTGCGAGGGAGGCGATGAAGTAGTTGCTCGGTTGTCTTATCGTTCTGTCGACGATGAAGGCCAGAAGAACGAGAATGTTGCCGCCTACGGTGAGAACTATGCAAATCGCCAGACAGAGAGCTATCAGTACGGTTTGCCATAACTCGAAGGGTGGTTCGGTGCTGAGGTAGTCATCTGCCTCGGCATTATCCAACAAAGACAACACAGACACCATTGATTTTCATCCATGAATGATCCAATTCTTGAGTTTGACGGTTAATGAAAATTTAAGTTAACTAACCCTGGCTCAGATAGATGGTGCTGTTGCCCAGTGACGAGGTGTTGGTGGCGTTTGTCGAGTTTGTGGGAAACCAATCGGGCAGCAATTCTCCATATTCACCGTTTGACCATCTTGGATCATTCGGATCGATCCAAGTGCCATTGAGCTGTGTGCACTCGGCAGTCAGATCCTCGTAAACGTAACGACACAGACGCTCCCGTTGCCTCTGCAATTTCCTGCGAAACGGAAGAGAAAAAGCTCCTTCATTATGGAATTCTATTTATCCTTCTTCCTTCCTCATTCTCACTCTTTGGCGCGCCATAGGAAAGCGCCGAGGCTGTCAAACACCTGGCGAAGGTAAATGGCGGTTTGAAAGAAGCTGTACGAGATAAAACGACGAATACAGGAGGAAGAACGACAAGCCTCATCCCTTGACTCAGATCTACCGGTTTGACTCCTACACTCTCTGACAGCTCTTCCTGTCCTCTTTTTTTTTTCTCTCCGCCGTCACCGTGCGCGAAAGTCTAGCCTGACCAACAGTCTCCGCTTTTGCAAATATATAGACTGGAAATATTTTTCAGCGTCTCTCTCTCTCTCTCACGCCGTAGTTTTCATCTCTGTACATATACGATTCACCGCAGTGGCCTCATCCCAGCGTTCACGGAAAACTAATTATTAATTCCTCGAGAATTCTCGACGTCCTAATGTCTACTTCCTCGGTTATTACTCGATGACTCTACCATCCCCCTGGGAACTCGTTTACCGTTACCGCCTGTTTTCACTGTGCTTTCAGCCTCATTGAGGTTTAAAATCATTACGACGATTGCTTTATCGATATTCACGAGAACGGTTCATCGGGGATTCAAATCCTCCGAGAATCGCACCATCGTGGTTCAACATCCGTCCAGATAATGCCCACTTATGCCCATAATTACGACGACCATCCAGCGGTTGCTTTTAATTTATTTCAGATGCAGCACTTGATTTGGCATCAAGTATCTGCGCCCTTTAAGGGCTAAATTGACCAACTGGAGATGTACTTGAAAGTTTCTCACTATTGCGCCTGAAAATGTCGTCTAACGATTTTTTTTTACATTTTTTATGGGAGAGGGACAATCTCCACCAATGATGCCCAGGGCTTGGTATTAAAATTCATTCTTCCTCCACAATAAAAGTGGGAATCACCTTGATCGTAATCTCGTTAATTAACACCAATATGAGACCGCGCACCCTACCCAATTACTTTGGTATTACAGCGAAGATACAGGTCTGTGCCTTGTTTAAACGACGTTGATACCTGCTTTGACCCTCCAATGATGCATTATATGGATCCACATGGATATGAATATTTCGTCGAGCCTTGCATCCCTTCGTAAGGGATGAATTGGTGCCCTGTCGAAGAGTTGCTGCAGCGCGAGAGGTTGCGAGCGTACACCGATGGAAAGCGCTTTCCACGAGAGACGCGTAACCTCGGTGCTATAGTGACGGAAACACATACACTGACAAAAATATGCCCGCGTATACTGGAAAAAGTCCGGGAAGGAAATGCGAGAGAAAAGCTCGAGTCAAAGGATGAATGCGCCGAGCTTGCACAATGCGCCTGAAATAAGCATGAATGGAACCGCATCCAACCTAGTCTCATCCCTTCATAATGTATACATCTATACATTTACCTCAGCTTTCTCTTTCTCTTTCTCTGCTTTTTCTCTTTTAGACTACGAACGACCGGCGACAGAGTCCATTGCCGCCGGCCAAGGCGAAGTAAGACCTTTTGAAGGCGTTCAGCTCGAGCCCAAACTTCTCTAGCTCTGTTGCCTCTCGACTTGTTTATCGTCCAGGCTGTCGTATAAAAATTCGGAAAACTGAATCTCGAACCCTTCTTATATCGAAATTTTGGACGTCAAAATAACGAATCAGTTATGCGAATTTTTTTATTCGACCGATTACTAAATCGAAAGGGTAATTATTAGAACGTTTCAAAAATGTTCAGTATTTTTGTACTTGGAATAAAATGTAGATCTGAATTGAGTAGAAAGCTTGGAAATGAAAATTTCGAATGAGTAAAATGTAGGTAGTTAATTTTTTGGATATAAATACGTTGGGGAGTGATTTAAAGGCTTATTATTGAATCATTAAATTGCACAATGAGCATTTTTAATTAAAATCATACATATTTAACAGCTTCGTCTTTTTGAAAAGAAAGAGTTTTTTGAGTATTTTAAAAGGGTATTTTATTTTAAAACTTCAAAATTGCAATAAATGAGGACGATTTTCATGTTTCCCGGGCATTTTCCGTTTAATCAATTATTTAAAATATGTTCGAAGAAAAAGAATAACAATTATCTTAATTTAAGGGGATGTTCAAAGTCAAGTTTTTTAGATATTGCATTTGTCGCCCTAAAATTTGTATTTTTTTGTAGGCTATTCCGCTTAGATACTCGATTAAAATATGTTTAAAGAATAAAAAATATCTTCGTTTTTAAGAATATCGTTCAATGTCGAGTTTTTTCAGTAATGAATTGATATTCTCTAAAATGAAAGTTCAGAGAGACCGAAATTTGATTTGAATTTGACTAGAAAAGTATAATTCTTTTTTTTATTAATTTTTCATTTATTTTTTAGCGCCAAAATTCAAGATGGCGGGATGATCCTGAATTTTTCTTTTTCTCCATTTTTCAATTTTTCAAATGGACAAATTAATTTTCAAAAGTTTATCCTTAAATCGTTTCATATTTATCACGCTGATCTAACGAACAGACGAGAAAATGAACAAACAGATTGCATTGTACCTTACAATTAATCGAAGAGATTGAAATTTTCTCTTGGAAAATATTTTCTCCTCGCAACAAATGACCACTTTCCGCTGCGCTATCTGCATGGAAAATTACGAATATCGATAATGTTCAGAGTTCGTTCGCCTCTATGGATGTGTGACGGATGAGGAAGGCTCGTCATTTTTCCTGCTTTATCGATTTTCCCGTTGGTTCGGTAGCAATGAGAAGGGAAAAAAATCCATTCTCCGGTCTGGAAGGGTATTTAAACTCTGAAGCCCGAGTCTCGTTCGCTTAGACGTTAATCGCGTCGATTGGGCAAATATCGATTATCTATTAACCGAGATAGGTCTAGAGAAAGAGAGAGAGAGAGAGAGAGAGAGAAAGAATAATGAAGAAAATAGAGGGCGGCTTTTCCTTTCGTTTTCGAGAAAATCGTCGAGCCGCTCTCTTTCTGCTCGTTGCCAAAGAGTGGAAATAGCGATGAACTACCAAATGAACAAGAAATAAATTATAATAACGCGGTCCGGTGATTTTGTTGAGGGGAGAACGAATAAAAATGTTGGAGTAGAAAGGAGCAAACGAGGGAAAAAAGGCGAGAATCTCGGTGGATTTTATTGGCAAGTCTGACGATCGTTGTACAATCCAGTTGCCAACTTTTCCACCTGGAATATATCTCGTTTCATTCGTTATAACCGAGGTGTCAAGGAAAATAATTGTACTCGTTTGAATCGCGCCTCTTGCACTTGCCTTTAAGAATGAAAATCGAATCATCGCTTCGAACGAAACATTCATACTTTCCGTTTTCCTTGAATATCGACTTACGGTATCCGTTATGTTTTGCACGTAATGAACACGTCGTTATTGTGCGAGGAACTTTACGTGAAATGCAAATTTTCTCAACGCTCCAATTTCTTTGACAGTGTGCTCAGACCTCTGTCGTTCGAACGCAGAACCTGAATAAGGTCGCTTTAATTTGTGCAATTTTTTTTTTTAATTTTCGATAAAACGAATCTTATCTTAACATTTTGGATTTTTTACGACACATTTTGGTGTTACAATATTCTTGCGTTTTAATTTGACACCCGTTATATTAAATTAGATTATAACCTGTACCCAGATCGCCTTTTTGAATTTTTCACAAAAACTAAATAAGCGCTCTGATTTACGTGCGATTTTCAATATTAACTTCTAGTTAATCTAACAATTAAGGATTTTTTATATTACAATGAAATTTTGAGAAAATCGATAGAAGGGTAAACATTTTGGAACATAAAAAAATATTTACAAAAAAATTTGAGTCTTGAAAATGATTTTACTTTGAAAAAAGATCTTAAAAATATCACTCTGGTAGGAATGCTTTCATTATTTTGACTGCACTCTCTATCTTTTGTTTGTACGATCCTCACTTTATTTGGAGCTAGTTACTCGATTTTTTTTCCCCAGATCCTGAAAGTAACTTTGGTGAATTATTCTCAAGTATCATTTGCGTTGTTTATACGCAACTGTGTGCTAATAAGTTTGAAGGAAAAAAAACGCACACAGATTTACGGGATAAAAACTTTTTTATTTCTACGCGATGATGCAAGTGCACACGAAGGGCACTCGAGTAGTGGGATGCAGTCTTTGGAATATTATACGTATCGTGTACCAACGAATGGAGGAGCCTTTGCGGAAGTTTTTCCACCCTTGCGGAGAAAGTGCACCACAGAAAGATAGTGCAGAAGGAGCCTCGAGTGTGTGCGCAGTTTCGTCTCGTTTCACTCCGTAATTTTACATTCGTTCTCTTTCTGTATCACGCTTTTTCACTGCGAGCAAATATATGTGAGTCATTCCATGTCAAATCGACCAAGAGTTGGAATCGACCCCTTTCAATTTCGATGAAATTTGGTCAGAAGTTTTCGTTTTTAATAAAACGAAGTTCTGTCAAAGGGATAAATTTTGAAATTGCTGTTTCGAAAGTTCTGCAAGATTCAAAATTTCACAATTTTTTAAATCTTTCAAGGTTATTTTTTGAATATCTCGAAAACTACTATAGTTAGGAAAAAATCGTTCTGGGTTCGTCTTGAAGAGTATACTTGTGGCTACGAAAAAAAATATTATGAAAAAAAAATTTGAAAAATGAGGAATTTGGCGAATTTTGTATCTTCAAAAACCGTGTAAATCCACGGTCAACATTAAATTTTTGGTTAAATTTTTTTAAATATAATACCTTGTACTGATCTTAAAAGATCCCAAAATTTTCAGAATGGTGTTTTTTTGCTTCAAAAATATAAATATTTGAATTTTTTTTACCTCTCAGTTAAGTAAAGTTGAGCAATCGTGTAGTTTTGTAATTTTGAAAAGTAAAAAAAATAAAAGTAACAATATTTTGGTAAAAAAAAAATTTTATTCTACCAAAATTCAAAGATTTATATTTTTGAAACAAAACAACACCATCCTGAAAATTTCAGGATCTTTTAAGATCAGTCCAAGGTATTATATAAAAAAAATTGAACCAAGAATTTAATACGGAACTTGGATCGTCACGGTTTTTAAAAATTCAAAATTCTCCAAATTCATAATTAAAAAAAAAAATATTTCGGAATATTTTTTTTTTTCGTAACCCCAAGTATACTCTTTCGGACGAATTCAGAACGATTTTTCGTAACTACAATAGTTTTCAAGATTTATAAAAAATAAACTTGAAAGATTTGAAAAATTGTGAAATTTTGAATTTTGCAAAACATTCGAAATTTTTTTTTTTTTTTATTTTTTCCTTTGGTAGAACTTCGTTTTATCTGAAACGAAAACTTTTGACGAAATTTCATCGAAATTGAATGAGGTCGATTCCAACTCGGAATGACCCATGTACATAATATATACATTCCGAAGAAGCAAAAGACCTTTCTCTATGTGTGCAGTTGCCACTCGACGCAGTGAATTAACGAAGGGATGCAAAAATAGAGGAGCAGAAGAATCATGCGTTTCAGAGGAGCATAAAGTAGAAATAAAAGCGAGCCAGGAAGAGAAGAATAAATAGAGCTGAGAGCACGAGGAGAGAGAAAAAAAAGCCAAAGAAAAATAGATTCGACAAACCACGAACTTCCATATAGAAATTAGTCATGGAGTGTGTGACGGGCTTGTGAGTTTTTTTTTCGGTAGCGCAAGCTCGGACCACCGCGTCAGTCGGACACAAATTTGCATGAAAGGATTTCCGGGAGTGCGAGGAGAAACATGAGAATGGTCGAAAAAACAAAAACTGCGTTGCAGTGAAAAATTGCACATTTATGGCTATACGAAGTTGAATGAAGAGGGTAGAGCGTAGGCTCTGTGAGAGATGCGAGACAAAAAAAATTAGAGTGAAAAAAATTACGAGAAAGGCTGAGGGGGAGGAAAAAAAGGGATACAGCGATATTTGTGCCGCACGAGGCGTTTCGGGGATTCTTCGCTGCTGTAAGGGGTGAGTGCCCTCTGGTGGATGATACGGAGGTCTGCGGAGCGGAGAATGAGGAACGGAGAGATATAGAAAAAAAATATTTTAAAAAGCGAAAGAAAGAGATGAAACAAAAAGAGTAGACGTACAAGCTCCGTTGAGCAGAGGGATCATCCCCGTGGAATGGCACGATAATACGCGGAGGGATAGTGAGAGGGTGAAAAACGAAAGAATTATACAAGAGGACGAGAGACAGAGGGAAGGGAAGAGGCTCGATGTAAAATGGAGGCTGAAACGAGAACGGGGGAAGGGCGAGGGAGAAAAAAAATCGTGGATGCGACGACGAATCTCGCGGGGGCCGCGATACAAAAGAGGGTGCAGGGGGATGAGAACCGAGAGTGAGGGATGGCGAACGATGGTCGAAGGAACGAAGGGACCGACAGAGAGAGAGAGAGAGAGAGAGATATGAAGACAGAGAGAAAAAGAGAGACGGAGGAGGAACGAATGGAGGAGCCAAGAGGCAACAAGTACTCGGCACGGTTCCAACATTCCCTGAATTTTGCGATTCACCCAGGCGCTTACAGCTGGCTTTTCCATCTCTCTGCGTGACATCGTGCAAGTTTTGTGTGTGTGTATCCATACAAAACTGCACAACTGTCAGTGCACAGCCAGAATGGACTCCAGCTAAACTGTTGCATTGCCAGCGTCGGAAGGCATCAAATTTTTTGTCTTCCTTTTTACTCTTCCATAGGTTTGCATGCACTTGACGAATATCGGCCATGTCAAAATGGCTTTTAAAGATATTATTATTATTATTATTATTAAGCATATTTGCAAATGACACATAACAATTGACAGGAAATAGAGAAATCATTCCTTCTAAATCGTAACTATCTAAGGATGTTAAAAAAAGGACTTTTTCCAACGTGAGAAAGAAAAAGTCCCTTTTTAACATCCACAGTAGTTACAATTTACAAGGAATGATTTCTCTTCTTCCTGTCAATTGCTATGTGTCAATTGCAAATCATTCCTTCTAAATCGTAACTATCTGAGGATGTTAAAAAAAGGACTTTTTCCACCGTGAGGAAGAAAAAGTGCCTTTTTAACTACTGAGGGTGTTAAAGAGGGTCTTTTTCTTCCTCACGGTAGAAAAAGTCCTTTTTTAACATCCTCAGTACTTTCGATTTCGAAGAAATGATTTCTCTTCGAAATGATTTCGAAGAAATGATTTCTCTTCTTCCTGCCAATTGTTATGTGTCATTTGCAGATAGGGGAGCGTGGGGCTAGTTGTAACAGTTTTTGGAAAAAGGCCTGTAACACCTAAAATATGTATGCTTCTAAGATCGTGAGTAAGCGGGTTTGTAAAGTATATATCTGAGCACTAATTCCAATTGAAAAATAATTTTAAATCTTTACCCATCTTTTACACCAGACGTTTTTTGAAAAAATGGGAGCTTTTACAACTTACCCCATGTCCGGGGCTAGTTGTAACAGGCTCGGGGCAAGTTGTAACAACGAAAAGACTGGCAACGATTATAAGAAAGAACACGTTTTTATTGGTTCACAGTCTTGTATCATTCATCGTGGTTCATTCTTGTGATGATTATAATCTTTGGTAGTCTCTCATGCTAAAAAAAATACAATACAATAACTTAGCATATTTTTTTGGGCACAATTAGAGTAAAGAAGAGTAAAAGAATTCACAAAAAGCCGCAAATTGTAATACTATGTAATCACTGTACTACAAGTTGTAATAATATTATTTATACAAATACATGTGTAGAGCAGAAAAAAATACACGCGCATGGGGCAAGTTCTAACATGTTACAACTTGCCCCATAGGCTCATTATGTCTACTTAATGAAATATCTCAAAGAGTACAAACTTTGGAATAATTTTTAAAAAAGCAAATGAAAGCCAGTTAAATTTACGGTGTAAAAAGGAAAAAACAATAAACAATTAATTTAATTTTAATAGTCGAAATCAAAATTTTCGTAACTATTTTTTTTACGAAACCTGGCCGAAATAGAGCTCGTGTGTATATCCTCTTATTTTGATGTCTCGCGGAGTATTAGCGGTGTTTACGTTATGCTGCGAGTGATAAGAAGCATATTCAGCAAAAAAATTAAATCAAAATGTTTTAAATTCCCGGTCAAAATTGAGTGTTACAACTTAACCCTGTTACAACTAGCCCCGCACTTCCCTATGCCTAGTTCCGAAGTATTATAATTCGATTCCACAATTGCCGAGAACAATAGCCCACAATATGATGTATCCTGGTGATTAAATAAATCATCAATGTACATATTTGATGGTGTCTGAGGAAGTGCCCTCGCTATAGCTCGAGTACAGTGGAAACTACATTATGCCCAACCACTTTGCATTCAACTCTAATCATCCAAAGCGATTCCAGACACTATGGACAATGGTTGCACTGTATATATAGCGCGGTATAGTGCATAGATACGTGGGTGTACATTGTAAACAACCCCCGTTTGGGCTTGCACGGAGTAAGTCGAATCTATACGCCCGTCAGGCGTAATTCATATTCCGAACAGCTTATACATAATATATATACATATATATATAGATTTTGATCATAACAGCTGTAGCTTTAGAATGAGAGGTACGGTCCGCATTGTGAGGGCGAGCTTGCACGCTTTCTCGCTTGCCTACACACAGATGCGAATCATTCTGTTTGAAGATGAAGTACTTGCACGAATTAGAACACATTCTGGATTACATCGTTAGAGCAGAAGGATGAGAAGGATGAGGATGAGGATAATATTCTTGTGACACAATATATATTTATAAAGAAGAATATATGAGGCATGCCATGCGGTTTCAAACGATTAAAATGTTGTCCACTCTCAAAAAAATTGAAACTTTGCCAAATTATTTATATGAAAAAGAGTAAATTTTTTCAAAATTTTTGAATCGCATTTTTTCTTAGTTTTAGAAAATTTCAAAATTTTCTAAGTATCGTTATATCTTGAAAGCATACACTTGAACAGAAAAATGATTCAGACAAAAAAAAGCAGTTTTCAAAATTGACAATTTTCATCGAAACCATGCGAAAATATTTTTTTTCGGTCGGTATGTCAGGTTCGATTTATCTCAATAAATTCCAGAAAATACTCTGAAGTGTGTACAATAGACACGTATTTTTTTTAGATGGCTCTATTAGTTGTTTCAAAGCTATGCGTGGTTTTATTAATAATGTTGTTTTTTTGTTTTTTTAGAAAAATCAATTATTATGGAAAATCATACTCTCCCAAATTGTTTTTCTTAAATTTTTAGATAAAAGAACATCTACGATAATAATATTAATGTTTTGGAGCATAAAACGAAAAAAAAAATATTATTAATAAAACAAAGCATAGCTTTGGGAAAACTAATCGAGCCATCTAAAAAAAATACGCGTCTATTGTTCACACTTCAAAAAGTTGTTTCACAAAGTTTATGTAAAACTGCAACTTTTTGTCTGAAATATTTTTCTGTTTAATCGTATGCTCTCAATATATAACGATACTTAGAAAAATTTGGAATTTTGAAAAACTCAAAAAAATGCGGTCCAACTGTTTTGAAAAAATGTACACGACTCTTTTTCATATAATTAAATAATTTGACAAAATTTCAATTTTTTTGAGAGTGAACAACTTTTTGACCGTTCGAAACCGCATGGAATGCCTCATGTAGAATATATTTCAAGATCGCTTCAAAAAACGATTTTTATTTTATTTTCTTCTTCTTTCAGATTTAAGAATCTTGTCAGAAAGCAGAATTTTCTATCAAGAATCTTGGCTCAAAGAAAATGTTTCACCATTGCCTGGAATGAATTGACATTTCGATATTGATATTTCTCGAGAAATTTAAAATTTAGATGTTGGTATATTCTTTGGTTTGCTTGTTTTTTATGGTTACAAACTTCTTCTGATAAATCCCCGAAAAGGCTAGCCCAGGGCTATTTTTTCTAGTTTTTTTTAGATAATAAAATTTTGAAATTTGTCTAGCAGAAGAAATCTCAAATATTTTATTTTGCTTATTTGTTTTATTTTTTATTCATTTTATTTTTGCAATTTTTAGGAAGTGATGTACATTTTTTTCAGGCAAGATTGTTTCTGGAAAAATTCAAATTTCTCACGAGACATTTGAATCTCAATTAGCCAGAAAATTCAAAAATTTCTTTTGCGGCACCAGCCTAATATATATATATATATAAATGTGTGTAGGTATGATTATTGGATTCCTCGGAACTTGCAAAACGGGCGAAACGTGCCATCCACTAGACGCGATGAGCTTGCAGAATATTCCGCAAAGCGTATATTCCTCCCCTAGATCATCGTAGACTATTTTCCAACGTCTGCCGTATCGCCGACGATCATATCGATCCTTCTGTAACTGCTGATGTAACTTACGATGCGAATACTTGATTTGTCAAGTACAATGTTAACGTGACGCTTTCAAGACCACGAACTTTCGTCCGTGCCATTTGAATGTCAACGAAAAACATATTCCAAGAATCCAAGATTGATACATTAAAAACGCGGAATGTCAACGCCGTGCTCAAACATCTCGGAATATTAAAAATAAAATCTACGTACCTCGCAACTATAAAGAATTGACGATGGCAAATATTCCACATATTGAAGCTTGTTAAAGGTGGTACTAACGCGGAATTTTTATTTCATTTTTTTTATCGTCTCAAATGATGCTTAGACTCTTCAAAAATGATGCTCCAAAGCTTTTCGGAGGGAATGAGCTTACGAAAAATTTTCACAGTTGATTTTCGTCTATTTTGTTCCAGAAAATGAAGATTGATTAAGTCAAAATTTATGCCAATTTGTGAATTAAAAAAAAATTATAAATACTTTCAAAGAAAAACTCAAGTAATAAATAATCCCAATTAATAAATATGAATAATTATATAATTAATATTATAATTAATAATATGTTTGACAATATAATTAATAATAACTATGAGGTATTCCCGCTCAACGGGAACCTCTTTTAGGCCGACCTCTTTCGATTTGATTGAAACTCGAGTATGTTTCAGTGTTGCCTGAAAGTATGTTGTACACCAATTTTCAGATCTCTAACTATAATACTCTTTGGAATACACCAAAAGTTATATTTCAAACTTTTTGCGTATTCAACGCTTCGGAGCTTTGGCACGGCGCGAAATAAAATCGAACAAATTCTTTAACAATAGCTTTCGATTGGAAATTTCCAGCGGTTTTCGAAAAAAATATCAGCAATTCCGAAAAAAAACGAATTCATTTGAATTTCGGCCAAAAACCGAAAAAATTGATTTACAAAAAAAGAGCATAATTTAATTCAGCGGAATAATTTTTTTCATGTTTTGTATATATCTGAGAAGTCACGATATAAATTTAGTAGGATAAAAATTCTTAAATATTGTGTTTTTCGTATTCAACAGTTCTCTGATATATTATATAGTTTTTTAAACGAATTTCGAATTTTATACATTTATTAAATTCAAAATGTAATAAATTTGATTTAATAAGTTGAATAAATTTGATTATTTAATAAATTTAATTTAATTAATTTAAGAAATTTACTAAATTCAAAATTCGTTGAAAAAAACGCTATATAATACATCAGGGAACTGTTTAATACGAAAAACACGATATTTAAGAATTTTTATCCTACTAAAAGACTTGGCATTGGTAAACGGATGTGAGTTCCAACTTGAAATTTATATCGTGACTTCTCAGATATATACAAAACATGAAAAAAATTGTTCCGCCGAATTAAATTATGCTCTTTTTTTTGTAAATCAATTTTTTAGGTTTTTGGCCGAAATTCAAATGAACTCGTTTTTTTTCGAAATCGCTGATATTTTTTTCGAAAAGCGCAGGAAATTTGCGATCGAAAGCTATTGTCAAAGAATTTTTTTGATTTTATTTCGCGCCTTGCCAAAGCTCCGAAGCTCTGAATACGCAAAAAGTTTGAAATATAACTTTTGGTGTATTCCAAAGAGTATTACGATTAGAGATCTGAAAATTGGCGTACAATATACTTTCAAGCAACACTTGAACATACTCGAATTTCAAGAAAGTCGAAAGAGGTCGGCCTAAAAGGGGGTCCCGTTGAGCGGGAATACCTCATATATAATTATTCGTATTATTAATAACATTAATTAATGAATAGTACTAAAGTAAAAATTAAAGTAAAACTTCGAAATAAAAAAATAAGAATAAATATTTTTTCCCCTTGAGGGATTATACGAGAAAGGAATTTTAAAGTCATTGCTCGAAAATCGTAATTCACCAAATTTTATATTATTGTCATTTTCTTATTATATTTTTTTGTGGCTCGACAAGGGGAATAATTTTATTTAGACGCGAAACCCTGACGCCCCTTATTCGTTACAGGAACCCGCTGTTCGAAACGTTATTTTCAGTTATCTGCTCGTAACTTTGTAATATCGCACATCGCGGTCTTACTTTCATTCTTCATCTTGCCCCGAGGGTTATAAAATAGAGAAGGATTCTAAGATGTACGGCGAGAGGTGACGATGAGCACATGACAGGGCATATTCACCTATATTTTCAGTCTCGACGAGGGAAAAACACGTAACCCATAGCCTCGAGGCTTCGCGATGGATATATCGCGGTCACAAAACATCTTTTTCTATACGACCCTCTCTCTATTGAACTTCTCGTCGATCGCCCTCGGCCGTGCTACTTCTTTTGCCACGACACCCTATCGCAACCTCCAACCCTTATCCCTTTTTTTCCCCGCGGGTCGAGCTTCCGCAAATTTTGGCTGTTAGTTTTTCCAGAAATAAAGCGAAGCCGCGATATTTTGGGCGCTCTCTTTACTTTGGTACTTTTATTTGGTGAAAGAAAATTCTATTTGGAGAAAAATGGCCACACCTTGCCCTCCTGGTCCCGGTGAATTTTAATTGAATGAATTGAATTTTAACTGAATTTAATTGAATTTGTATTTCTTAAGCCATGAATGTTATCACGTGTCTTGAGGTACCATTTTTTATAAGGCACCTTGATTTCATTGATGATTTTAGCGCATCAATTTTTAACAAGATTCGGTCAAACAAATTATGTTGAATTTTGCATCGTTTAAAAACCACGCAAATAATTTATTTTTTAATAAAATTTGTTCCAAGTGGTTTTTAGAGTGAATATTTGTTTAAATGTATTTTGGGGTCGTTATTAAGAATTTGAGATGCCAAAAGCACGAGCAAATCGTAAATATCACTGAAAAGACATTTTGAAACCTTATTTTTGATTTATTCCAACGATGCTTCAAGATTATTTAGATAATTTATTTTGCTTAATCACAAAATTCGTGCATTTTTCAAAAATCATTTTTAATGACACTTGGATTCTTCGGCAAACGGCTGAAACTTATTAAATCTCTGTTTTCGTTTTTTGTTTTGTTTCAGGCGTATGGTGAGTCGATTCCAGTATTACTTGATAGCAGCACTATCGATTTTTTTTTCGAGGTACCATTCTCCAGGAAGATTAGCTCTTTGGGAAAATCGCTCGGTTCGTATTGGATTTTTTTTCTTCTTTTTTTTTGTGCAATAGACTCATAGTATTTCGCGATATTGTATCAAATATTTGCCATTTCACATGGTAATAAAACAGTCGTGCTTTTCGAGGTACCATTTTCGATGGAGTCTCGTTTTCTCGGCAAACGTCGAGATATTTATTGAAGGAGTTTCATGAAATTTTATCGATTAATTACCATTTTATTGCGGTGAAAAAATCATTGCGTTATTCGTGGTACCATTTTGCTCTCTTTTTCAGGTTCTCTTCTTCTTAGGATTCTTTTCGTGAAATGTCACAAAATAATTTATTCATTATTTCACCAACGAAACCACTAAATTTTCATTTTCAAAGGGCCATTTATTCATGAACGACTTGACGTTCTTTTCCAATTATTCGCCTCGAGGTACCATTTTCAAATGAAACGTGAAATTCGTCCGCAAATTCCGTAATTTTTTCGAATTACGGCTAAAAAAATTCTATAATTATCGATTAAACGTATCGAGTCTCTCGTTTCGCAACACACGCGATGTAGAAGAAATATTGGTTCAATCGTATCGGTACGTTTTTAAGGTGAAGGGCAATCGATTGAAAAATCTTGAACTCTTATTTTTCTTTTTAATCGCGCATTATTCGTATTTCTCATTCGCGCCAGAGATGGAAAAATGTTTCTCCACAGAATTACATTTAAATGAGGTTGACCAAGTTTTTTGTTCCCTGCAAGTTTGTTCGACTGGAAGAAAAATTTGCTTCTTAAACACAACAGTGTATTTCCATTTACTCTCGTCGAACTTTCCGCTTGATTAATTAAACGCGAATTAATTGGTCACAATTTTCACCTCTCCGTTGGAGAAAGAGTAATATCGAGCTCCTTCCTCTCTCTTCTTATAACAATTTTTTTGTTGCTTCTTGCAACGGAAACTCGGTCTTGCTTCAGCATAATTAACCGAGCGTTAATAAGACCGTAAAGTACAAGGAAGAGCTGTTTATCAATCGTGAAAATTTCGCAGCTGAACATTTTCTTTCTTAAATTGCATCGAGCTTGCCCGACAGCTCTTTTATTCTCTTCCAAAATTAAGGAGGAAGGAAACGTTGTTAGTCAGAGATAATGCAAACAAAATGAACTATCCTTTGTTTGGCTTTTCAGATATCCAAATTAATGGCGAAAAGCTCTCTAAAACGCTCTAAAACGGCGGAAAATTAATCCCGAAGACATACTTTTCGAAAAACATTATCGCCCTTTTAATCCTAATTCAATTAGCGTTTATTACTCGATCTATGGATGAAAATTTAGAAATAGTTTTCCACAATTTTGAACTTTAAGGTAAATGTCCCAATTATTGAACAGCTTAGGATCTGGGGATTGAATTCGGTGAGAAAAAAATATAAAATCAAGAAAAAAAACGATCGCTTTCATGTTCAAATGATACTTTGATATTTTTACTTTCGAAAAATCACCCTTTAAATTATTTTTAAATGATTTTGAATGAAAAAAAAGAATAACAATGTGAAGCATGCAAATGTCCCAATTATTGAACACTGGAAGTGCCTGTGTCCCTAATATTGAACAGGCATGTCCCAGTTATCGAACACTCTCGAGAATTCTTTTTCCGTTCTAAAAATATTATTTTGGGTACAATATTAAGAAATAATAGCAAAATCAAACACTTGAATAATCTTTTATTAATCATGTAAAAATACAAAAATATATATTTAGTCTCTTTTGACAGATTTTTGGTTAATTCGCATTTGGTTTATTTTTGCTTTTCAACTCGAACTTTATTTTATTTTTATTTTCAGCTTCCTCGTTTTCATGTTCTGTTTTTGTTTGATTTTGTCGCAGCTTTCTTGTTTTTCGACTGAAATATCGGTGAGCAAAAAATATTGAACATTACATTCGTATTTTTAGGTTACATTTAGGTTATATTCTCTTTTTACTTTTCGTTTTATGTTTATTGCACGAAAATACAAATAAAAAATATATTTGACGATCTTAGAGTTAATATTAAAAGAATAAAGGTAAGTTTATTCAGGAACTTACAGTTTTTGTTTGAATAAATCCGATTCACACGATCTGTCACGCGTTAACTGTCTCGATGTTTTGATGGGTTTAATGACGCCATCTTGGAGAATTCGAGTGTTTAATAATTGGGACACACTGCATTTTCTATGTCCCAATGATCGAACATCGTATTTTTGAACAAATAATTAATTTAAATGTTTTTTTTAAATTGTTATTTGTAAGAAATTTTCTGAGGAACCTGAAACGCCTCTACTTTTTGAGATGCGACAGTTTTTGATTTTTTTATGCCCTTATGCGTGAAGCGGCGCGTCTTAGCAAAAACGATAAGCAGTTACCACGAGACGTCAAATCGGGTCACCGTTGCTGATTAAATAATTTTTTTCTCTATTAATTAAAGCTTTTTTTGCACAAGTAAAGTAACATTTCGATTCGGGTTCAATAATTGGGACCTGTTCAATAATTGGGACATTTACCTTATTCCTTATTTTCGAGTCTCACACCAAAAATATTTTGGGGAGAGAAAAATCCTCATGAAAGATGTAGTTGGAAAAAAAAATACTTTGAGCTTACTTCAAGCGTGTAAATTTCATTTTTGCCGGAATCACAATTTTGTTGATTTCCTTTTTAATATCCACAAATTAGTGTATTAAGATAGACAAAGAGCGAGAGAAGGAGAGAGAGAGAGAGAGAGAGATGTATTAAAAGGAAGAACTCTGGATGTTTGTGGGATGACGATGCGAAGCACGGAAATTTCGGATAAGAGATAAACTTAGATCGTTTCGAGTATAACTTAAATTAAGCGCATAGTCCGCGTCTTCTCTTCGCTCTCTTTCTCGCTTCTCTTCGTGAAGAAAATTGAGATTGACAGCTCGGCGAATTGCCTCTCGTCCTTTTTATATCGATGGACGAAGTATCGCCAGAAACCGTCTCGACGATCCTTTTCCTTTGCCCCACCGAAGGACCTCGATTAACCGACGAGGAAGAGAATTACTCAGTGTCGTGGAAACTTCCCCGGACGTGATTCAAATTGCAAATCCCATTTTTCATTCACTCGCTTCTCAATTAACAATCTCTGCAATCTGTCGAATCTGTAGATTTTAGGGAATTTTAGTTCTCCCACAAACACAAAAATTTTATAGTTTTGGTAAACTCATTTGAAGTGAGAATCGGTAAAATTTAACGAAACCCCCAAATTAAAAAAGAGTAAATAATTCGGTAATTGAAGGGTTTGCCGAGAGTAAGATTAATTAAATGGTTATTCAGGAGACACAATAAATTTGGGAAATTTTGATTTTCTACTAATTCTAAATTTGCGTTCGTAACAGTATATGGTTTAATTCTCGAACTTCACGATGAAGCCCGATGGCTTCGCTTTGATTGGAAAATTTTGATGGATTCATTGGGTCATTTTATCCGGAGGCCATCACGATTTTCCGATGGGGATAATTTATAACGTCTAACACGTGTGCGTGTCCTCGCAAATTGTTCGTAAATCGGGTTAACCTCGCTTCATGACCTGTGTCACATGCCAAAAACAACGTTTCGCCGTTTAATCATCTCTCTCGCTATCATTTATATCATTCAAGATCACGCAAACATGTGCGTACGAAGCGAATTTCAACGTGACACGAGCTTGATCAAATACCGTCGACCGCGGTAAAGTGTGATAATAGTATCACTGAACTATCGTAATCTCGAGTCTTCTCAGTTGACTTTTTTGACCGCCATTGCCTTCCTTAAATATCCATATTTTTGAAACCGCCAAAACTCTTTATGCTTTCTCTCAATTTAATAATTTTTTAGCTCGGGCAACCCCTAAAAAAGGAAATGAAAATTTCTAAAAATTTGAGGTCATATTTTGGACCAAATGAAACCCACAATTCATGGGACATCAAAATCCGAGGGGGTGAGGCCGATAACCGCGTTATTTCACGCGGAGTGCCCCATATATATTTTTGTTAAAAACTTGGGGTTTAATTTAAAATAGTTCAAAAGCACTTTTAATTCTTATGCTGTTATTTTTTAGAAAAAGTGTTAACCATAATAGTCTCCGCTGGCTTGATATAACGTTGTGATATCAACTTTTCAAATTCAATGTTGTACACTGAGAAAAAAAAATTGTTGAATGAACTAAATTAGTTGCATACGCACGACTAAATATTTATTAGGTCTAACTAAATAATTAGTTTCGTGAATAATTCTGCGTTTCAGTTGACCAAAATATGATTCAGGTAAAAAAATTTGGGTTTGTACAACTAAATATTTAGTCGTGCGTATGCGACTAAAGATTTAGTTCATTCAACCATTTTTTTTCTCAGTGTACAACATACTTTTTCATTTTCACCAATTTATTTAGCAACACTAATTTACTATCTTTATCTAAATACAATTAGCGGTCCATTTTCCGTAATTTTGGAACACTCTCGGCAGTTTTTCATGTCAGACCTCAATTATTGTACACGCATGAAATGGCGATATATCTTCATTACGCAGAGAAATGTGTAGTTGTTGAATTTATGGAGCAAATTAGATTTGTCGATAAGAGACGAAGGGATGAGGGGCAAAATCTTAGAAGCGATATAACTTGAAACGAGGTACAGAATTTTACGCCCTCAAAGAGAAGATATTGCAATCACCAGTCGGGGGGATGGTTCTCATACATATATATAAGCTATTCCACGTCAAATCAACCACTTTTGACCCTGATCCCTTTCGATTTGGCTGAAACTTTTTTATCTTTTTCTACGCTATCATAAACATTTTTCAGAATTTTTTCAAATTTTTTTACCCTACCGATAAAAAGTTATAATTTTTCAAAAAAATTGACTATTCATTTTTCAAATATCTATAACTTTTTCAAAAATTTACTTATCGGGACGTTTATTTTTTCAAAATCATTGTTTTTAAATGTACTTTTCAGAAAAAAATAGAAAAAACATTGTTCATATCGATCTTCAACGTTTTTTTTTTTTTTTTTGAATTTTCGGAAAAAAACGAAAATTTCTCGATCATCGCCATTTTTAATCTTTTCTTTCTTTTTTTTTTAGAAACTTTGACATTTTCTGCAAATTTTCTGAAATTTTCAGAGTGGGAACTTTTCGTTTTCTACATTTTTTTTTTATTGGAAAAAATGATTTTTTTCTCCACTCAGCTTTTTTTCATAGAGAACCTCAAAGTTGAAAAAAAAATTATAAATGAAATTCAAAGTAATAATCATTGAAAAAATTTCTTAGCTTTTCGAAAAAGTAAGAAAAAAAATAGAAGATAGTTCTGATCAATTTTTTTATATTTTTTTTTTTTAAACTACATTTAAAAACAAAAAAATGAAAAGAAAAATTGTTACTTAGTTCATTTTTAGACAAAAAACAGGGTTTTAAAAATTTTTAAGTGGTCAATTTGTGATGGAATTATAGCTACTGCTAAAATATACAATCAAATATACTAAGTATAATGTCCCGGGGTGGTCATTCAAATTGATAAGACTAAATTTCATAAATTTTTCTTAAATCCCTTATCCGAGGTATTTTTTTAGGAAGTAAAAAATATTTATTCTCAATTATTCAAAAATCAAAGGGAGGTCAGACCCTGGTCAAATTGACCTAGATAGACCTATACGTACACAAATAGATATATATGGATGTAAGAGGTGTGCAAAAATGGGGACTGCGATGAGAGAGAGAGAGAGAGAGAGAGAGAGAGAGAGAGAGAGAGAGAGAGAGAGAGAGAGAGAGAGAGAGAGAGAGAGAGAGAGCGGAAAGTACGAAAGAGAGAGATATAAAGAGGAGAAATCCCGTTATAGCTCGGGGGAATTGAACGAACACGCGTAATAACTCTTCGCTGAGGGTAGATTTTACACACTTCTCGCACCTACTCGATAGCCGAAGGCTTTAGGTTTTTCTCTCTTCCATATTCCCACTATCTGTCTTACTCTTTCCTTCTCTCTCTCTCTCTCTCTTTGGTATACGAAGCAAGTAGATTCAACCTCCCTCTTCCATCACATATATTCCAGCAACCCCCTGAAATCCCCTTGACTGGAAAACTCGAATGGAAAAATCTTCCATCATTTTCATTCAAATTAATTAATTTCTAATGGTGTCTTTCTGTCTCTCTTTCTTTTTATTATTGCCTGCTACAGCTAAAAAAAAAAAAAATATATCGATAAAAAATTTCCAATTTTAGTTCATACTTTGTTATTTTAGGTGGATTTTTAAATTTACATTGCTCGACGTGATAAAAAAACCCGTTTTGGTGGTCGATAAACATATAAACGAAATGTAAAGCTTTGTTTAAGGCATAGATATTATTTATATTTTGCTTTCTTATGGAGAAATTCAATCTGAGGGAAAAATTTCTAATTTTTACCATTTATTTTCCAGCGACGTCAATTTTGTTTCACGCGCAAATTGAAAGGTCGTCGCACACGACGAAGGGAGGAAGTGCAAAAAAATGTTTCTGTGCCTATTCTCAACTCCGCGAGTTGCAGTGTATTTTTTTCTTTTTTTTTGCTGTCTCGTTAGCCTCTATCCACGACTTTTGTTCTTTCTTTTTCGAGTGATATGAGGCCACTCGAGGCATCTGGTTGGTGTAGTAACAAACTCGGCGCGAATTACAACCCTTTTATATGAATTCCACACAGAAAGAGTGTGAAAATGTTGTGCTCGTGACGATAATTACTTTTGAGTATTGCGTAATATTTTGACCTAAAAAAAGCAAATAAAAACGTGCCAAAAAAGTTCGAAAAAATGTTGTGAAACTTGCACTTGAACTTCAAAAATATTGCTAAAGCTTTTTGACACTTCTTTTTTTTTTTTAATTTCGATCGGGATGAAAAATTAAAACGATTAAAGGTTCATTGAAAAGTGGGAGACTATTTTGTTGCGTGTTGCATTTTGAACGATATTTTGAATATTGAAAAATAATAGAGCCATTGCTAAACGGTTGAAATATGAAAAATATGTGGAAAAGCGGAGGAAAAACGTGGTATTATTCTTAAAAGATAATTTCTCGTACGGCATTCGTATAAAATACTATCAGATGTAAAGGTACTTTCACGGACGAGGAATCTCGCGTAATGGCCAGCCATTGAATCTCTTATCGCTGGCTTATTATTACTCCGATAATAGACCGTCCTGTTTTTTATTTCCGGTCCCCGTTTTCATCCTAACGACGAGAGAGAGAGAGTATGATAATGAGGCAGAAGACCCCTCGTTATAAATACCACCCTGTCTTGTTTCTGACTTATTCGATACTTGTTTCGTTCCTCTCTCTGGCGAATAATTGGCAATTGCTCCGTATCACGAACATTTTACGTGGAAGAAAAATACAAGAGGTTATGAGAAATGACGAGGAAAAGAGAGAGTGAAGTGTCTCGTTGCGATTAAAAAAAAAAATCAGTACCTTTTAGTCGCTTTCCGGGCAAACAACAAAGTTTCAAAGATTCATTACTAAAGTTTCACAAACTTGACAATCCGTATCCGCCATATTGAGGGGGTTAGTTTCGAGTTTTCTTTGCAAATTCAATACCAATTATCCAAATTTTTTAAAATTTATTTTACAAATCTTACAGGTCTTATTCATTTTTGGCATTATTTATGTCACAAATAAGCAGGGTTGCAAATAATGCATTACTTTTTTTAGCGCATTCGCATTTTCATACCATATCACCATATCATTATCATTATCATTAACCATTAAATGTTAATGATGATTAATGAAAATGCAATTGCTTTCTAAAAAGTAATGCATTATTTGCAACCCAGCCAATTACAATGTAGTGTGTAATAGAAAAAATTTCCATTACCCACTGCAATGTAATGTGTAATGGACAAAACTTTGATTGCAATTTTGGGAATGGAAAAATATAGATGAATAAGTTATTGCAGTTTTGCATTACATTTTATTGACTTAGGACTTAGATTTTCAGACTTATAATATAGATGCTTTTTAGAATTTAAGGTGAAAATCTAAGTCCTAAGTAAATAAAATGTAATTCAAAATTGCAATAATTTATTCATCCATATTTTTCCATTCCCAAAATGGCCATCAAAGTTTTGTCCATTGCACATTACATTGCAATAGGTAATGGAAATTTGTTCTATTACACACTACATTGTAATGGGCAGGGTTGCAAATAATGCATTACTTTTTTTAATGCAAATGCATTTTCCTTGACCATTAACATTTAATGGTTAATAGAAATAATTGTAATGGTTAATGAAAATAATTTCCATTAACCATTAAATTTTAATGGTTACGAAAATAATTTCCATTAAATTTAAATTTTTAATGGAAATTAATTTCATTAGGCATTAAAAAAGTAATGGTTAATGCATTACTTTTTCATTAAAAATTTCGCAACCTTGCAAATAAGCAAGATTCTTTTTTATTTATTGAATTTGTTTATTTTGTTTTTCATTTTTTTTTTTTTTTTTCCCATGTCTATTGAACTCGATCAATACGAAATTCGGACGAATTCGGCGTTTAATCGTCCGACCGTTTGAGGACGTAAAATATCGTCCACGTAGGAATCATAAATAGATTCGATTATCTCATAAGACCGCCATACGTATCACCGCAAATTTCCTCCTGCAATATCGACCTCATCCGCGTGACCATTCGCCCGGTCTCTATATTAGACGACGATCGTTGTTCCTCGCATGAAAACATTCAACGAAATTAACATCGATCTTCGTTTCCGGTGTCCACAATAAAAGAGATCCTTCGACAAACAGATCTGTCTCGTACATTCGGTCATAAGCGACGAGAGTCATGTACACGATATTTCGTGGGTCGTAAGGTTCTCCTATATGAGCAGGTGGATTGGAATTCGTTAATGGAAAATCCGGTTCGGTCTCGAGGAACCATCCTGAAGGATGTGCACACACATCTCGAGTTTGACGATCCATCAATCCAAAAATACGAGCCCATCATGTGCGGCTTCTTCGCTCTCGAGGACGTTCAGTCGATGTTTGCGTCTCGATCCATCAAAAATTTTAGTCATTTTGCCCAAATTCAATATCCTCTGACTTCATAAATGTCCGTCAAACATGGTCGCTTTTCCATCGAATCGAACGACAATCGAGTCATCCCTTTCCCTTGATGATGCTTATGCTACTTTTCATTTGTAAGACGTCAAATCTGGTGGCCAAATTACATTTAATGGCTCATTTACAGCTACACCATTTATTTCTCTCTCAGAAATACACTAGCGGCAAAAAGTTTCCGGATAAAACTTCAAAAAAGGTCTGGAACGCTTGCCATTTCGCCGGAAATCAACGTAGATTGATTTTACAAGCGGTATTTTAAAGGAGAAGAATTCGGCTTCATTTCCTGATTTTTAAATTATTTTCACAATTTGTTTTTAGATCTGGACTCTATTTTGAAGACAGCTGTTTTTCGCCCTTTTTCCCCCTCTTTTCAGGTGCACCCATCTTCTAGAGAATTTTTTTTAAATACATTTTTACGATTGGATTCATAATGGGGAAAGTTTGAGCTTCAATTTCCTTTTTTTTTAAACTTTGAGCGATTTTTTTTCCGAAAGTTATTCTGTTTTTTGTGAAAAAAGAGGAAATTTGAAAAATCCTGTATAGCACGAAAACAAAGAGGATTCATGAAAAACTTCAGGATAGCAAAAAGTTGGGTCTGTTTTTTTTGAGTGCAGAGGAATTTTTTCAGATTTTTTTTTTCAAAAATGTTTTTTTCTCATTTTCTGGGTCGGAGCTCAGATCATTCGATTACCATAACTCGAGAACCGTGGGATTATTGAAAAAATTTCAAGAGGGTAAAATACTTTATTTTACCTTTTTCAACGAATTAGAATTTTTTTTCAAATTTTTGTTCCAAATTTTGTTTCCAGCCTCAACAGAAAACAAAATTTTGGAAAAGAAATCTGAAAAAATTCCTCTGCACTCAACAAAAACAGACGCAACTTACTGTTATCTGGAAGTTTTTCATGAATCCTCTTTGTTTTCATGTTATACGGGATTTTTCAAATTTCCTCTTTTTTCACAAAAAACAGAATAACTTTGGAAGAAAAAATCGCTCAAAGTTAAAAAAAAAAAGAAAATTGAAGCTTAAATTTTCCTCATCATGAATCCAATCCTAAAAACGTATCGAACAAAAAATTTCCTCTAGAAGATGGGTGCGCTTGAAGAGAGGGGAAAAGGTTAAAAACAGCTGTTTTTAAAATAGAGTCCAATTCAATAACCTCACCAAAAAAAATAAGCCTACCAGAATGAATCTCCACCAAACAATGTCATATCTACAGCTCTACCATTTATTCTTTCTTACTTATCATTCAATCATCCAATAATAATCACTTCTTTCTCACCATTCAATAATCCTACCAAATAATCGCTACCACAAAAGCTTTCTACCAATTGACAGTTCTCTCATTTTACAAATCTACCGGATTACAAGTCTTCGGGACTCAAATCCTGGAATCCCCTGTACTAAGTGATAGAGCTGTAAATGTGCCCATTTAACAATACTATATGTTACACGAGGGCGCGATGGAGGGTCAAGAGGGAGAAGGTGGACCAACCCACTTCCATCCATCTGGCCAATTTCGATGCCCCTATGGGCAAACATAAGCTTCAAAGCATTAGGCACGCATCGGCACGTATGTATGCGCTCATAAGCATGTGCATGCGTATACATGTTTGTTTTGTCCTGATGCGGCGTAACATCCCCGAACATCGCTCGGCACAGTTCGAGAGTATTATGCTGGCTCATGGAGGACTTGCGTACGTGTACTTGGATATATACACAGCGAGTACATCAATTCTCCTCAATTAACCCCTCCTGAGAGAGTTCTCTTGAGCACACCAACTGCTTGTACCGTTTAACCCTCCTCGAGTTAAGTTTCACCGAGCGTTGGATACCTTGTAATCACACGTGTTGGAATGAACATGAATATTTGGAGCGCAAACACAAACCGGTCGGACATACCTTCTCAATGTTATTTCTCCTCAGTTCGGGACATTTTGAACGTCTGGGGTTGAAATTTCGAAAAAACCTCTCTCAAGAATGAAGCGAAAAAAGGTATTTATAGGGTACAAAAGTTGAACAAAAATTAGACGCAGGGAATAAAATTGTTTTTGTCCAACCAAAGACCCTTTGTTTCACTGACATCATAATTTTTTTTTGCCTCCTCAATAGCTTTTTGATGATTAAATCATTTTTGAAAAATCCCATTTTTTGAAGGGGAGTTATGGACGAGTGACGAATCATGACAAATCAATCGTTAATTTTGCACGACTTTTTATTGTAAATCAAAGAACAAATACAAATTAGCAGAAATAGAAAGAAGAAATAATATTTATGGTTGGATCTCAGGACTTTCGAACGGTGGAAAAACAACGATTGTTTTTTTTTATTGCCCAGTGTCCTTGGCCCCTAAAACAACCCCTTCTGTTCACGTAACCATTGGCCTCGTTGTACCCTCTCTCTCTCTCTCTCTCTCTGTCTCTCTCTCTCTCTCTCCCTCTCGCTCTCTCTCTCTCTCTCTCTCTCTCTCTCTCTCTCTCTCTCTCTCTCTCTCTCTCTCTCTCTCTCTCTCTCTCTCTCTCTGGACTCGTATTCGAGCGCGGATCGATCGATATTTCTACCATCAAAGAAAACCTTCGAACGTGCACGGCACACGCTTCGACGATACATGTCATCATGCTGGTCATGCAAGTCTTCCTCCCTCAAAATGTATTTGTTCCGAGCATGCCTGTCAGCCCAATGAATTACGTACCGTTCGAATTTTGATAAATTTCGAAGTTTCATCATATTTACGATCGCGTGCGATATCCCGATCGGCAATTCGAAATTTAAATACTTTATTATCTTAGGAAAGGTTGAGATTCGGAGGGGTAGCGAATTCAGAACAGACGGGCGATTAATTAATCAATTCATTGATTAATTTAAAAGGGTTTTTCGAGGGATCTGATACTCCAAACGTCAGAGAAGGATCAATTAAAAAAGAAATTAATTTATACCAATTTGCAGATTAAAGCTTCTTCAATATTTATTTAATTTTATTGAAGAAGCTTTTATCTGCAAATCGGTATAAGTTAATTTTTTTGATTACCACGTTTTTATTAGGTCGCTTTCTTGTGCCGGGTGGAATTTTGTATTTGATTTTAAACTAACTTCCCGATGACCTAGAGACTTGAAATTTTGAACGTAGCTCAGAATTGGATGACAATGCAAGAAAATGTTTAAAAAATCGTAATTGTGATTATAATTTTTTAAAAATAATTTAATCATTTTCTCAATAAAAACTGGTACAGGAACGGTTACTATAGCAACGGTTTGGGTTTTTGATTTTGCTATATTTTCTTGATAACTCACATCTGGCTGACAGATGCAAACATATCAATTCTCCAATTCCTGTAAGGAAACCGTTATAGAATCTCAAGTCTCTTAAAGTCTTTATTGAGTAAAGTTTCTTATGGTAAACGAGACAGCGACCCAACGCAAACGACGCTTCGAAAAAACATCAAAGTATCAAAAAAAAAAAAATTTCACTTACACAATTCTAAAAATCAAAAAATCTATTAAACAAATAATTTTTTTTTTTAAATACCACGTTTTTAAAACGGACCAAAAAGTATACAATAATTTGCCTAGGCTTCATGCAGAATTAAACAACGTACACATTTTTAACCACTTACAGATTGTTCTGAAAATTTAGCATTGCACATTTTTAATAGCTATTAAAATAAATGTGAGATATAAAACGAAAAACGTGGGGCGCATGCAACAGATAATCAATGCATTAATAGTTCAGCTGTCAATTGGTATTGCACCGCAAATAATGTTAACTGATAAATAAGTTCTCTCATTGATAGCGACGATGTTATTCCATGCGCCCCACGTTTTTCGTTTTAAATCTCACATTCATTTTAATAGCTATTAAAAATGTGCAATGCTAAATTTTCAGAACAATCTGTAAGTGGTTAAAAATATGTATGTTGTTTAATTCTGCATGAAGCCTAGGCAAATTATTATATACTTTTTGGTCCGTTTTAAAAACGTGGTATTTAAAAAAAAAATTATTTGTTTAATTTTTAAAATTGATTCTTCGATGGCGTTTAAATTATTAGAGCCCTCGAGAAACTTTTGTATTGCAAATTAATTAATTAATCGGTTTAAGTTAATTTAATTTAATTTATTTCCGAACATCCGCATGACTTTGTCAAAAATAACGATACTCGTGGAAGATGATTAGAATCAACTCCTCGCGCGAAACTTTGGGAACTTTTGCAAGCAATCCCATCGTTTATCGAGTTCAGTCGGAGGATTTCCCGTTAACTAGAGAATTCTGAATCTGCCGAAAACTCACGAGGCTCATCAAGATTAACCGTCGCTGTACAAAGCACAAACACATATACACGTGTATTTATTCCGCTTTGCAAGATATATTTACGATCGTAGTTTCGAAATTGCGATAAATTTCCGCTTATCCCGACGTAGTTCTCTCGGTATCTCCGGTCTCCTTGTACGCAGAATTATTTTGAGTGGAAAATAGCATGTTCCGTGAGAGAATCAAGTATTACCGTGGTTTTGGAAATTTATTATCCTTGGGAAAGGGGGTTTGGGGGTTTGGAGGGTGGGACTCAACGAGAGAGAACGATTTTCGGGGATTAAACGTTCCAACGTTTGAGTTTGCAAACGAGAGAAGAGGAAATGTGGAGAATCAGTCAAATCGTGACATTCTTGCAATTGAGCTGAGGTCCAAAAAAAATAAGGCATGAAAAAAAGAGAAAATATAGACCAGAGGGTACAGAACAATTTTCAACTACGGGGGTGGGTCTTCCTCTTTCTAATTTCCAAGATCCTCGGATCTCACGATTTCATCTCACAGCTTCAACAATGCTTCATCTTTCTTCATCGTTCATTAATCCCACGAAATCTCATTGCTTCAGTTATCTTGGCCATTCCTCAGCGCACGAAAATTCGACTCAATCATTTGATACTTCTTCAAGCTCCGATTTTTTGTATTGGTCTTTCGAGAGTAAACATTATCTTCCTCATTTGTCCTTAACTTGCTGCAAGACTGAAAACAAATCTTTGAAGAGACGACGAGATTCCGAGCATACTTTTACACGTAAATATGCAGGAGCAACGTAAAAGTGGACACGAGAGCTAAGAGGAAAATAAGTATACCCTTATATATATTAGGGTGGTTGTTATTTAGAGCTCGGGCGAATTTTTTATCAGATACCGCCCAAATCGACTCCAAATAATTCAAAAACAATACCCTAATTTTTTCAGATTTTTATCCAGACTCTAACCCCACCCAAAATGAGGGTCGATTTCCCCATTCGAAATACACGTGTTTTGGCCATATGCTCAGCATATATTTTATTCTGAGTGTAAAATTTTTTCGAAAAATCTGTAACTGCGAGATTTTAGTGTTCATCGATGCTACTATTTGAGGATAAATTGACATTGTCATGCGGGTACATCTACACGAATTGCACACCCTTTAATCTGATTTTTTTTTAAATTCAACAATATATGGTATCTATATGTAAAAATGATGAATGTTTCATAATTTTCCTGTTCTTAAGGTCACGCAGGATTGTGAGCTAGGCTATTTTATACCAATTTTCAGTAATTCGACCATGCTAGTTTTCGTATGGGGCATTCCATACCAAGTCGACCTGCGTGTGACCCTTGACTTCGCTGATTTCGTTCATGATTTTTTATATGATTCTTCCAATTCAAAATAACATTCAGAATTTTTTTCAGATTAATAAAACCAAATTTGAGTACGTTATGATTTTTTGAACATTTTTTTTCGAAAACCTCGAGGGCCGTCATTTAAAAATCTGAAAAAATTATCAAAAATTCGGTGTCAAAAATGAAAATTTTTGACCCGAAATTCATAATGTCCAAGCTTTCGCTTCCACCTCGATTTTAGGTTTTTATGAAGAAAACGTAAAAAAAAATAGATGCAGAAATTTATCTACCGTGAAAACTGAGTTGAATATTTTTATCGTTAACCAAGA
The DNA here is from genome assembly GCA_946863875.1 of Alloplasta piceator. Taxonomy (NCBI): domain Eukaryota; kingdom Metazoa; phylum Arthropoda; class Insecta; order Hymenoptera; family Ichneumonidae; genus Alloplasta; species Alloplasta piceator. The sequence continues at coordinate 56,917,439 of OX333073.1, forward strand.
ATTTCCAAAAACCGTTGGTTAATTTCTGCATCTATTTTTTTTACGTTTTTTTCATAAAAACCTAAAATCGCGACCTATATATATTCAGGTTTTTGTCAGATACCGCTGGCGAAATGAAACTCTCTCTCTCTCTCTCTCTCTCTCTCTCTCTCTCTCTCTCTCTCTCCGCTCGTCCTGAAAGATTTTTCGCTTGAAGATTTCATGCTTTGTTCGCGTTTTCAGATTTCCCCAAAGAATAAAAGTCTTTGTTCCCCTTTTCTATCGTCATATCAAAGAGATAACGGAGCTCGGAATTACTGCAGTAGAAAAATGTATATAAAAACAAAACGAAGAAAAATATCAACCCGGTTCTGGATCTCGGGCGACAATCCCATAGATTTGAAAAGGAAACAAAATATCGTCGACTTAAAATTCCTTATATCGCCTTTAAAGCGATTTAAAAAAAATTGATTTTTTCAAAATTCTAGACTAGAATACCGCCTTAATTGAAAGATTTGTTAATACTTCTTTAACAATTTCTTCAGCTATATTCATGCGTCTCTTTTTTGTTACTTCTTTTCTCTCCTGAAATCGATAACTTCTCTTCTTTTTTATTGTAACATAGTTTCTGCGAAAATCGTTGTCTACAGAATTTTATCGCTCGCGAAAAGCTCCCCCAACATTTCTCTCGGGGATTTAGCGTATTGCAGCGTCGGAGGGTGGAGAGAGGATTGTGGAAAGAGGTGGTGATGCTCTTTGGTTTTATCCCCAATGTTCTTTACGGCAAACGATGTACGCTCTGGTCTTTTTGTTCTCCCTCTCTTCTTCTTCCTCTTCCTCTTCTCTTCCTCTCTCTCTTTCTGTGTAATAAAACTGTAGGAGAGTGTCATACGTCCAGCATAATCCCTTCAAGAGTCGTGCTTAGCTTTAAGGAGGGAAGGAAAGGGCAATCCTCAGTCACGTGATACCCCGCGTAAGCTCTACTTCCTTCGTCCTTCCATCCCCTTCGTATCTTCTTTTTGCCGTCATACATTGCGACTCATTGTCCGTTAAAATGCATGCGAGCCTTCATAAACAACCTGCGATGGCTCAAAGCCTCAAAGAGCTCAGCAATTCCCTTCCCCTCATATGTTATATAGGCCATTCTGCAGTATTTCCCAGCCACTTCTTTCGAAGGAAAGGGAATTGCTGAGCTCTTTGAGACTTTGAGCCATCGTGATCCCTTTAGTCATTTTCGAAATTGTTTCGGTACTGTGCGAAAAAGATTAAATGGTAATCACTCATGATTTTTTGAATTTTACGGGCTTCATGGGTCAGAAAATTTCAAAAAATTAATTTTTTAGTTTTTTATCCAATAGGACAATATGTCTAGAATATTTTGCCAAAGTTTCAAGTCAATCGGGGTAAAATTCTATTTTTTCGTGTTTTTCTTCCTCAAAATTCTCGATGTGAGTTGAAAAAGAATGTGTTTTTTTTCATCAACCGTTCTCCAGAAATATATTCCAAATTTGATCATTTTTTTCAGGCCTCTAAGTGGATCTAGTTACGTACCTTAATTAATTACTAATTAATTATCCTTCAAATTACTAAACTTCTGCAGGAATATATAATCGAGATTTAAAAAAAAATCAAGAATGAGCTTTTTTAAGGCAATTAATTAGGAAAAAAATATTGAATATAATAATTTCATCATTTAATAATAATTTTTAAACGTTCGAAAATCAAGTAACCTCCGAAAAAATTTGAAAGAAATATAAGCAGATTAATATTTCTCGAAATATAAAAATCGCGTAATAAATATACAAGTTTCTAGTCTTTTTGTACTTTCTTATTCTGAAAAATCCTTGAACATTCGTATAGACTCGGCTAAGAAATGCACTGAATATTCTCAACTATTCACTGAATTTAGTAGCAAAGTTTTGAGCAGCCTGCATTGAATTTATCAGGAGAAAAAATTCAAGTTAACAACTTTAGCGTTTATATTTTTTAAGATACAAGCTACTGTAAAAAAAACGTTCGTTTGAAAAATAGTGTCCAAGTTGACAAAGTTTCACAAATTCCTTAAACGATTATGAAGCAAAGTGTCTGAAAGTATCTCACGCATGAATACAAAGTATCGTTTTTTTTTTTCAAAATTTGAAAATTGAGCTGACAGGGATATTTGCCCACTGCCCACACTTTTCGAGCCAATATTTGTTCAACCTTGAACTTTATAAATTGTATTACGTACAACGCCACTCACGTATATCGAGTGAACCATCCTTCGGCTGATCATAAATTTATATTTAACCATGAAGATATATGATATATGCTATGCTATGATATATGCTATATCATGCCCAATTTTTCTTCAATCCCTCCCAACGAGGATCGTTTTCACCTCATTGATTTTGTTCTCCGGCTTTTGAAGACTATTATATAATATATAGCGAAAGAATAAACGTACGATGGGATCTTTAAAGTAATAAAGACTCTGAACTTTAGGGTCACAGATTTTCAGATTCTCAGACTAGGATTCCGTCAAAGAAACATCAGCAATATTTTTCTCATTCCCAGACTGAGATGAGTATTTTGGTGTGAATTGTTAAAAAGAGATTTTTTTACAGTCCACTGATTTTGGTAAAATGTGAGAGCAGGAAAAATTATGGCACTCTGATAAATCGAAATCGCATTGACAGAAGTATTTATCGTGAATTAGGGTCCATTTTGCGGTATATTATACAAGGTATTGTTGGCTAAATGAGGATGGGGAGGGAGGATGATGAAAAAAATCGTCTAGCAAATAAACAGCGAGATAAGACGCCCCATCATGACTCGAGTGTGATTGATAAGTAGTAATAGTCGAGGTGTAGTCAGACCATCTTTCGCGATCGGGATGGAAATCGTCGAGCATTTACTTGCCTACGGGATCGTGTTTCTCATAATATTTCGACATCTAGATGAGGCTCTACTTCGAAAAATATATCGCAAAAAATCACAGGCTCTCGATGAGATATTTTGCAAAATATTTTGCCAGATAAATTACAGAAAATTTTGCATTAGTTTTTTAAAAATTAATATATGGGGCATTCCATTCCAAATCGGACAGTTTGAAAAACCTTTTTTTTCTCTATTTTTGTTTTGTTTTTGAGTACCCATCAAAAGACCCTTCCTGTTAAATTTTGAGATTTCTTTGCTTACCCGTTCAAAAGATATAAAATTAACAAAAAAACCGCTCTTTTTTTTGTATTTTGGTCATAACTTCTTCAATAATGGTCCAAATTAAAAGTTTTTTTTTTTCAAATTCTTTGTTTTTTTATGGCCTTTTCAGAAAAAAATACAACGAAAATGTTCAACGTATTTTTGAATGAGTTTTTTGAGTTTTAAACGTGAAATCGCGTTTTTAAAAAATGAATGTCATTTTTTATTTTTTTTTAATTTTTTGTTTCAAACATCTATCTATTCAACAATTTTTAAGACTAGTCCAATCGTGGGATCTCAATAACTACTTTTTTTCTTGATTTTTGGAAATTGAATTTTTTTTTTTTAATAAATTACTATGAATACCAATTTTTGTTACTGTATAGAATTTTTTTCAATATTTAGAATTTATTTTAACACTTTTTTATTGTTAACAGGTTCTTAAAATTAATAATTAATCATTAAGTCTGTTTATGAACAATAATAACAACAGTTTTTATTTTTGCACGTATTTTTTTGAAAACCTTACATATACGATTATTTCCTGAATTAGAATATTCCTTTGTCAATACGTTTCCGTTGCTCATTAGAATAATTGAATGAAATTTTTGTGTCCCCTGTGATTGACTTCGCAGTATTTTATCGCAAATAAAATCTTTCTTTTGCATCTGAATAATGTTTTTCATGTAAACATTTGACAGCAATATTCAGTAGACTATTTAGGTTCAATGCCCACTCATACAATTCTTGAACTGTTGTTCCAAATTTATTAAAAATGATTAACAAAATGCTATACAGTAACAAAAATTCGTATTCATAATTATTTGTAAAAAAAAAATTTTTTTTTAATTTTCAAAAATCGAAAAAAATGGTAGTTATTGAGATCCCACGATCGGACTAGTCTTAAAAATTGTTAAATAGATAGATGTTCGAAACAAAAAATTAAAAAAAAAAATCAAAAATGACATTCACTTTCAAATACGCGATTTAACGTTTAAAACTTAAAAAACTCATTCAAAAACACGTCGAATATTTTTGTTGTATTTTTTTTTTTTAAAAGACCATGAAAAAACAAAAATGTTGAGAAAAAAAAACTTAATTCGGACCATTATTAAAGAAGTTATGACCAAAATACCAAAAAAAGAGCGTTTTTTTTTGTCAATTCAATATCTTTTGAACGGGTAATTAAACAAATCTCAAAATTTAACAGGAAAGGTCTTTTGATGGGTACTCAAAAATATAAAAAAAATTAAGGAAATCAAAAAAAAAAAAAGTTTTTCAAACTGTCCGATTTGGGATGGAATGCCCCATACATAATACATAATATTATTTTCTTTAAAAATAAAGACAAATATATTGAGCGGAGTTAAATAATTTTTTAATCGGAGATGCTTAAAATAAATAAACAAACATTAAATAAAAATATTTTTATTCGATTAAAAACACAACATCATCAAAACGGTCGTGTAAAATGATTTTAAACACTTTTTTTTTATTCTAATGTGAAAAATAATAGAAAATTAAACTTTTCAAAATAGCACAAAGCACGTTCATGCATTGAAACATTTTTCAATCAGGCACGTATAATGCGCTTTCCGAAATAAAACAATTCGCCCCTTTCGCTGAACAATAGGATTACAGTTGTCAACATTTTCTTGCTTTTGACACTATCATTCCGAGTATTTTCGATATAAATTTATACAATGCTTCTGCAATTTTCCACGAAACGCGCAAACATCCCGAGGACGTAATAATCCCCGCGGGTTTTTTTTTTTATTGTTCAATCAGAAAAAAATGTCCGGCGTAGAGTTCATTCTCTCGCAAATATTGCGACGCCATCTTGAAACGTATACTCATATTGTCGTCCACTTTTGCTTCAATCATCTCCTTTTATTCCTTTCACCCCTCTTTCTCTCTCTCTCTCTCTCTCTCTCTTTCTCCCTGGAGAAGAGAGGGAGATAACGACTGAGATGAGAAAAAAAATGTTCTGACCGAAATGCCCATTCGGAGAAGACCAAATTTCTATTTCTGCCGAGTCTCTCTTCCTCTTCGTCTCCCTTTTTAGGCACTCACTCATTTATGACAGAAAGTGCCTATTGCAATCGCCTCGAAATCTGTGTCGGATGTCCGTCCAGACCCAGATCTCAGAAACCGGTGTACGGAATTCAATTTCCTTTGGAGGGTAGTTGTGTATGGTTGTAATCTCTATGCCCAAGGAGTTTAAATCCAAACGGATATTGTAAAACAAAGATTTTTGAAAAAAATTGCCATTTTTGAGCAAAAAAAGACGTTTTATGATCATATGTAGTTGAAACTTGGAATTTCTCTAACGAATTGTTCTCTAACCCACAGAATGTGTCTATATGATTGTAAACAAATGTCTGACGAAGTATGAATCCAATCAGACACTATTAAGGTTGCAATTTGGCAAAAAACATGATTTTAACCAAAAAATGCTATCTCTATCTATATGCACTTGGATCTCCGAAGTTCACGGACGAATTTTTCTCTAACTCACACGATGTCTGTATATAATTGTAAACAAATGTCCCACGAAGTATTAATCCGATCAGAGACCATTAAGTTTATAATTTTTGCAAAGAAAACACAATTTTTAACGAAAAAACAGCTATTTCTGTCCATATGCACATGGATCTCCGAAGTTCACGGACGAATTTTTCTCTAACTCACACGATGTCTGTATATGATTGTAAACAAATGTCCCACGAAGTATTAATCCAATCAGAGACCATTAAGTTTACTATTTTTGCAAAGAAAACACAATTTTTAACGAAAAAACAGCTATTTCTGTCCATATGCACATGGATCTCCGAAGTTCACGGACGAATTTTTCTCTAACTCACACGATGTCTGTATATGATTGTAAACAAATGTCCCACGAAGTATTAATCCAATCAGAGACCATTAAGTTTACTATTTTTGCAAAGAAAACACAATTTTTAACGAAAAAACAGCTATTTCTGTCCATATGCACATGGATCTCCGAAGTTCACGGACGAATTTTTCTCTAACTCACACGATGTCTGTATATGATTGTAAACAAATGTCCCACGGAGTATTAATCCGATCGGAGACCATTATGTTTACAATTTTTGCAAAGAAAACACAATTTTTAACGAAAAAAGGCAATTTCTGTTCATTCGCACTTGGATCTCCGAAGTTCACGGACGAATTTTTTTCTAACTTACAGAATTTCTGTATATGATTATGAACAAATGTCCCATGAAGTTTCAATCCAATTAGACACTGCTAAGTGAATAACTTTTACACAAAAACAATATTTTTAACAAAAAAAATACTACTTTTCTCACTGACAGAATTTCTATATGACTGTAAACAAGCACATTAACACTCTCACGTTTTCACGTAAAGCATAGACCGGCGCACGCGACGTCGCCACGTACGTCACGACGCCGCTACGCCACGTACAGAGAAAAGAGGAACTAAACACGACCTGAGCGCGCCAAATTCAAAACCCATATTTCGCTCTTATAAAAAGTACATGGTTCTTTTGTGTGCTTACGCTCTATTGGCAATATGGCGATCACCCACGCGTTTTAAACGTGAAAAAACAGAATCTGAGCATTGATTAATAACCGAAAGCTTTTTTTACTTATTATAAATGGACTAATAATCATTAAATGATTAAAGTGTTATGATAAATAAGCCCATCTCAAATGTCACTAATATTCTTCATTACTGCCTAATATTGTAACAATTCTGTGAATATAATCTATCAAAACATTTAAATAATATGATTGTCTAGATACTTTTATATCATATTGATTATATTCAAATCTGTCTTTTTAATTATAATTAATAGAATTTATACGACTACTCGATGTTCACAATGAATCAAAGAGTTTAAATAACGGTGTGAGTGCCTATTAAAACGTCCCTAAGGGACATGTTAACCAACATTCAAAATATATCACAAAAACAAAATATATGATTATAATATTATGAAATTGTGAGTGCCTACTAATATAATTCTTAAAATTCGGTCATTACCTTTATGAATCATTGCCCCCATTGAGAATGAAAAATGTGACTCAATATTATCAAAAACAATGTTCAATAACATAAAAACAATATAATATTTACATACCGAATAAATTAAGATAATGGTCAAGAATACGGAGCGCAAAGCCCCCCAACAAAACGTTAAGGGGGGTTTGGGGGGCGGAGCCCCCCAATAAAACGTGAGCGCTCCGCGCGACGCAACATTGTCGCGCGAAGCGCGACAATGTTGAGTAGCGCGGAGCGCGGGGGGGCTTGGGGGGCGGAGCCCCCCAACGAGTACGCGAAGCGTACTTGTTCTCTCTTTGCCTTTCTCACCCTCAATCTTTTCTTTTCCTTCCCTCCCTCGCTCTCCCCCCCCCCCCTCTCACTCTCTCGCTGTTTCATTTACTCCAACTCTGATTCCCTCCATGAAAGCTTTAACGCGCCTTTCATTGACAACATTCAGCTCCGTATTTCAAAATTGATTTTTCCCCACTCTCAATGTATGCACTGCACGCTGAAATTTCTCTTCACATGCACAAACGTTCGTCACACGCCTCCATAGTCTCCCCGTCCAATTATTTGATTGATGGACTTTTCAGAGTGAAACGGTAGCTTCTGCAGGCTCTTTTTTCGCCACCCCTCCCCCCCTTCTCCTCGACGAGAACAAAAAATAAAACCCGCGCGAAACACAGACCGTCGAGGACAATGCTCGGAAATTGATTGAACCACCGATTTATCTATAGAATATTCTTACTGTAGACTGTGGAGAAAGTCCCTGGAAAACGGGATACTTTTTTTTGACCCGCAGTTTTTTTTTGGCTAGCCGCCATTTTGGTGATTTTTGAGAGTTTCAAAAAACCAAATAGTTTACTTTTACTATCAGAATCGATTTATAATTATCTGTGTTATCAAAATTACAGAAACTTAAGAGAATTTTCATTTGATCTTGAGTCGAGATGCTGTTCAAATTATGCCTGGTAAGAAAAAGATAAAAATGATAATTTTTTTTCTCTCATCATCGATCAATTCCAACGATCTCATGGAAGAAGCTTTTTGAGATTTATTTAAAAAAATAATATTCAATTATTTAATGAATATTTAATATTAATTAAATTTAATCCGATATTAATTTGATTTTAATATTATTTTTAATTTTCTAATTTGCAGGATTGTGTTTTTAAATTAGTGTGACTTGAATACAAGATGTCACTGATGAAATTAAACACAAATTGACATTTGAAATTGAAAAATAGATAATTGACAAATTGAATAAGAGGAATTTTCCTTAAAAATTGCCAAACTTTGCTCGACTCGAAATTTCCTCGACTGACCGCAAACCTTGAGAAAATAGGTTCAAGATCACGAAATCTTATGTTGCTATTTTCCAGGATCAATAAGATATATTTTACGTCATCCTACATGAAAATAAAATATATGCAATAATATATATATATATATTATATAATATATTCTGTATAGGTCGCATATACTTTATTTCTATGGGAAATCCTTTTGCTCTGCCACGCTTTATCGTTTGACCTACATGTCGACCTTCATCCAGTTATTTCAACGATAATGCAAACCATACTCGTGGTAGACGTACCAAATATGTTTTATCTATATGTAAAGATACATCCGAAGGATAGAGCATATGTGAGCAAGAGAATTTTTGGCATGAGGAAGAGATAGAAAGAGAGGAAGAGGAAGGGAAGGAGATGCCTGGGTGAATGGGAATATGCAATTTCAAATTCGTATTCGTTTCCAGTACCAATTTCGGGGGTGGTTTAGTGTGTTCCCTTGGTGCCACTGCCAGCAGCATTTTCCTCGCTATCCCGGTTGTTCACATTGGAGAGAGAACACATATTCCATACATTCATATATATATATATATATGGGGCATTCCACGGCAAATCAACCACTTTTGACCCCGACCCCTTTCGATTTGGCTGAAACTTTTTTATCTTTTTCTACCTTGAAAAAAACATTTTTTAGAATTTTTTCAAATTTGTTTACTCAATCGTTAAAAAGTTATGAATGTAAAAAATAGCTATTTATTTTTAAAATGTCCATAACTTTTTCAAAAATTGACTTATCGGGACGTTTTTTTTTCAAAACTTTTGTTTTTAAATGTACTTTTCAGAAAAATATTTAAAAAAATTATTCGGACCGATCTTCATCGTTTTTTTTTTTTTTAATTTTCGGAAAAAAACGAACATTTCTCGATGATTGTCATTTTTAATTTTTTTTCTTTTTTTACCTTCTAGCACGAACTGCTAGTAGGTACATAAGCTTGTGAGTATTTTTCGACTTGGAAGATGGGCATCACTGTAAGACTCAAAATGGACTCACGTAGTTTGGATCAGTGCTTCGTAAATGCATAATTCCGGACTCTTCAGGCCTGTTCCACAAAATGTTCCAAGGTAGAGATTTCGAAAATATTATTTTTGAAAATGGAATTACTGGAATTTTGAAAATTTTATTCGTGATCTGGGACGCCAATGAGACGCGCTTTACGGGGGTATTTTTTTCTTTTTTATCGGACCAAGTTAAGTGGGCCAAAAAGGGCAATGTTCCACATGTGCCGGGGTGTTCCGGGGTTTTGGGGCCGCAGAGTCCTCTCCTGAGATCTCTAAGTGATATCCAGAGTACCACCATTCACTACTCTTATATATAATATTATCAGTATTATTATTATTATTTTTATTATTATTATTATTATTATTATTATTATTATTATTGTTATTATTATTATTATTATTATTATTATTATTATTATTATTATTATTATTATTATTATTATTATTATTAGAGAGTAGTAGTATAGTGGTCACCTGGCTGGAGGACTTGCCTGCCAAACCCTGGAACACCTTGGAACATGTGGAACATGACCTCTTTTGACCCAATTAGAAAGTTCTAAATGTCATTAAAAAAATACCTCCTTGCAGCCTGATCCATTTGCAGACTAGTTTAGCAACCACATTTAGAAATGCTAGCCATTTGGATGCAGAAAAAAAATATTTTTGAAAACCTTAGCCCGGAACATTTTGTGGAACAGGCATTATGAGACTGAAACTATGGTTGTAGAAAGCCTGCATGAAATCTAAATCTAATCTGAACCTAAACCAGGCCTGAAAAAAAATTCGAACGTAAAGTAATTTATTTTTGAGAAATACTTTTATCATTCATTATATCTCCCTAAAATTCACAAAAATAAACGAAGAAACATTTGGTGAGAAAAAATTTATTAATTCAAAAACGAGGACAAGAAGATGCTAAGAGAATGCAAAAACAAACAAAATATGACATTTACAACTAGGAATACAATAAGTATTTTACAGATAGTTTACAGATAGTTTACAAATAGTTTATAGATAATTCACAGACACTTCTTCTTCTTTTCTGATCGCAGTCGAGGATGGAGGTTCGGTGGTAGTATTATACACGTGTAGGTTCAGCTACTCAAAAATTACACACCTGCATTCTTTGCTTCTTCTCATAATCCCTCGTATCAGAATTGTAACGAGGGATTATGAGAAAACGCCCCGACGCTTCCGCAGGTTCGAAGGTAACTTCCCCCGATTTCGTGGTTGAAGGACCAGTCGAGATTTTCTGCTTGACTCTGTTGTTATCTTCACTTTCCGCATCTGCCTCTTTATCATCCTTACCAGGAGCCAAAACAGTATTAACAAGGCTATCAACAAGACTCCATAGCCCCAGTCCTCAGTCTCAGCAAAAACGCATTTTTCTTCTCCTTCTGTTTCTCGCTGCTTAATTCCCGGGACGACACTTTGCCTGATGGGATCAGTAACTTTATTACGCTCCATAGTGGATCGAAGAAGTTTAATAATTATTGTAACACGAACCAACGGCTGCTGTTAGGCGAATGATCAATGATAGGTATCACTCTCCGTTTTGTACTTTATCCCAAATATGGCCTCAAAGGAAAACAAAACATGATAACTATGTCAAAGGTCCGCGGATGATAAGCATTGTGACATGAAACTGATAATGATTCTGCGAAACTAATGAATGTGTCGGATGAGTCATCGCTAATAATTATCCTCATCCTAAATAAAATTATAAATGTGAAAGTTAATATGTTTATATGTTTGTATGATTGTATGTTTGGATGTTTGGATGTTTGGATGTTTGGATGTTTGTATGTTTGTATATTTTTATGTTTGGATGTTATACCCAAACCCGGCGAGCGCCAGAGCCGCTCGAACTGGTAGTAGGTACATAAGCTTGTGAGTATTTTTCGACTTGGAAGATGGGCATCACTGAGAGACTCAAAATGGACTCACGTAGTTTGGATCTCAGCTTCGTAAATGCATAATTCCGGGCTCTTCAGGCCTGTTCCACAAAATGTTCCAAGGTAGAGATTTCGAAAATATTATTTTTGAAAATAAAATTACTGGAATTGTGGAAATTTTATTCTTGATCTGGGTTGCCAATGAGATGCGTTTTACGGGGTTTTTTTCTTTTTTATTGGATCAAGTTAACGGGGCCAAAAAGGGCAATGTTCCACATGTGCCGGGGTGTTCCGGGGTTTGGGGCCTCAGAGTCCTCTCCTGAGATCTCTAAGTGATATCCAGAATACCACCATTTACTACTCTTATATAAATGGGGCATTCCAAGTGAAATCGTAGGGTCAATTTCCTCGGGTCATCAGATCCTTGCATAACTTTTTTTCGCATTGATTCCACTTAAAAAACTGTTGGATTAAAAAAAATAATTTCTCGACACTCCTTCTGATGGCGCGACGATCATTTTTGTGTAAAAAAGGGATAACTGAAAAAACACCACTTTTCAAATACAGCAATTTTTTCCACAGGTTTTGGGTCAAAAATAAGTAATATCTATCATGATTAAAAAGTGGAATGCGGGTGCCTGATATTTTTTTTTATAATTCTTTTTTTCAGTTTCTAAAATAAAATAACAAAATTGATTCCTAATACCCTTTTTTCTACAGATTCTGGGTCATAAATAAGTAATATCTATCATGATTAGAAAGTGGGATGCAGCTACCTCATTTTTTCTTTTAATAATTTTCTTTTTTTCAGTATCTAAAATAAAATAAAAAAATTAATTCCTGATACCCCTTACGTGAGTAAAAAAAAAGAAAAATAAAACATGTCTTGAAAAATTTTCAAAGTTCTCATATTATCTAAAATAAATGAGAAAAATATTTGATTGAAAAAAAAGATTTTTCTCATTTATTTTGAAAAATATGCCAAATATCAAAATTTTTCAAGCCATGTTTTATTTTTATTTTGTTTTTTTACTTATGTAAGGCGTATTAGGAACCAATTTTTTAATTTTATTTTTGAAACTGAAAATTATAAAAAACTAAAGAGGCATCTCACTTTCTAATCATGATAGATATTACTTATTTAGTTATTTATAACCCAGAATCTGTAGAACGAATTGCAGAATTTAAAAAATGGTATTTTTTCTGTTATCCCTTTTTAATGAAGTATTTTATTGAAAAAAAAAGATTTTTGTCATTTATTTTATTTAATTTTGAAAAATAAGCAAAGTATCAAAATTTTCCAAAATGTGTTTTATTTTTATTTTATTTTTTTACTCATGTAAGGGGTATTTATAAATTTATTAAATTCAAAATTTCATAAATTTGATTTAATAAATTTAATTTATTTAATTTAATTAATTTAATAAATTTGATTATTCAACAAATTTAATTAATTTAATAAATTTACTAAATTCAAAATTCGTTAAAAAACGCTATATAATACATCAGGGAACTGTTGAATACGAAAAACACGATATTTAAGAATTTTTATCCTACTAAAAGACTTGGCATTAGTAAAAGGATGTGAGTTCCAACTTGAAATTTATATCGTGACTTCTCAGATATATACAAAACATGAAAAAAATTGTTCCGCCGACTTAATTTATGCTCTTTTTTTGTAAATCAATTTTTTCGGCTTTTGGCCGAAATTTAAATGAATTCGTTTTTTTCGGAATCGCTGATATTTTTTTCAAAAAGCGCGGGAAATTTCCGATCGAAAGCTATTGTCAAAGAATTTTTTCGATTTCATTTCGCGCCGTGCCAAAGCTCCGAAGCGCTGAATACGCAAAAAGTTTGAAATACAACTTTTGGTGTATTCCAAAGAGTATTATAGTTAGAGATCTGAAAATTGGTGTACAATATACTTACTGGCAACACTAAAACATACTCGAGTTTCAAGAAAATCGAAAGAGGTCGGCCTAAAAGGGGCCCCGTTGAGCGGGAATACCCTATATATAATATATATATATATCGAAGTTCAGTACAAGCAAAAGGACGTAGATCATGGAATTTTCCATAATAAATAGCTAGAGGCTCTGTTTTTCGCTCCTAGGCATAGATGCAGGATTATTCGTGAACGGAAACTCAATCGGGGTTCTCTCGTATCCGGATGTGCACGATGAAAAATCATGGTGCGCTACTGAGTCTCGACAAAAGCTTTTACATCGTGCATTTTCGTCTATCAATGTACATTCAATATAGAGACATTCTCAGCGGCCCCAATACAGCAAGAATTTTCGTATTCCGTGAGGAATTTTTCCGAGTCAATCATGAGGGAGTCGATATTGTATCCAGAAACAATTTAAGGGGTTCCATCGCCTTCGGAAAAATAGGTCAAGAAGTTGAATTGTTTAAAAATATGAATATTACATGCATTGAGTAATTTTCATCCTTCATTAAAACAATATGTTTTTAGGGACAATGTAGGAAAAAAATATATTTAGCGATTTCACAAATGGTGGTGGATTATTAGGATTTTGTATCAGACTTTTGGCCAGTGGTGGAATTTTTTCTGCCTGGTAACATTAAAAAAAAATTATCCTTGTTAATGACATAGCTAAGATATAGCACAGGACAAACATTATTTTTTTTTTGTAGAAATGACAGCTTAAACAAAAAGCTCTAATTTTGACTCAACTCAGAAGTTTGAAAAATTGGTAAAAAATAAACGAGCCATCCAATAAAAAATATCCTTGGCTATACCGAAGATAATATTACAAATAATCTACAGTGTGAATTTCATCGAAATCGGTTCATTAGACCTCGCAATATCCTCTCCGATAGTTTGAAAACAGTAGTTTTGAGAAAAACGCTGAAGTGTGATGCTTTGGTCTATTCCCTGCTTCCTTCAAATTGCTACAGCTCCAAAAATAATAGGAATATCGACATGAGGAAATGCTTAAACAATTCTCAAAAGTACAAATGACAAGTCTAGGCACCAAAAAAAGATTTTTTTGAAAATCTCAGGCCGTAAACCCTCAACTCGTCCGATGCTCATTAATGCCTCGCAGAATCGTATCTGCGAGCACAATCGTCCACAAATTCAATGTATCAATAATAATTTTTAAAAAACTCGATTTGTACGGGATATTTTTAGTCAACGTGCCGTCATATATGTGCTGGAAAGTAATGCACAAGAACTTGAGGACATATCCAGCAGACAGAGGAAGGCGAATGGATCTGTCGAGTTTATATTTCCTGCTGGAAAGCTCTGCAGTAAAATCGACAGCGAGATGGAACATGCAGAAGCTTGGGAAAAAAAATGCAAAATAAAAAAATGGAGGAGAAAAATATAATGGAAACGGAAAATGGAGAGAGACCTGCGATATGGTGAAAGCTTCTCGGTTTTGTACGGCACACATTAAAAGAACGGAAACACACATGGTTTTGATTTATGTATATATATATACACATAAAAATATATATACATATTTAACGTTCGTATACGAAGCATTGTTCTCGTTTCCATGTACGAGTCATTGGACGAGAGGGAAGATCGGAAAATATGTAACGTCGACGGTCCAATTTGAGAAGGGCGGAAAGAGCTTGCAAAAGCACAAAACTACGCGCCATTTTGGTTCTGAGGGAGACGATATTACGAGAAAGGTGGGAGCAGCCGAGGTGATCTCGGCCACAGATGCCGGATATTATGTTGCAGCGACAAGTCAGTCGCGTTGAACGAGAACGATACGCGCGCACCGTATTCCGATCACTTTTTCTTCCTCTCCGCATTATATCGGCACAAACGGCACACTGTGCCGTCCCAGAGAGAAATGTGGAAGCGAGAGAAGGTTCAACACTTTCCCGAGAGAATGTGAATGTGATGCGAATGTGTGATAACAACGCTCGAGAGCCATTGTCGCGCAGAAAACACACGCAGAATCGTGAGAAAATTGGCAAACGTCACCTTAAGGCACTTACGGCCGAATCGGGAAAGTCGACATTTGGGGTTGGAGTTTGATAAAATCTCCGTTTTCCAATCATAGATGAAAAAGTGAGAGAAATTGTAATCCGAAACGAAAATTGATTGTAAAATCAATCGTTGGGTAATGATTTTGATAAAGATTGCAGATACAAATTTGGCACGGGCTTTCTTAATTAAGCGATTATGCTAACCAGGATTTTGTTTTTTTGTATTTTTTTTTAGTGGCTCGGATGATGCATAAACTTTTGAGAAATGATACTCAAAAGCTTTGAAGGGGACAAGCTTATGAACGATTATTGTAGCTTATTTTCAAGAAACCTACGGCGATGACGCCATTTTGTGCCTTAAATAAAAATAAAAAATATTTTTATACAGCTTAATACATGTAAAATAAAATCTCAAAAGTTTATTTTAATTTATTGTTTGGTAATCGAGAAAAAATTCCCAAAAAAGGTTTGTTTTCGACTAAGCCTGGGTAGAGAATAATCCCTTGAAATACCAATTTTTTGTATTAAATGTAAATAAACTGATAACCAAGATATTATAATGGGATGAAAATAACTTTTAATTTCTTTAAGGTTGTTTAGAAGCAAATCACGTTTAATGAGAAAATTCTGAAAATTTGGTATGTTTTTCAATGAAGTATTTAAGAGGTCGTGTAAAAATTTCACGAGGATTTGGAAGCTCGTTATCGAATAATTGAGATTAACAAATCAAATAAAATAAAATGTAGTCTTATGGAAACTGACATAACTTTGCGATAAGTTTTTTTTTTTTGACCTCTCAATTTTTTAATATCCACAATATACTGAAAGCAACGTAAAGAAAACGAAGTTTATTGATAAAGATTCTTTTTATTTGTTTCAAAAATTGTTTTTAACAAAACGTTAATTTCTTAATAACGAGCTTCCTAATCGTCGTGAAATTTTTACACGACCTCTTAGATACCTCATACAAAAACATACCAAATTTTCAGAATTTTCTCATTGTTTTTTATTTTAACCCTTAAGGAGGTTGAAGTAATGATGAGAGAATTCTGAAAATTTGGTATGTTCTTACATGAAGTATTCAGGAGGTCGTGTAAAAATTTCACTACGATTGAGAAGCCATTTATTGAACAATTAACATTCAAAGGTTTCATAGCTTCTAAACAACCTTAAAAGAAAATCTTGAAAAAGATTTTTCAAATTTCGTGACTGGGTGAAAGTTTTTAAGAAAAGACCTGTTCTCAGGTTTCGCCAATTCAAAGATGATGTTCCTGAAATTCCAGTACCTTTATTTTCAAAAATAATATTTTCAAAATCTCTACCTTGGAACATTTTGTGGAACAAGCCTGAAGAGCCCGGAATTATGCTTTTACAAAGCTCAGATCCAAACCACGTGGGTCCATTTTGAGTCTCTCAGTGATGCTCATCTTTCAAGTCGAAAAATACTCACGCACCTCAAACCCCCTCGTTTGATGAGGGATGAAATTGTTATTTCCTCGAATAGCTGCCCGAATTTCCAGTTGGAGCTTACAATATTCAATTCCCGATGGCTGCAGTATGAAAATATACTTATAGCGAGCTCAGAACCAGATTTTATGGGACTAATCATCTAAATCCAACGAATGAGTACTCGAAGCACTCGTTGGAATCGACTTGGCGGGCTCTGCACGAAAATGTTTCCTGATTCAATTTCTTCACAACTTCCATCGAGTAATCGTAGGAATAGAATAGATTATTTATTTATCTATTTTATTCATTGATTTCGAAAGCCCATGTATATATAATTATCAGCCATAACTCAACTGGGACATTTATCATTTTTTATTTAAAAAATTAGTTCCTTATTCCAAATTGTGATAATTTCATTACGAATTTCACAAAATTATTATACGACTACAAATTTCACAATTTAAAGTGTTCAAGTATGCGATCGCACCTCAATTTTGTACATTGTTTACTTGTTAATAAATCGACACGGTTTTCCTGGTAGTAATAATATGACGTAATAAAATGGGAAATTCATCATCCGACTGGTCATATTTTGTATTGTTTTTCTTTGCGGTCAGAATCATGTATAAAATGGAGAGCGATACCTATCATGACACATTCGCCTAACGGTAGCCGATGGTTTACGTTACAATAATAATATTAAACTCTGTACTTTTTTTTATTCACGATGAAGCAAAATATAGTTACTGATCTGACCAAGCAAACGGTCGTGTCGATAAATGAGCAGCGAGAAACAGACGGAGAAGAAAGAGATGTTTTCGTTGTGATTGACAACTCGGGATCAGTCTCGTTGGTTCCTCTGACCCGAATCGAAGATGACGAAGAAGAAAATGAAGAAGAGGAAAACAACGCGAACAACAACAGTGAAATAGCGAATAGCGACGAAACCAACAATAGCGTCATCGATGAGAACAGTAACGAAACTGCTGCCACGGTAAACTTTGAGCGGCGTTCAGCTTCGGCGGATAATTTCTAATACGAGAGAATATGAAAAGAAGCAAGGAATGCAGGTGTCTAACTTTCGAGCAACTGAACTTCCACGTGCACAAGACCAGTACCGGACCTTCATCCTCGACTGCGATCAGAAAAGAAGAAGAAGAATCTATCTGTAAAATACTTGTTGTATTCCTAGTCGTAAATGTCATATTTTGTTTGTTTTTGCATTCTCTTTGCACCTTTTTGACCTCGTTTTTGAATAAATAAATTTTTTCTTACCAAATGTTTGTTCGTTTATTTTTGTGAATTTTAGGGAGATATAATGAATGATAAGAGTATTTCTCAAAAATAAATTACTTCACGTTCCAATTTTGGTTTAGGTTTTGGTTTAGGTTTAGATTAGACTTAGATTCATGTAGGCTTTCTACAACCATAGTTCCAGTCTCATAATGCCTGTTCCACAAAATGTTCCAGGCTAAGGTTTTCAAAAATATTTTTTTCTGCATCGAAACGGCTTGAATTTCCAAATGTGGTTGTTAAACCAGTCTGCAAATCGTTCAGGCTGCAAGTAGGTATTTTTTGATAAAATTTAGAACTTTCTAATTGGGTCAAAAGAGGTCATGTTCCACATGTTCCAAGGTGTTCCAGGGTTTGGCAGGTGAGTCCTCCAGCCAGGTGACCACTATACTACTACTCTCTAATAATAATAATAATAATAAAGATATATATATATATATATATATATATATATATATATATATATATATATAAATATATATATAAGAGTAGTAAATGGTGGTACTCTGGATATCACTTAGAGATCTCAGGAGAGGACTCCGAGGCCCCAAAACCCCGGAACACCCCGGAACATGTGGAACATGACCCTTTTTGGCCCACTTAACTTGGTCCGATAAAAAAGAAAAAAATACCTCCGCAAAGAGCGTCTCATTGGCGACCCAGATCGAGAATAAAATTTTCAAAATTCCAGTATTTTCATTTTCAAACATAATATTTTCAAAAAATCTACCTTGGAACATTTTGTGGAACAGGCCTGAAGAGCCCGGAGTTATGCATTTACTAAGTAAGCTCTGATCCAAGATACGTTGATCCATTTTGAGTCTCTCATTGATGCTCATCTTTCAAGTCGAAAAATACTCACGCACTTCAAACCCTCGTTTGATAAGGGATGAAATTGTAATTACCTCGAGTAGTGGCCCGAATTTGGAGTTGGAGCATGCAATATTCAATGCCCGATGGCTGCAGTATGAAATATACTTATAGTGAGCTTAGACCCAGATTTTTTAGGACTTATCATCTATATCATCTAAACAACGAGTGAGTACACGTTGGAATCGCCTCTACATAAAAATTTTTCCTGATGCAATTTTTTCACAACTTCCATCGAGTGATCGAAGTAATAGGATAGATCATTTATTTATCCATTTTATTTATCTTTTTTACAAGCTTATTTACCTATAATTATTAGCGATGACTCAACCGATGCATTCATCGGTTTTACTGAATACAATAACAAATTTGACATGAATTGGTAAAAAGCCTAAACGGCTATGACGATCATCTGACCGGTGACATAATTATTATTTTTTTTCCTTTAGAGTCATATGTGGATTAAGAAATGAAATGTAGAGTGGATACCTATCATTACTAATTTGCCTAACGGGTGTTTAGGTTGTTGACGTGACAATGAATGTATGCGGTTTTCCTACAATTAGTCAAAAAAATGTGTCAAATATATGCATCAGTCAAATTCATCATCTGATCAGTCACCATATGTGTTTCGATCATCTGACCGGTGACATAATTATTATTATTTTTTCCTTTAGAGTCATATGTGGATTAAGAAATGAAATGTAGAGTGAATACCTATCATTACTAATTTGCCTAACGGGTGTTTAGGTTGTTGACGTGACAATGAATGTATGCGGTTTTCTTACAATTAGTCAAAAAAATGTGTCAAATATATGCATCAGTCAAATTCATCATCTGATCAGTCACCATATGTGTTTTTCTTTGCGGTCAGGATCAGGTATAAAACCTGAAAGTGATACCTGTCATAAAACATTCACCTCACGTTATTCGTGCTGCAATAATCATTAAATTTTGGACTTTTCTTTATTCGCTATGGAGCAAAATAAAGGTACCCAACCGAACAAGTATAAGGTCGTATCGGGAGAAGCAAGTGGACAATATGCTGTGATCGAGAACTACGGAAAAGTTCCTTTCGTATCTTTGTCCCTGGTGCGTGATGATGGACGAGGAGAAAAAGACAAGAAACAAGGCAATAGCGCCTCCAGCGCGAGCTGGAACAAGAAGTATAGCAAATACTAATGCTCGGGGCGACTTCGGGCTTCGGTGAATAATGTCTAAGACAAGCAAATATGACAAGAAACAAGGAATGCAGGTGTCTAACTTTCGAGCAACTGAACTTCCACGTGCACAAGACCATCAGTACCGGACCTTCATCCTCGACTGCGATCAGAAAAGAAGAAGTATCTGTAAACTATCTGTAAACTATCCGTAAACTATCCGTAAACTATCTGTAAACTATCTGTACACTATCTGTAAACTATCCGTAAACTATCTGTAAAATATCTGTAAGCTATCCGTAAACTATCTGTAAACTATTTGTAAACTATCTGTAAACTATCTGTAAACTATCTGTAAACTATCTGTAAGCTATCTGTAAAATACTTATTGTATTCCTAGTCGTAAATGTCATATTTTGTTTGTTTTTGCATTCTCTTTGCACCTTCTTGACCTGGTTTTTGAATAAATAAATTTTTTCTTATCAAATGTTTGTTCGTTTGTTTTGTGAATTTTAGGTAGATATAATGAAAGATAACAGTATTTCTCAAAAATAAATTACTTCACGTTTCAATTTCGGTTTAGGTTTTGGTTTAGGTTTAGATTAGACTTAGATTTCATGTAGGCTTTCTACAACCATAGTTCCAGTCTCATAATGCCTGTTCCACAAAATGTTCTGGGCTAAGGTTTTCAAAAATATTTTTTTCTGCATCGAAACGGCTTGCATTTCTAAATGTGATTGCTAAACCAGTCTGCAAATGGATCAGGCTGCAAGTAGGTATTTTTTGATAACATTTAGAACTTTCTAATTGGGTCAAAAGAGGTCATGTTCCACATGTTCCAAGGTGTTCCAGGGTTTGGCAGGCAAGTCCTCTAGCCAGGTGACCACTATACTACTACTCTCTAATAATAATAATAATAATAATAATAATAATAATAATAATAATAATAATAATAATAATAATAATAATATAAGAGTAGTAAATGGTGGTACTCTGGATATCACTTAGAGATCTCAGGAGAGGACTCCGAGGCCCCAAAACCCCGGAACACCCCGGAACATGTGGAACATGACCCTTTTTGGCCCACTTAACTTGGTCCGATAAAAAACAAAAAAATACCGCCACAAAGCGCGTCTCATTGGTGACCCAGATCAAGAATAAAATTTTAAAAATTCCAGTAATTTCATTTTCAAAAATAATATTTTCAAAATATCTACCTTGGAACATTTTGTGGAACAGGCCTGAAGAGCCCGAAATTACGCATTTACGAAGCTCTGATCCAAGATACGTGGATCCATTTTGAGTCTCTCAGTGATGCTCATCTGTCAAGTCGAAAAATACTCACGCACTTTAAGCCCTCGTTTGTTAAGGAATGAAATTGTAATTACCTCGAGTAGCGGCCCGAATTTGGAGTTGGAGCATGGAATATTCAATGCCCGATGGCTGCAGTACGAAAATATACTTATAGCGAGCTTAGACCCAGATTTTTTAGGACTTATCATCTATATCATCTAAACAACGAGTGAGTATACGTTGGAATCGCCTGAAAGGCCCGGAATTATGCTTTTACGAAGCTCAGATCCAAGATACGTGGATCCATTTTGAGTCTCTCAGTGATGCCCATCTTCCAAGTAGAAAAATACTCACGCACTTTAAACCCTCGTTTGATAACGGATGAAATTGTAATTATCTCGAGTGGCGGCCTGAATTTGAAGTTGGAGCATGCAATTTCTAATACCCGATGACTTTTGGAGCTTATTTAAAAAATTTCGGTGGCAAAGGTGAATTCGCGTCCAGGTTGTGAAGATGAAAAAATTGACCTAGTGCGTTTGAGGAGGGGTAAATCGCGTGCAAATTTTGAGACTGCATATAATTCATGTGACAAATACAAAAAAATGGCGACACGAGGAGAGAAAAAAAGTTGAGTAACGGAGGGCAAAGAGGAGAAACGTTGAAGTTTTAAAGTATGCTCATGAGACACGAGACAAATTTCAACGTAGCGTAGATCTAAAATATGAATATACAAGTTCCGTATAGAACCCAGGACTTCTGTGCCCTGTGGTGTGCAAGGGGTGACATGTGCTTTGAAGCCGCATCTTTAATCAGGCCTACTGTTCCCTCCCTGGGGTTGGACCTCTACCACCGCGGGGCTTTGATCATTTCAAAAGGTCTCTCCCAGAGATTTTTCGTCCACTCCCCATTCCATATGTTGTACCATTCCTGTGCACTATACTTTGCATTCTCTTTCTCCAACTCTCTCTTAATAAAATAGTATCTTGTCCTGGAATTGAAAAATGTTTCTGAGCAATGATACGCTCGCAAACAATAAATCAATTCGTCTAAACTATTGCAGACTGCATCCAAATTTACGGCGAAGTGTTATAATTATAATTCTAATCGAATTGGAAGCAAAAATCTATTGCAAATTGAACTAAGATACAGCTCGTTTGCTCAAAGATTCTTTGGGGTACCTTCTTTTGAATTTGTCCTGCCCAAAACATAACTTCCCGACGTTTCAGGATATTTTGAATATGCTTCTTTGATGGGGAAGCTAAAATACAGATAAAAGATTTAGGGGTTACCATAATTAATTCTCCACAATTGGAGGGTTGATGGAAATAAAATGCAACCGCCTGTTTTCATTTGACGATGGTATTTTCAGCAGCATTCGTGTGAGCATCGGATATAAATTATCCCTGGAATTGACGTGTTCATCGTTAACGATGTCAAGGATATTCGGGTCCACATATTTAATTGTTCATTGATATTAACGTGCATGAAAATGAAAATTGTTCGTTCCGGGTGTCCTGAGGACGAAGCAATTCAATCCAGAGGATTAACGCCAAACATGGAGTTAATAGCTTTACACACTTCAACCCATCGCCGCTCTCTCTCTCTCTCTCTCTCTCTCTCTCTCTCTGTCGGTCGAATGGATTTCTTGTGAGAGTGAAATATCTGGCCCGTTGTCTCTTCTAACCGCTACACGAGCTACCATATCATCATCCCCTCTTTGAACTCGATCCTCCGTGTCGGGGCCTTTACACGCGCTCCTCGCTTACACTTTAAAGTACCCACCGACAAAGGGTTGGCTTTTGCTAATATTGATGCCCGTGTGGTTAACCATCACCCTCACAACCGCGCGTATCCCAAGAGAATCGTCGAGCAGAGCCCTCTCAGCACTTATCCTCGAACCCAGAATGTTGTGACCGTGCTTGTCGCTTGATACACAAACGCACACAATACGTGCTCGGAATGCCCTATTTTCCTCCTTTACAGGGACACCAATCAGTGCACGGAAACGCTTTTCGCACGCTTGTGGAAAAAAAAGATGAACCACGAAACAATACTCTGACAAGAGAATGACAATTACATTTCTATCCTTCAATTGTTCGGACTCGATGTCTACTTTTGATCTTCCTTTTTTCGCTGAGCTGCCCAAGATCCTGATTCATCGAATTCAAAAGTCTTTTTGCAATTGCAATTCTCTTCATTTTTGATCGGTGCAGAATCTGAAATCACTGAAAAATCCGGAAAATCGACATAAATTGAATATTTTTGATCCAGGCAATATTCCTCCCACATCGAGGATCAATTATGATAAGGAGACCAAAAAATCGGATATTTATGGATTCGGTTAGACAGGAGCCGGATTGTACGGCAAGAAAGCCCTTCAGATTCTTGTCCTCGTGAATAAGCGGCACCGACTAAATCCCGTCTAATCTACGATCATAGGATATCCCAGGATCTTCATAAAAAAGCATTATTACGATTTATCTTGTCGATTTATCCGAGACCCACGTGGTTAGGGTCCCGAATGGTGCTTCCCGTCGAGATAAGATTGAAAAGCTACGGGGAAAAATCGATGGGTGATGGACTTTTTCAAGGTCAATCGAGATCCAACCTTGTGTCACCTCAAATTCAGTTTCACTTGTATCGAACCTTCGGGTGCTACTCATGAAGAAAGATTCGCCAAATGATCGTCAACGTTCGTGAGATAAGTTTGATCCATCATGCGAGATTCTCGTGGAAAACGTTTGCCTCAGCTTCGCTATCGCTGGAATGAAATGTTCACTGATCCAGACAAAATGACAGAAGCTCCATCGTGGATATCCGGTGAAAAAAAAACATTCCTTTTATTCGACGAGGGACATCGAAATACATAGAGAAAAGCCACGTCGTCGAGTCAAACTCTACTGCATTGATACGTTGATAAGCTGAAATTGATCGAGGTCAGATTTTCCGATGTCAACCGAGGGTTGACGCGATAACGACGGAAACATAATAAAACCCCGTGTTATCGTGGTCGCGTTTTTTTTCGTCTTTGAGGTCACACGCTGCTCGATATTTTTCGTTCGACGACAAAGAGGGTCGACGAAGGGTGGCAAGTAATTAATCGCAGACGTTGATCTCCCTTCTGAAATTCAGTGATGATTGTGAGAGTTCGGGAATCAAATAACATAACTGCGAGGTTATTGGGTCAAGATTGATGTTACTCTCAATTGCAACAGATCCCAGAAATCATTGGGTGCAATTTTTTATCAACTTTAAGAAATAGTAAATGAAATAGATTTAGAATCAGTTTTATAGTAAAGAATGAGCATCAAAGCCTCTCAGTCCCCACAAACAAAGGCATTATTATCACAAAATGTATTAACTTTGTGGTAAATCAAAAAGCTTTCACAGGTGGATTCTTCAAGAATCAACAGAGTCCGTTCTAATTAATTCAAGACTAGAATGATAAAGAGGAGTCTGTTAAACAGGAAGAAATTTGGAAATAAACGAGGTGGCAGAAATAGAAAACAGGATGACATTTCCTCCAAGGTTTTCACGGAGGTTTACCCTCGGACCTGGAATCATGTTGGGCAACATTCAACAACCTGGATGACTGCGCCACATCCCGCGATTTTCGATGTTCCTTTTTCCGCCCACTGGCCGCAACTTCGACAGGCTCCCAAACCGCATAGGGAGAGAAAACCAGGTCAGTCCGACCCAAGGAATTGCCTGGACTATGTGCACACACACACACACACATTCCAGTCTCTACACACAGGATTGCTTCTGAGACGATGCGAAAAGTTTCTGGATTCATGCTGGATGCACTTTCTCGCAAACTGTGAGAACGAACTTGATCCGAAGCAAATGTTTCAATGATACAGATACAATCTATAACTACCTTGTTTTCGCATTGATAAACATACATTCACAAACAGTCCTGAGAAGCAAAAGTCAGAGAAAGCCAAACGAGATTACCATTCTTGATGCCCAAAATTTTGGACCAACTTTCATGATGTCAGTCCAGCTTCACTGTAATGACAAGAAGAGAGGTCACGGGGGTTGGTTCTCGCAGATTAATAAACACTGCGAGGGATACGTCAGGAACTAAAGGTTTGGCGTGTGCTTTACAAGCGGGGCAAACGCA
Source organism: Alloplasta piceator (assembly GCA_946863875.1). Lineage (NCBI taxonomy): Eukaryota > Metazoa > Arthropoda > Insecta > Hymenoptera > Ichneumonidae > Alloplasta > Alloplasta piceator. The sequence goes on from OX333073.1 coordinate 56,943,039, forward strand.
AGATCGCGTGGCCAAGTGAAGTATAAACATCGCAAGCTCCAAACTAAACTTCATACAGAACGTAAAATCCATCGGCAGAGCGGCAAAGGAAGGAAGGAAGAGGATGAGAGGGTGGCAAAGTATAGTATATCACAGGGAGTCGCGGGCAATGAGGCCCATGAGGTAGTTTTGCGTGATAACCACTCGTCGCACGACATCGGCCCGTCTCGTGCTCCTTTGAGCCAGAAAAAAATGAACCACCAAGTTTTTTAATCCAGTTTTTTTCGAGCATTTCAATCCACATCCGAGCGTCAGGAGGGCGCATCTGATTTTACATGACATTAGGCTTGAGCAGTCTTTGGTTCCAAACCATCGATGCGAACTCACACATTTCTCTTTATGCACACACTTTCACACACACACACGTTCGATCAGAGTCTTTTTTAACGTGTACACCATCGTGCATAGTCCTGGCTGTGAATACACGTGAATGAAAGCTGGCAGTTTTAGAGCAAAGAGTCAGAGGCCAACAGGTCGAACTCACCTACTCACCTACTTCAACCCCTGCGATTCGGGGCTGGGAATCACGATTTTGCATCCCCCTCTGTCTCTCCATCGCTTTCTCCATTCCTCTTTCTCTTTCTATACCCTCAACAGCAACCGGGCTTTTTTCCCGTTTACATCGCGATGGGTCAAGGATGCAATTTGGCCCGGATGAATTCTTCTTCCTGCCGGTAGTTTCGTTGTGCGTTCGTTCTCACCGAGCAGCCATCGACGCTTCCCTTCGACCCCTTGCCCCTTGCCTCAAACCCCAGAGTTTCGAACTCACTTTCTTTCCATAGCGGCGCTTCCTCGTGGAGCCAACTAGGACCTCATTTTATCCCCGGTTGTGGTTGATGGAAAATGTTGAAGCCCCTGTACGCTTATAACGTTTGTTTCGCCTTTTTCATTACTCTCGCCACTTTTTTCATCGTCCACCCCACGCGCTGTATGCAATTAAATATGGAGTCTCTCTGAATTACTCTCCGTGATTTTATGTTCGGATGAGAGTTGTACGATTAATCCAACGGTTTTTCTTCCCACTGGTCTACCAGTGCGCATGAAGTTATGTTCTGCTTAATGTAGACTCCAATCTCTGTTTTCCTCACACTTCGACCTATTTCTACGCCTCACATCCATTTTCCACCGCACCGTATCGCCGGAGGCAGAGGGAAACTATATGGGAATTCCCGCTGATTGAGTTGGTAAAGTATCGACTGGTGATGCTAGTTCGAGCGCGACCGCCAGAGGGCGCGCAGAGCGGCGCCTCCCCTGTGATTTAATGGGCTTGGTTGTTGCTCGACTAAAAACGACTGCCACAGGAATTATCAATGGGAAATTGATGTTTTTCAAGGTCGGATGTGAAACGAAGGATCTTTATTGAAAGTTGATAACATTTAAATGTTGTAAATCAATGATATCCTCCAATTTAAAGGTTGAAACTTAAAATCGTGAAACTTTATTCGAATGACAATTTCCGTTGTTATTCCTTCTGGCCCCATTCATAGGCCCTAGTCATATTTTTCTCGTGACTCTGCTAATACGATGCGTGTATTTATAACATCGTTATGAATATATTGCAATTTAAGCGTGCTAGTGGGTTACAAATCGAGTCAGGCGCGACGAAGTTAACGTTTTGCGAACTCGCGACTCCAGCAAAAACTTATTAATTATATGTGTATGTCTCTGTATGTATGTATGTATGTACTATCTAGTCTGACCCAGGAAAGCTATCGACCTCGGAGTTAGAAACATGCACTGCGAGTGGGCTACTTTAACATGTTTAGTCGTAGATGTACGCACACACGGAGAGAAAAACATCACAACAGCGCGGAAAATTGCAAACACCCTCACAAACACACACACAGAAATTTTCCGATAAAAACATTACGTCTAGTGAAGGAGTGGCGTTTGACCCCTAAAACCCGTTGCCCGAGAACAATTTTACATGCGCTTCCGTATTAAAAACAATGGAAATGCAATTTTATTCGTTACTTTTTTACAGACGGATTCGACGGGGATGATTATCATATACTGTCCTCATGAAATTCAACATTTTGTTTTTCGTTTCCAGATTTATTTTCATTCCCGGCAACGCTCGAGGCGCATAACGTTTAACGAGTTAAAGCCGTGAAAAAAAAAATATATCGATTTTCGTCGTGCAATCGTGCATATAAATCGTTAATCGGTGCGTTCGTGCAAACATCGGCGAGCTCACGAAGTCCGTACAGACTCAACCCCTTCTCACCCTCGTACTTTCCATTCTATGGATATATTTATTAATATATGAGACATTTCAGACGGATCCAGACTTCATACTTTGGATCCTTTTGTGTTTTCAATCGTCACAATCAAATATTGTATTCACGCATTTTACTATCAACCCTTAAGAAGGTTATCAATTTTATTTCCGAGTATTTAAAGAAAATTTATACTTGCAATGAAAAATAATAATAACAATTCTTTGAAATTGGATTTTTCCAAAATTATAATAGTTCAAAAAATGGCAAATAAAAATTGAGGGAGTATTTTAAAAATGTAGTGGAAAGGGATAAAACGTTGAGGTCTCAAAGAGGCTGAATGTGAATTGAATGCGTTATATTATTTGTAGCTGAGGTCACCGTCTATTCTGTGTCCGGTAATTGAGTGTTTTGCGAATACAGTCGAGTAGCTGCGAAAGTCACTGACGATTCTCGTCGAGCTTTCACTAAGCTCACGCCACGCTCGAAAGACTTTTCTCCCTTCTTTGTGCAATCATTCTCCAGGTTAAAACGCCATTCTTGCGAAACGAAGCGAGTCGATACAATCTGCGAACCCGCTGGAATGGGAATCAAATTTTTTTTCTAATGAAAAGGAATTAAATCCGATTAGCTCAAAGCTTTCTCGAATCGAGAGAGATTCGTATCAGGACACTTAGGAATATGATTTTTCGATGTAAGAAAAATATTTATGAAAATAATGCTTTACGAGGAAACAATAATGTTGACTCAAGATTCATCCGTCGCTGAGGAAAAATGGGCATCACACAGCGTTATCGAATGATAATTCCACAACCAGAGATAAGCATCTTTGTATCAAAATCGTTTCAATTTTTTCCGTATGTCCGTTTGATCGAGCGACGCTCCGACTCGATTATGAGATAAGTCTTTCGGTTTATGCGCAAATACGTTTGTGCAAGATGGATGAGAGATGAATCGAGAGATAAGCAACGATAAGAGATGAGCTCGAAATTACCTGGAATTACAGACTTTGATTCTTCGGCTTGCACTCTCTTTTGTCATATTTTGTCTCCCCTCAACACGGAAAAAAATGATCAGTGACAATTCATGTGTAATATTTAAAAAATTACTGAATTCAATGCAGAATATACGGTTCAGAACTGTAATTCAGGCGTTTTACTGGAAATCCATTATAAATTAATGGATTTAATGTAGTTTCTACTTTTCAAACCATTATAAATGCTGATTTACACTGTAAAAAATGCAATGTTCACCGCAAAAAAATGACAAAGTAGAAATAACAAGCAGAAACAACGAAATCCACTGTGTTTGAACTGTAAAATTTACAATGGTCTCTGTAGAATGTTCAAAGCACATAATTAGAAAATGCAGTGTTCCCAGTGAAAAATCAAATGCGCGCCGCAAAATATGCAACGTCAATTTCAATTTTTACAGTGTGGCACTGTAACGGGATGACCTGCGGCGTGCCACGTTCGGCATTTCGCCCGAGATCCGCTAGATGGCATTGGACGGCGCGCCCTCTCGCGCCAGCGAGAGAGCCACTGAGCACCTATAAGGTCCGATGTATTACCAACATCGGCGTCCTCAATTGACATACAATTGTTGGAACATCACCCGCGTTCTGTGGTCGAGCAGTCCTATGGACTGAAGACTACATTTTCTTATCAGATCACCATTGCATTTCGGTGACGCTCGTGCTCTTTATCGGTGCGAGGTTAAACTTGATTCGCTTCATTAATTGATCTCACGATTAATTAGCCAAGTACAAGCCCTCGTAGCTATGAGCCTGAGCGAGGGTAAATAACGGTTTATTGCAATATTTGAATAAATTGAAATTTATTCAAATATCGAACCGTTTCTCTACACTATAATTTATTTTAGAAATTGCAGTATTTCCAGTGAAAAATAAAAAAACGTACCGCAAAATATACTACGTTCTTTTCAATTTTTACAATATACACTGTAATTTTTTCACGGGCCCTGGATAATTTTTACAATGTGAAATGCGTAAAAAGTTCACCGGATACATAAGAAATATAACGTTTCACGTGGTTAACATTTTACTGTTCCACACTGTAAAAATTCGTCCGATGGGCATGTACCATGTCATATGTGACATCTGTATATTGTATTAAAGAAATATGCAAATTTCACTGTTTGCCCTTCCAGGAGGCGCTGTTGATGGGGAAAACTGTAAAAATTAATGGGAATCTTAGTAGTTCTCACAGTTCATTTTTTTCCGTGAAGCCAATTTATTTTGTTAATAAAAAATGTACGATTTTACTCGATGAATTAATTTTTCCATGATTTTAGTTTTGCCTCGTCACTCATAAAAAATAGGAAGGAGAAAAAAATCAGATTTGTCAGGGCGTTGGGAATTTTCTCCGTAGTTTACTCTGCGAATAAATGACTTACATAGTTTCTCTCTTGAGCTCGACGATAAGATTAGACAATGATCGGCAGATTGATTTTTCACTTTTCTTTGTTCCTCTTATCGCGTTATCCGGTGCTCTGAGAAACGTTGAAAAGCCCTCGACATTCGCCGATCGCTTTCCAGAAGCATCAGTAGTGACCAAACATTTGTCCGTACGTTTTTATCCCATCGAAACAACGGCGCGATGTCGTTGATTCGTTCTTTTCTGTCATTCGCGCTGTTAGTGAATCTGTCGCGGGCGATTCCTTTTCCCACGAATATCGATCTTTCCGACAAGAATGATCTTCTTCGGCCCGAGAACATCAGCTATCGTTTGCCGCGGAATGCGGTACCGATTCATTATAAAATTAGGCTTACTCCCGAAATCGTACCGTATCACTTCACCTTTCTAGGTGAATCGAGCATTAGGATCAATGTCACGACTGATAATACAAGAACGATTATTTTACACGCGAAAAATCTCACGATTCACGATGATTCGACGACTCTGGTGGATTCGAGAAACATTTCTCTATCCCTCGAATCTTCCTCTATCGATCCGATCACGGATTTCTTGATAATAACGCCCAAAAGTCCCATCAAAGCCGGCGTTTATACGTTGAATTTGACGTACAACGGACTGCTGAGCGACGATCTGACTGGATTCTACCGAAGTTGGTACATCAATGACGAGGGAAAAAAGATGTGAGTCAGAGATCGTTGTTATTCATTATTCGTGTGTAAAATTTTTAGCCTAAAATAGGTTGTTATTTGCTATAGAGTTCAGATAAATTGAAAAGGACAGAAATCGAAGATCTTATAGAGAATCGCTACGGTTTGATGAATCTGGGTTAAACGTTATTATTGTTCGATATCTGAGCAATATCGAATATTTTACCACTAATGATGCATGATTCGTAATCAGCAGTAAATTCCCTACGTAAATATGGTTTTTTTAACGATTTGAAAACGAAAAATTGTTATTTTTTGAACGACTTTTCAGAGACCTCAAAATCACGAAATCTTAAACGCTTGTAACTTTGCTTTCGTTTGACCGATTCCAAAATTTATTTTACGTACGCAAACTTTTTGATTGAACTTAGAGAATGCCGTTTGGTTCATCTCGATACATTAATTTTTGTAGAAAAGAGAGGAGTTTGAAAATCGCCGAAAAAAACGGAAAGGTATGCAAAAATTTGCAAAAATCGATGGTCGAACTTTAAAAATGTGCCAAAAATTGAAAAATGGTCCAAATCGGATGAACCAAATGGAATTTTAAAGCTTTAACGATTACGAAGAGAATAAGCTTTAGTGAAAATTGAAATCTTATCTAGAAAAAAAGTTAAGAGTCACTTTAGTGAACAAATTCCATTTTGGCCAGAATGCAAAAAAAAAATTAATTTATCTTTTTCAAACCCAATATCGATGTATTTTGTCCCCCTGAACACTAATCTACCAATAGTTTTTGTAAAAAATCAAAATTTTTATTAATTTTCATCAAAAGCACTTCCCTTGATTTGTAAAAATCTTAGAAAAACAAAATTTCAAGCGCTCATAACTTTACTATCGTTTGACCGATTCCAAAATTTTTTTTTCGTACGCAAACGTTCTGACTAAACTTAGAGAATGCCGTTCAATTAATTCCAATAGCCCAATTATTGTAGAAATTAGAGCAATTTCAAAATAATCGAAAAAATGGAAAGAGCCTATGCCTTCACAAATTCGCAAAAATCGATGGTCGAACTTAAAAAACCTGCCAAAAATCGAAAAATGATCAGATTTGAGTGAACCAAGGAAGGTTTTAAAGCTTCAATGATCCTGAAGCGATTGAGCTCTGAGCGAAGTTGATATTTGAGCTAGAAACGAAATTACAGTCATTTTACTGAACAGGTCGAGCGCAAAAAAAAATTAATTAATTTTTTAACCGTTATATCGATATTTTTCCCCTCTGAACACCTCATAAAGATTCATACGAACAAACGGGCTTTCAGATGGTTGGCCACGACTCAGTTCGAGCCAACCTACGCCAGAAAAGCATTTCCGTGCTTCGATGAACCGGCTATGAAGGCAACTTTCGAAATATCGATCAGGCATTTCGGGAATTACACGGCGGTGTCGAATATGCCAGTGAGAGATCGTATCAGAGACGAGAAGGACACGTCGAAATGGTGGACCATCTTCGAAAACACACCCGAAATGTCGACGTACCTCATAGCTTTTGTAATTTCGGACTTTTCGTTTATCTCGAACGATATAGGAACGTTCAGAGTTTGGTCTCGAGACAATGCGATTCACAAGGGTCGCTATGCTCATTATCTAGGTCAGAAGGGGCTGTCGAGCTTGGAGAATTATTTGGGTATCAATCACATTATTCCTAAAATGGATAACTTCGCTATACCGCAATTTCAAGCCGGTGCGATGGAGAACTGGGGAATAGTGACTTACAGGTGAGCAATCGTGACTGTGAAAAGTAATGCATTACCCATTACTTTAAACAATGTGTATTGGACAAGTTTTCCATTACAAATACAAACTTAATGTGTAATGGATGCATGTGCCATTGCAAATAAAAAAAGAAATGTGTAATGGATGCATGTACCATTACAGATAAAAAAAGTAATGTGTAATGGATGCACGTTCCATTACAAATTACAGTGTGAAAAAAAGTAATTTGCATTGGAGAATATTCCATTACGAATAGAAAAATTGCCGTGCTCGTATTAGAAATTGCACATTGCTGTCTCATTATTTTATTTCGCTCACTAAAAGTTCATCCACAATTATCACAAATAATCCATAAAGTTAAAAAAAGAACATGCACATTATTCAGGGATTCAATAAAGCGACAAATGTTGTATCAGTAACTTGTAATTTTTATTAGATTGCTTCTAATTATGGGTAACAGCGTGTAAAAGCCAGTTCAATATAAAGTTGGATACTTTTACTTTACAATTATAATTACTTTTTTTTTTCAAATTGTAATTTTTAATGGAACGTGCATACATTACACATTACTTTTTTTTAATTGTAATGGGACATGCATCCATTACACATTCCTTTTTTTTATTGTAATGGAATACGCATTCGCTACACATTACCTTTTTTCTTTGTAATGGCACACGCATCCATTTCACATTATGCAGTGTAATGGGTAATAAATACAGTAATGCATTATCAAAGTAATGCATTATTTACAACTCTGCCGAGAATGTGGTAGGATAGTTTTTTTCCTCGTTTCTCCGTCAACGTAATTTCTCTCATTGTTGATTCAAGGGAGAGCATGCTTCTGTTTGAGGAAAACGTTACGACAACGACGGGCCAGGAAAGTATAGCCACGGTTATATCCCACGAATTCGCGCATCAGTGGTTCGGAAATTTAGTCAGTCCTTTATGGTGGTCATACACGTGGCTCAATGAGGGTTTCGCTAATTACTTTCAGTACTTCATCACTAACGAGGTGATTCCAACTCGATAATATACATTCACTCTCAAACGAACGGTTAACCATCATTTTAACTACTTTACATTAACCTTCATTAAAAATATGGTAATCACATCACAACTTCAACCAAATGACCAAATAAATACTTTGATTACTTTTTCATTCGGTAGTATAATTTTTATAGCTATGGTTAACACATTTTTCACTTCCGGTTAATTTTAAATTCAAGAGCTGCATCTAATGTATGTTAGAATGATTTATGGTTAACCACAATTTCGTTTGGTGCACTGTTGCTTGAATTATATCGCTTTGAACGAATTCTGCGATCTACAGATCGAACCATCGTGGCGTCTGATGGATCAATTTGTGATCAAGAATCTTCAGGCTACGGCTTTCATAGCTGACGACAATGAAAAGCAACATGCGATGAATGTTGAGGTCTCTTCTCCCAAGGAAATTAAATCGATCTTCGATAGCATATCCTACGGCAAAGGTGATCCAAGATCATAATTCTCAGATCGCTTATTCCCCCTTGATTGTTTCTTTGCTAATCGACGATTGATTTATTAATTGATTTATCAGCTGGCTGCGTTATTCGTATGATATCTCACGTAATCGGCGCCCAGGCATTCCAATACCGATTAAGAATTTATCTGCTTCGAATGTAAGTATTTACATTGAAGTTTCGCCAGTGACAAAGATCGAAGGCTATTGTTTCATCCGAATTATTCGTCGATAAGGCAATTTTCGGCTGCCGCACCGTCGGATCTTTTTCGAGCTCTGGGAAATTTTGAGACGATTCAGAAAGACGTACTTCTGAGTGAAGCGATGGATTCGTGGGCCAAACAACCGGGTTATCCCGTTGTCACTGTGATACGCGATTACAAAGCCAAAAGTGCGGTGATAACGCAAAAACGTTTCTTGACGAAACCAAGCAAAAAGCCCACAGAACGCTGGTGGATTCCCATAAATTACGCCACTGAAGGAACCGCCGAAAAGGATTTCGAGGACACCAAGCCTAAGCAATGGCTCGGTGTCAATGACGAATCGACGGTCATCACGAATTTGAAGGAAACGGAATGGGTGATATTTAACACGCAACAAACCGGTTGGTCTAATTTTCAATTCACTCTGTCCCATCACATCTAATCTTCATCGATCAGCCTCAATCTCATCATCAATATGTTGAGCTGGTATTGCAAAGGAAACATGATTATTAATTTATAATTAATATCAGGCTATTATCGTGTCAATTATGATGCTCAAAATTGGAGACTCATTGCCGAATATCTGAAAAATCCTAACAACACGAAAATCCACGTGCTTAATCGTGCTCAGCTGCTCGACGATTCGTTCAATCTCGTTCAAGCCGGTGAGCTCAACGATCATACAACTTTTTTGGAGATCTCCGAATATCTCGAGAACGAAGACGATTACGTTCCTTGGTACGCGGCTTATCGTGCTATATTAGCTCTCAAACGAGCTCTCGCGAATACCGAGCTGTCCGAACTTTTCAAGGTGAGTGATCTTTCGTTATAGCAAATGCTAAAGTTGCTTTTTTAGCCTCAATCCCAATAAAAAAAAAAGCTCAGCCTAAGCGAAAAAAGTGATTTTGTGTTTTCAACTTGGTTGCGAAATTTTTAATGTAAAAATAATGCATTATTCATTACTTTTAGAATGTGTAATGGAAAAAAAATCCATTCTCCATTGCAATGTAATGTGTAATGGACAAAACTTTGATTGCAATTTTGGGAATGGAAAATATAGATGAATAAATTATTGCAATTTTGCATTACATTTTAATGACTTACTTCAAATTCTAAAAAGCATCTACAGTCATCGTCATTTGAAGTGGGGCAGAGTGTTTTTCCTCGATTTTGGCGAAAATTCGACCGATTTTGAAAATTCAAAAAAGGAAGTTGGAGTAAATTTCATTATCTTCCGAATGAGACTAGGTGGAATGCAATTGGTTCTGAATTGGCCGAGTGCGAGGCGATGGAGTCAAGACGTGCAAATCGCAGATTCGCGGACACCCCGAAAAAGGGTATACGCCGGTCTTTAATGGCTTTTTAACTGGAACCATTCGAAAGAGCAGCTCATGACAGTCAAAATTTAAAAAAAAAAAATGTTAATCGGTTAACTCCAGTGGATGATATTGCCCCAGGAAGTTGAAACGGTTTTTCGACGATAACTTGCAAGTTTCTTGATCGATTGACCTGAAATTTATCGGGGAGTCGTGTTTCGTCATAGCCGACAACCCGGTATAGGTCGTGTTGTAAGAACACTCCTCGGGGATGAGATCCAGGGTTGTCCCGAATACACCGTGTCGGTTATTTGCATTTTCCGCAAATAAAAAGTCTAATCTCGAAAATGTGAATTGGTGCATTGTTGAGGGGAAGATTCAACGAACAAATCGTGTGGTCGTGCAATACCCGAATCGACCTGTGTCACCAACGGGAAGGCACGGAAGAATGGCATGGAAATCCCGAAATCGAAAAAGATCGAGCCCGGAGTCGCAGGGAGATGCTCAATTGTTTTTGCACTCGCCGGGTGACTAAACGTCTTGTCACTGCTGGGGCAAGATGGACCGATTTACGAAAGACTAATATTGGAAAAAAAATATTTGTATCATTTTAAGATTTTTTTCGAGACCGTTTGTTTGGCACTGCGTATTTCGCAATTATTAAGGGGTTATGGAGAAGAGAAATATTGAAAATCGAATAACGACTGAATTTTACCGTATTAACACTGTTCAAAAGCGTCGACATTACCATTGCACAATGATTTTCATCATCCTTAATTTGGCACTGCGATTTTCGCAATTCTTAAGGGGTTATGGAGAAAAGAAATATTGAGAAATCAATAACGACCGTGTTTTGCGGTATTCAGACTTTTCAAAAGCGTCCACTTTACCATCGTCTTTTCATCGTCCATAATTTGACATTGCGATACTCGCATTAATTAAGGGGTTATCGACAAGAGAAATATTGCCAAAAATCAATAACGACCGTGTTTTACGGTATTCTGACTTTTCAAAAGCCCCGACATTATCATTGCACAAAAATTTTCATCATCCTCAATTTGGCATTGGGATTTTCGCAATTCTTAAGGGGTTATCGACAAAAGAAATATTGAAAAAAGAATAACGACCGTGTTGATCGGTATTCATACTTTTCCAAAGCGTCCACTTTACCATTGCACAATAATTTTCAGCATCTTTAATTTGACATTGGGATTTTCGCAATTATTAAGGGGTTATGGAAAAAAGAAATATTGAAAAATGATAACGACCGTGTTTATCGAGATTCAGACTTTTCAAAAGCGTCGACATTATCAGTGCACAATGATTTTCATCATCCTCAATTTGGCACTGCGATTTTCGCAATTATTGAGGGGTTATGGACAAAACAAATATTGAAAAATCAATAACGAGCGTGTTTTACGGATTCAGACTTTTCAGAAGCGTCCACATTACCATTGCACAATTCTTTTCATCATCCTTAATTTGACACTGCGATTTTCGCGATTCTTAAGGGGTTATCGACAAAAGAAATATTGAAAAATCAATAACGATTGTGTTTTGCGGTATTCAGACTTTTTAAAAGCGTCCACTTTACCATTGCACAATGATTTTCATCGTTCTTAATTTGGCACGGCGATTTTCGCAATTATTAAGGGGTTATGGAGAAAAGAAACATTAAAAATTCAATAACTACCGCATTTCACGGTATTCAGACTTTTCAGAAGCGTCCACATTACCATTGCACAATGATTTTCATCATCCCCAATCTGGCACTGCGATTTGAGCAATTATTAAGAGGTTATCGACAAAACAAATATTGAAAAATCAATAACGACCGAGTTTATCGGTAATCAGACTTTTCAAAAAGGTCCACTTTATCATTGTACAATGCTTTTCATCAACCTCAATTTGGCATTGCGATTTTCGCCATTATTAAGGGGTTATGGAGAAAAAAATGATTGAAAATTCAATAACTACCGCATTTTACGGTATTCAGACTTTTCAAAAGCGTTCACTTTACCATTGCACAATGATTTTCATCGTCCTTAATTTGGCACTGCGATTTTCGCAATTATTAAGGGGTTACGGAGAAAAAAAATATTAAAAGTTCAATAACTACCGCACTTTACGGTATTCATACTGTTCAAAAGCGTCCACATTACAATTGCACAATGCTTTTCATCATCCTTCATTTGACACTGCGATTTTCGCAATTATTAAGGGGTTGTCGACAAAACGAATTTTGAAAAATTAATAACGGGCGTGTTTTACGGTATTCAGACTTTTCAGAAGCGTCTCCATTACTATTGCACAATACTTTTTATCATCCTTAATTTAGCACTGCGACTTTCGCATCTATTAAGGGGTTAAATATAAAAGAAATATTAAAAATTCAATAACTACCGCATTTTAGGGTATTCAGACTGATCAAAAGCATCCTCATTACCATTGCACAATGATTTTCATCATCCTCAATCTGGCACTGCGATTTTTGCAATTATTAAGGGGTTATCAACAAAACAAATATTGGAAAATTAATAACGAGCGTGTTTTACGGTTTTCAGACTTTTCAGAAGCGTCCCCATTACTATTGCACAATACTTTTCATCATCCTCAATTTGGCACTGCGATTTTCGCAATTATTAAGGGGTTATGAAAAAAAAAAAAAATTTAAAATCCAATAACTACCGCAATTTATAGTATTTAGACTTTTTAAAAGCGTCCACATTATCATTGCACAATGCTTTTCAGCATCCTTAATTTAGCGTTGCGATTTTTGTAATTATTAAGGGGTTATCGACAAAAGAAATACTGAAAAATCAATAACGACCGAGTTTATCGGTATTCAGACTTTTCAAAAGGGTCCACTTTATCGTTGTACAATGCTTTTCATCAACCTCAATTTCGCATTGCGATTTTCGCAATTATTAAGGGGTTATGGAGAAAAAAAAATCTTAAAAATTCAATAACTACTACATTTTACGGTACTCAGACTTTTTAAAAGCGTCCACATTACAATTGCACAATGCTTTTCATCATCCTTAATTTGGCACTGCAATTTTCGCAATTATTAAGGGGTTATGGAGAAAAGAAATATTAAAAAATCAATAACGAGCGTGTTTTACGGTATTCAGACTTTTCAGAAGCGTCCACATTACCATTGCGCAATGCTCTCCATCATCCTCAATTTGGCACTGCGATTTTCGCAATTATTAATGGTTTAGGGAGAAAATTAATATTAAAAATTCGATAACTACCGCATTTTACGGTAATCAGACTGTTCAAAAGCGTCCACATTCCCATTGCACAATGCACTTCTTCATCCTTAATTTGACACTGCGATTTTCGCAATTATTAAGGGGTTATGGACAAAACAAATATTGAAAAATCAATAACGAGCGTGTTTTACGGTATTCAGACTTTTCAGAAGCGTCCACATTACCATTGCACAATTCTTTTCATCATCCTTAATTTGGCACTGCGATTTCCGCAATTCTTAAGGGGTTATCGACAAAAGAAATATTGAAAAATCAATAACGATTGTGTTTATCGATATTCAGACTTTTAGAAAACGTCCACTTTATCATTGCACAATGAATTTGATCATTCTTAATTTGACGTTGCGATTTTCGCAATTATTAAGGGGTTATAGACAAAAGAAATATTGAAAAATCAATAACGACCGAGTTTATCGGTATTCAGACTTTTCAAAAAGGTCCACTTTATCATTGTACAATGCTTTTCATCAACCTCAATTTGGCATTGCGATTTTCGCAATTATTAAGGGGTTATGGAGAAAAAAACTATTGAAAATTCAATAACTACCGCATTTTACGGTATTCAGACTTTTCAAAAGCGTTCACTTTACCATTGCACAATGATTTTCATCGTCCTTAATTTAGCACTGCGATTTTCGCAATTATTAAGGGGTTGTCGACAAAACGAATATTGAAAAATTAATAACGGGCGTGTTTTACGGTATTCAGACTTTTCAGAAGCGTCTCCATTACTATCGCACAATACTTTTTATTATCCTCAATTTAGCACTGTGACTTTCGCATCTATTAAGGGGTTATACACAAAAGAAATATTAAAAATTCAATAACTACCGCATTTTAGGGTATTCAGACTGATCAAAAGCGTCCTCATTACCATTGCACAATGCTTTACATCATCCTCAATTTGACACTGCAATTTTTGCAATTATTAAGGGGTTATGGAGAAAAGAAATATTGAAAAATGAATAACGACCGTGTTTATCGAGATTCAGACTTTTCAAAAGCGTCGACATTATCAGTGCACAATGATTTTAATCATCCTCAATTTGGCACTGCGATTTTCGCAATTATTAAGGGGTTATGGACAAAACAAATATTGAAAAATTAATAACGAGCGTGTTTTACGGTATTCAGACTTTTCAGAAGCGTCCACATTACCATTGCACACTTCTTTTCATCATCCTTAATTTGGCACTGCGATTTTCGCAATTCTTAAGGGAGTATCGACAAAAGAAATATTGAAAAATCAATAACGATTGTGTTTTGCGGTATTCAGACTTTTTAAAAGCGTCCACTTTACCATTGCACAATGATTTTCATCGTTCTTAATTTGGCACGGCGATTTTCGCAATTATTAAGGGGTTATGGACAAAAGAAACATTGAAAAATCGATAACTACCGTGTTTCACGGTATTCAGACATTTTCAAACATATTGATGATGAAAATAACTGTATAATTATAATGTGGACGCTCTTGAAATGTCTGAATCCCGTTAAACATGGTAGTTATTCATTTTTGGCTATTTATTTCGCCGATAAACCCTTAATAATTGCAAAAATCACAATGCAAAAATGAGATTGACAAAAATAATTGTACAGTGATGAAATAGACGCTTTTAAAATGTTCGAATCCCGATAAACACGGTAGTAATTGATTTTTCAATATTAATTTTGTCGATAACGCCTTAATAATTGCGAAAATCGCAATTCCAAATTGAGGATGATGAAAATCATCGTGCAATGATAAAGTGGACGCTTTTGAAAAGTCTGAATACCGTAAAACGCGGTAGTTATTAAATTCTTAATATTTCTTTTCACCATAACCCCTTAATAATTGCGAAAATCGCAGTGCCGAATAAAGGATGATAAAAATCATTGTGCAATAGTAATGTGGACGTCTTTAAACAGTCTGAATACCGTAAAATGCGGTAGTTATTGAATTTTTAAAATTTTTTTCCTCCATAACCCCTCAATTATTGCGAAAATTGCAATGTTGAATTAATGATGATGAAAAGCATTGTACAATGATAAAGTGGACGCTTCTAAAAAGTCTGAATACCGATAAACACGGTAGTAATTGATTTTTGAATATTTTATTTGTCCATAACCCCTTAATAATTGCAACAATCGCAATGCAAAAAAATGGATGGTGAAAATCATTGCACACTGAAAAAGTAGACGCTTCTGAAAAGTCTTAAACCCAATAAACACGGTAGTTTTTGAATTTTGAATATTTAATTTGTCCATAACCCCTTATTAAATGCGAAAATCGCAATGCCAAATTAAGAATAATGAAGTTTATTGTGCAATGATAAAGTGGACGCTTTTGAAAATTCTGAATACCGATAAACACGGTAGTTATCGATTTTTCAATATTTCTTTTGTCCATAACCCCTTAATAATTGCGAAAATTGCAGTGTCAAATTAAGGATGATGGAAATCGTTGTGCAATGATGAAGTCGACGTTTTTGAAAAGTCTGAATACCGTAAAACACGGTAGTTATTGATTTTTTAATATTCCTTTTCTCCATAACCCCTTAATAATTGCGAAAATCATAATGCCAAATCAAGGATGATGAAAATCATTGTGCACTGATAAAGTCGACGCTTTTGAAAAGTCTGAGTACCGTAAAACACAGTAGTTATTGAATTTTAAATATTCAATTTGTCTATAACCGCTTAATAATTGCGAAAATCGCAATGCCAAATTATAGATGATGAAAGTCATTATGCAATGATAAAGTGGACGCTTTTGAAAAGTCTGAATACCGTAAAACGCGGTAGTTATTGAATTTTGAATGTTTGGTATCTTGGCACTTTTTTTCCTCATTATGAAAAAGGGATGCAGATGAAAAGTCTTCTATTTCTCCATCGGATGCAACCTGTCAAACCTGTATCGAAAAACTCATCCATTTTTAAGCCCTCCATCACTTAGCCGGTGAGTTCTGTCGATTGACTCGCAGAAACTCACCGTTGTCCGACTTTCACCACGTGGAGGTGGATGGACGGGCGCATGGTGCAATACCTTTGAAAGTCGTGTGTGTGTGTGTGTGTGTGTGTGTGTGTGTGTGTGTGTGTGTGTGTGTGTGTGTGTGTGTGTGTGTGTGTGTGTGTGTGTGTGTGTGTGTGTGTGTGTGTGTGTGTGTGTGTGTGTGTGTGCGTGCGTGTGTGCGTGCGTGCGTGTGTGTGTGTGGGGCGGAGGTGGGGGGGTGTCCGCGTGCCTGCGTGTGTATGTGTGTACGTGTATGTACGTACGTGCGTGCGTGCGTGCGTGCGTGCGTGCGTGCGTGCGTGCGTGCGTGCGTGCGTGCGTGCGTGCGTGCGTGCGTGCTCGCGTGCGTGCTCGCGTGCGGGCGTGCATGCGCGCTTGCGTGCGTGCGTACGTGCGTGTTGTATTAATATTTTAATGATTTTCCACGTGTTCTCCTCAAGGCAATGCAGCGACGATGCATGCTCCGTATTGTCTCCGCGATGTCAACTTGTGGAATGTTTTCCCATTCGCTTATCACAGCTCGTTCCAATTCTTGCAAGGACACGGGAGGAATTTCAAGAGCTCGTATTCTTGATTTGAGCATCGCCCAAACATTTTCTATGGGATTCAAATCCGGACTGTTTGCGGGCCACACGCTCCTCACAATTTCGCTTTCGGCCAAAAACGCGTTGACGATGCGCGAGCGATGACACGGGGCATTGTCGTCGATGAAGATAAACCCCTCTCCAACTCGATTTGACTCGGGAATGACAATCGGTCTCAGTATTTTATTGATGTATCGCTCGCTATTGACTGTTTCATTTTTGAAAATTACGAGCTCCGTGCGAGATTGCAAAGAAATTCCCCCCCACACTGTTATGGAGCCACCCCCGAAAGCACGCGAACGGTTGATGTTTTTTTCTCGCATCCTTTCTCCTTTCTTTCTATAAACACGTTCCGATTTTGAATTGCTAAACAGCATTATTTTTGATTCGTCACTGAAGAGACATTTTGTCCATTGCTCTTGTGTCCACTGCATGTGTTCGTCTGCAAAATGTCGTCGGGCAGCGCGATGCCGAAACGAAAGGGTCGGTTTAATAATCGGGCGACGCGATCTCAATCCTCGTTCCCTGAGCCGTCGACCAATCGTGCTGGACGAAACGGGCCGAGGTATTTTACGCTTCAAAATTGTTGCAGTTACTCGAGGATTCTTGCGAGTTTCTTGGACGATCGCTCTGTCCTCTCTTTGTGTTGTTACACGTTGTCGTCCTCCACCGTGTCGATATGACGGGCTGCCCGTTTCGCGATATCGTTGCAATAAACGATGAATCGCTCCCTTACTCGCTCCGATCTCTTCAGCAATCGAACGGTGGCTTTGGCCCATTTCATGCATTGCGATCGCACGCCCCATCTCAATCTCGGACAATCGTACCATTTTTGGCAAACGCAAAATCAAGTCGAGACTCGCGATTGAAAATTCGTTTCACACGAAGCTTGCTCGCTGCTTGAAACGATAAAATACGTCGTGGAGACACGATTTGTTTTTTCGCGATCGTAAAAAAAAAAATCTTAACAAATGAACGCTACAGAAAAAAAAATCGGGTTTGTACGACGTAGAAAACAAAATTTGTTGAGATATTTTTTTACGATCGCGAAAAAACAAATCGTGTCTCCACGACGTATTTTATCGTTTCAAGCAGCGAGCAAGCTTCGTGTGAAACGAATTTTCAATCGCGAGTCTCGACTTGATTTTGCGTTTGCCAAAAATGGTACGATTGTCCGAGATTGAGATGGGGCGTGCGATCGCAATGCATGAAATGGGCCAAAGCCACCGTTCGATTGCTGAAGAGATCGGAGCGAGTAAGGGAGCGATTCATCGTTTATTGCAACGATATCGCGAAACGGGCAGCCCGTCATATCGACACGGTGGAGGACGACAACGTGTAACAACACAAAGAGAGGACAGAGCGATCGTCCAAGAAACTCGCAAGAATCCTCGAGTAACTGCAACAATTTTGAAGCGTAAAATACCTCGGCCCGTTTCGTCCAGCACGATTGGTCGACGGCTCAGGGAACGAGGATTGAGATCGCGTCGCCCGATTATTAAACCGACCCTTTCGTTTCGGCATCGCGCTGCCCGACGACATTTTGCAGACGAACACATGCAGTGGACACAAGAGCAATGGACAAAATGTCTCTTCAGTGACGAATCAAAAATAATGCTGTTTAGCAATTCAAAATCGGAACGTGTTTATAGAAAGAAAGGAGAAAGGATGCGAGAAAAAAACATCAACCGTTCGCGTGCTTTCGGGGGTGGCTCCATAACAGTGTGGGGGGGAATTTCTTTGCAATCTCGCACGGAGCTCGTAATTTTCAAAAATGAAACAGTCAATAGCGAGCGATACATCAATAAAATACTGAGACCGATTGTCATTCCCGAGTCAAATCGAGTTGGAGAGGGGTTTATCTTCATCGACGACAATGCCCCGTGTCATCGCTCGCGCATCGTCAACGCGTTTTTGGCCGAAAGCGAAATTGTGAGGAGCGTGTGGCCCGCAAACAGTCCGGATTTGAATCCCATAGAAAATGTTTGGGCGATGCTCAAATCAAGAATACGAGCTCTTGAAATTCCTCCCGTGTCCTTGCAAGAATTGGAACGAGCTGTGATAAGCGAATGGGAAAACATTCCACAAGTTGACATCGCGGAGACAATACGGAGCATGCATCGTCGCTGCATTGCCTTGAGGAGAACACGTGGAAAATCATTAAAATATTAATACAACACGCACGTACGCACGCACGCAAGCGCGCATGCACGCCCGCACGCGAGCACGCACGCGAGCACGCACGCACGCACGCACGCACGCACGCACGCACGCACGCACGCACGCACGCACGCACGCACGCACGCACGCACGTACGTACATACACGTACACACATACACACGCAGGCACGCGGACACCCCCCCACCTCCGCCCCACACACACACACGCACGCACGCACACACGCACGCACACACACACACACACACACACACACACACACACACACACACACACACACACACACACACACACACACACACACACACACACACACACACACACACACACACACACACACACACACGACTTTCAAAGGTATTGCACCATGCGCCCGTCCATCCACCTCCACGTGGTGAAAGTCGGACAACGGTGAGTTTCTGCGAGTCAATCGACAGAACTCACCGGCTAAGTGATGGAGGGCTTAAAAATGGATGAGTTTTTCGATACAGGTTTGACAGGTTGCATCCGATGGAGAAATAGAAGACTTTTCATCTGCATCCCTTTTTCATAATGAGGAAAAAAAGTGCCAAGATACCAAACATTCAAAATTCAATAACTACCGCGTTTTACGGTATTCAGACTTTTCAAAAGCGTCCACTTTATCATTGCATAATGACTTTCATCATCTATAATTTGGCATTGCGATTTTCGCAATTATTAAGCGGTTATAGACAAATTGAATATTTAAAATTCAATAACTACTGTGTTTTACGGTACTCAGACTTTTCAAAAGCGTCGACTTTATCAGTGCACAATGATTTTCATCATCCTTGATTTGGCATTATGATTTTCGCAATTATTAAGGGGTTATGGAGAAAAGGAATATTAAAAAATCAATAACTACCGTGTTTTACGGTATTCAGACTTTTCAAAAACGTCGACTTCATCATTGCACAACGATTTCCATCATCCTTAATTTGACACTGCAATTTTCGCAATTATTAAGGGGTTATGGACAAAAGAAATATTGAAAAATCGATAACTACCGTGTTTATCGGTATTCAGAATTTTCAAAAGCGTCCACTTTATCATTGCACAATAAACTTCATTATTCTTAATTTGGCATTGCGATTTTCGCATTTAATAAGGGGTTATGGACAAATTAAATATTCAAAATTCAAAAACTACCGTGTTTATTGGGTTTAAGACTTTTCAGAAGCGTCTACTTTTTCAGTGTGCAATGATTTTCACCATCCATTTTTTTGCATTGCGATTGTTGCAATTATTAAGGGGTTATGGACAAATAAAATATTCAAAAATCAATTACTACCGTGTTTATCGGTATTCAGACTTTTTAGAAGCGTCCACTTTATCATTGTACAATGCTTTTCATCATCATTAATTCAACATTGCAATTTTCGCAATAATTGAGGGGTTATGGAGGAAAAAAATTTTAAAAATTCAATAACTACCGCATTTTACGGTATTCAGACTGTTTAAAGACGTCCACATTACTATTGCACAATGATTTTTATCATCCTTTATTCGGCACTGCGATTTTCGCAATTATTAAGGGGTTATGGTGAAAAGAAATATTAAGAATTTAATAACTACCGCGTTTTACGGTATTCAGACTTTTCAAAAGCGTCCACTTTATCATTGCACGATGATTTTCATCATCCTCAATTTGGAATTGCGATTTTCGCAATTATTAAGGCGTTATCGACAAAATTAATATTGAAAAATCAATTACTACCGTGTTTATCGGGATTCGAACATTTTAAAAGCGTCTATTTCATCACTGTACAATTATTTTTGTCAATCTCATTTTTGCATTGTGATTTTTGCAATTATTAAGGGTTTATCGGCGAAATAAATAGCCAAAAATGAATAACTACCATGTTTAACGGGATTCAGACATTTCAAGAGCGTCCACATTATAATTATACAGTTATTTTCATCATCAATATGTTTGAAAATGTCTGAATACCGTGAAACACGGTAGTTATCGATTTTTCAATGTTTCTTTTGTCCATAACCCCTTAATAATTGCGAAAATCGCCGTGCCAAATTAAGAACGATGAAAATCATTGTGCAATGGTAAAGTGGACGCTTTTAAAAAGTCTGAATACCGCAAAACACAATCGTTATTGATTTTTCAATATTTCTTTTGTCGATACTCCCTTAAGAATTGCGAAAATCGCAGTGCCAAATTAAGGATGATGAAAAGAAGTGTGCAATGGTAATGTGGACGCTTCTGAAAAGTCTGAATACCGTAAAACACGCTCGTTATTAATTTTTCAATATTTGTTTTGTCCATAACCCCTTAATAATTGCGAAAATCGCAGTGCCAAATTGAGGATGATTAAAATCATTGTGCACTGATAATGTCGACGCTTTTGAAAAGTCTGAATCTCGATAAACACGGTCGTTATTCATTTTTCAATATTTCTTTTCTCCATAACCCCTTAATAATTGCAAAAATTGCAGTGTCAAATTGAGGATGATGTAAAGCATTGTGCAATGGTAATGAGGACGCTTTTGATCAGTCTGAATACCCTAAAATGCGGTAGTTATTGAATTTTTAATATTTCTTTTGTGTATAACCCCTTAATAGATGCGAAAGTCACAGTGCTAAATTGAGGATAATAAAAAGTATTGTGCGATAGTAATGGAGACGCTTCTGAAAAGTCTGAATACCGTAAAACACGCCCGTTATTAATTTTTCAATATTCGTTTTGTCGACAACCCCTTAATAATTGCGAAAATCGCAGTGCTAAATTAAGGACGATGAAAATCATTGTGCAATGGTAAAGTGAACGCTTTTGAAAAGTCTGAATACCGTAAAATGCGGTAGTTATTGAATTTTCAATAGTTTTTTTCTCCATAACCCCTTAATAATTGCGAAAATCGCAATGCCAAATTGAGGTTGATGAAAAGCATTGTACAATGATAAAGTGGACCTTTTTGAAAAGTCTGAATACCGATAAACTCGGTCGTTATTGATTTTTCAATATTTCTTTTGTCTATAACCCCTTAATAATTGCGAAAATCGCAACGTCAAATTAAGAATGATCAAATTCATTGTGCAATGATAAAGTGGACGTTTTCTAAAAGTCTGAATATCGATAAACACAATCGTTATTGATTTTTCAATATTTCTTTTGTCGATAACCCCTTAAGAATTGCGGAAATCGCAGTGCCAAATTAAGGATGATGAAAAGAATTGTGCAATGGTAATGTGGACGCTTCTGAAAAGTCTGAATACCGTAAAACACGCTCGTTATTGATTTTTCAATATTTGTTTTGTCCATAACCCCTTAATAATTGCGAAAATCGCAGTGTCAAATTAAGGATGAAGAAGTGCATTGTGCAATGGGAATGTGGACGCTTTTGAACAGTCTGATTACCGTAAAATGCGGTAGTTATCGAATTTTTAATATTAATTTTCTCCCTAAACCATTAATAATTGCGAAAATCGCAGTGCCAAATTGAGGATGATGGAGAGCATTGCGCAATGGTAATGTGGACGCTTCTGAAAAGTCTGAATACCGTAAAACACGCTCGTTATTGATTTTTTAATATTTCTTTTCTCCATAACCCCTTAATAATTGCGAAAATTGCAGTGCCAAATTAAGGATGATGAAAAGCATTGTGCAATTGTAATGTGGACGCTTTTAAAAAGTCTGAGTACCGTAAAATGTAGTAGTTATTGAATTTTTAAGATTTTTTTTTCTCCATAACCCCTTAATAATTGCGAAAATCGCAATGCGAAATTGAGGTTGATGAAAAGCATTGTACAACGATAAAGTGGACCCTTTTGAAAAGTCTGAATACCGATAAACTCGGTCGTTATTGATTTTTCAGTATTTCTTTTGTCGATAACCCCTTAATAATTACAAAAATCGCAACGCTAAATTAAGGATGCTGAAAAGCATTGTGCAATGATAATGTGGACGCTTTTAAAAAGTCTAAATACTATAAATTGCGGTAGTTATTGGATTTTAAATTTTTTTTTTTTTTCATAACCCCTTAATAATTGCGAAAATCGCAGTGCCAAATTGAGGATGATGAAAAGTATTGTGCAATAGTAATGGGGACGCTTCTGAAAAGTCTGAAAACCGTAAAACACGCTCGTTATTAATTTTCCAATATTTGTTTTGTTGATAACCCCTTAATAATTGCAAAAATCGCAGTGCCAGATTGAGGATGATGAAAATCATTGTGCAATGGTAATGAGGATGCTTTTGATCAGTCTGAATACCCTAAAATGCGGTAGTTATTGAATTTTTAATATTTCTTTTATATTTAACCCCTTAATAGATGCGAAAGTCGCAGTGCTAAATTAAGGATGATAAAAAGTATTGTGCAATAGTAATGGAGACGCTTCTGAAAAGTCTGAATACCGTAAAACACGCCCGTTATTAATTTTTCAAAATTCGTTTTGTCGACAACCCCTTAATAATTGCGAAAATCGCAGTGTCAAATGAAGGATGATGAAAAGCATTGTGCAATTGTAATGTGGACGCTTTTGAACAGTATGAATACCGTAAAGTGCGGTAGTTATTGAACTTTTAATATTTTTTTTCTCCGTAACCCCTTAATAATTGCGAAAATCGCAGTGCCAAATTAAGGACGATGAAAATCATTGTGCAATGGTAAAGTGAACGCTTTTGAAAAGTCTGAATACCGTAAAATGCGGTAGTTATTGAATTTTCAATCATTTTTTTCTCCATAACCCCTTAATAATGGCGAAAATCGCAATGCCAAATTGAGGTTGATGAAAAGCATTGTACAATGATAAAGTGGACCTTTTTGAAAAGTCTGATTACCGATAAACTCGGTCGTTATTGATTTTTCAATATTTGTTTTGTCGATAACCTCTTAATAATTGCTCAAATCGCAGTGCCAGATTGGGGATGATGAAAATCATTGTGCAATGGTAATGTGGACGCTTCTGAAAAGTCTGAATACCGTGAAATGCGGTAGTTATTGAATTTTTAATGTTTCTTTTCTCCATAACCCCTTAATAATTGCGAAAATCGCCGTGCCAAATTAAGAACGATGAAAATCATTGTGCAATGGTAAAGTGGACGCTTTTAAAAAGTCTGAATACCGCAAAACACAATCGTTATTGATTTTTCAATATTTCTTTTGTCGATAACCCCTTAAGAATCGCGAAAATCGCAGTGTCAAATTAAGGATGATGAAAAGAATTGTGCAATGGTAATGTGGACGCTTCTGAAAAGTCTGAATCCGTAAAACACGCTCGTTATTGATTTTTCAATATTTGTTTTGTCCATAACCCCTCAATAATTGCGAAAATCGCAGTGCCAAATTGAGGATGATGAAAATCATTGTGCACTGATAATGTCGACGCTTTTGAAAAGTCTGAATCTCGATAAACACGGTCGTTATCATTTTTCAATATTTCTTTTTTCCATAACCCCTTAATAATTGCGAAAATCCCAATGTCAAATTAAAGATGCTGAAAATTATTGTGCAATGGTAAAGTGGACGCTTTGGAAAAGTATGAATACCGATCAACACGGTCGTTATTCTTTTTTCAATATTTCTTTTGTCGATAACCCCTTAAGAATTGCGAAAATCCCAATGCCAAATTGAGGATGATGAAAATTTTTGTGCAATGATAATGTCGGGGCTTTTGAAAAGTCAGAATACCGTAAAACACGGTCGTTATTGATTTTTGGCAATATTTCTCTTGTCGATAACCCCTTAATTAATGCGAGTATCGCAATGTCAAATTATGGACGATGAAAAGACGATGGTAAAGTGGACGCTTTTGAAAAGTCTGAATACCGCAAAACACGGTCGTTATTGATTTCTCAATATTTCTTTTCTCCATAACCCCTTAAGAATTGCGAAAATCGCAGTGCCAAATTAAGGATGATGAAAATCATTGTGCAATGGTAATGTCGACGCTTTTGAACAGTGTTAATACGGTAAAATTCAGTCGTTATTCGATTTTCAATATTTCTCTTCTCCATAACCCCTTAATAATTGCGAAATACGCAGTGCCAAACAAACGGTCTCGAAAAAAATCTTAAAATGATACAAATATTTTTTTTCCAATATTAGTCTTTCGTAAATCGGTCCATCTTGCCCCAGCAGTGACAAGACGTTTAGTCACCCGGCGAGTGCAAAAACAATTGAGCATCTCCCTGCGACTCCGGGCTCGATCTTTTTCGATTTCGGGATTTCCATGCCATTCTTCCGTGCCTTCCCGTTGGTGACACAGGTCGATTCGGGTATTGCACGACCACACGATTTGTTCGTTGAATCTTCCCCTCAACAATGCACCAATTCACATTTTCGAGATTAGACTTTTTATTTGCGGAAAATGCAAATAACCGACACGGTGTATTCGGGACAACCCTGGATCTCATCCCCGAGGAGTGTTCTTACAACACGACCTATACCGGGTTGTCGGCTATGACGAAACACGACTCCCCGATAAATTTCAGGTCAATCGATCAAGAAACTTGCAAGTTATCGTCGAAAAACCGTTTCAACTTCCTGGGGCAATATCATCCACTGGAGTTAACCGATTAACATTTTTTTTTTTTAAATTTTGACTGTCATGAGCTGCTCTTTCGAATGGTTCCAGTTAAAAAGCCATTAAAGACCGGCGTATACCCTTTTTCGGGGTGTCCGCGAATCTGCGATTTGCACGTCTTGACTCCATCGCCTCGCACTCGGCCAATTCAGAACCAATTGCATTCCACCTAGTCTCATTCGGAAGATAATGAAATTTACTCCAACTTCCTTTTTTGAATTTTCAAAATCGGTCGAATTTTCGCCAAAATCGAGGAAAAACACTCTGCCCCACTTCAAATGACGATGACTGTATATGCATACAAAAAGTTGATAATAAAGAAAAAGAACAGGAAAGAATAAGAATAAAAGTGCGGGGCACTAAGCATGCAATTTTTTTTGCCGTTCTAAATGATCACGCGACCACTTAATTACTAGCTTTGGCTCATTTTAACCCAGGCCAAAAAACTACTACGATATAATAAAACATGTCCAAAATTTCCATTACACATTAAGTTGTAATGAACAAGGAAAATTTTGTAGATTACACACTACATTGTATATGAATGTTTTTCCATTACATACCACATTGTAATGAGTAATGGAATTTTTTTTCCATTACTCACTGCATTGTAATGGGTAATACAATTTTTTTCCATTACACACTACCTTGAAATGGGTAATGAATCTTTTTTCCACTACACACTGCATTGTAATGGGTAATGGATTTTTTTTTCATTACAGACTACATTGTAATGGTCAATGGATATTTTTTCATTATACACTACATTGTAATGGGTAATGAAATTTTTTTCCATTACTCACTATATTGTAATAGGTAATACAATTTTTTTCCATCCCACACTACCTTATAATGGGTAATGGATTTTTTTTTTCATTACAGACTACATTGTAATAGTCAATGGACATTTTTTCCATTATACACTATACATTGTAATGAGTAATGGAAATTCTTTCCATCACACACTCCATTGTAATGGGTAATGGAAGATTTTTCCACTACACACTACATTATAATGGGTAATGAAAACGGCAATGCGTTACAGAAAGTAATACATTACTTGCAACCTTAGTTTTCAATTCTAATATAATTTCTAATATTAATATTATTAAAAACACGAAATTCCGGTTTTCTTGTCTTGTCAACTTTGTGACCAGAGCCTTTGTCATTTCAATTTCTCACTCTCGTAGCTCTACATTCGTCGTCTGACGGAAAAATTGGAAGATGCTTTGGGTTACACGGAAAACTCGAATGACACTCACATTCAAAAGTTCAACAGAGTGAACACTCTCAATTTGGCTTGTTCGATGGGATCGAAAAAATGTCTGGACGCCACTCATCGTCAATTACTTCTCCATGTAAATGGTTCGAGCAAGTGAGTCATTGACACGATTGGAGATTATCGACACGTAAGATTATCTTTGTGAAATCCGTGTCTTCGTTGGCCAAGAATTTCAGCCGATCTTCGCAGTGTCGTTCTTTGCTCGGGTATTCGTTCGGCCGATTCAACGACCTGGGAAAAAACTTACAATCTCGCCGTGACGAACAAGGACGTCGATGAGCGTAATGCCCTCTTGATGGTCCTCAGTTGTTCCAACGATGTGAACATTTTGCGATCTTATCTGAACAGAACAATGATCGAGTCCTCAAACGTTACCAGAAACAACGTCATCACGCCCGTTTGCGCCAACAATGACGTCGGTGTTGACGTTGTCTTTGACTTTATCGAGGACAATCTCGAGGCTATTATCATCTCGTAAGTTTCTCATTCGTCACGTTACAATTCTGACGATGAATATTTATCGGCATTAGCACACTCAAACACTCAACGATTCAACCCTCTTTCAGCGATGGCAATCACAACGCAGTCCTGAATTACATGAATGAGATTGGCAGCAGAATTACGAATGTCAAGCAAGTGGAAAAGGTTCGTTCCGCCTAATTCGAGAGAATGAATTGCACGATGAGACGTCGTTTGTTTCATCATTGTTATTGTTTTTTTTGTTTTTGTGCAGCTAGAGAAATTCATTGATTCATTGCCTTCCAAAATGGAGGATTTGCGGGAAGCTATCAAGGCAAAAGCTCTCGTCAGTGCAAAAGACAATCTCACGTGGTTGCAAAAGTATGGATCGAAAATTGCGTCTTTTCTGAAGACCCGGAAATCGATGTGATGAGTCGCACCAGTGAGAAATGAAAATTAGGGTTGAAAACTTTGCTCAAAATTGTTTGTAATCGAATATTGCAAGTTATGTAAAACCGGTGATTGCGCTGCTTTGGCATTACATTTATTTTCATTCTGACATGTATAAATAAACTATTTCCTCATCTGTTTTATTTAGGAGGCGATGGTGTTAATTTTTTATGTTCCATTTCGTGAGGCAACGCTTCTTCAAAAACGGTTTTGGATGGAATTGATCGATCGAGATATGCGTAAACATGTAAAATGGATTATTTATTCTATAATTTTGGGTAAACGTTGACTTTGAAAACTCACGTTACACGCCATTTTGTAATGAAGTCCGAGCCGATCGTGTAGATCGGCAATGATGTTCGATTAACCTCGGTTGCATTGGCATTGATGTCGAATGTCCCGTTAGTCTCCATCGCCCTTGATCCTTATCCGGCAAACGGCACCAACGTCGTCAAAAATATTTCGTTCCCATGCGACGCCGCCCCTACCTCAGTTTTCCCCCAGTCATCTCTTGGACATTCTGCAATCAAAATGAAAAATAATTTACCAAAATCGTTCGTTAGGAGGCGTCCATTAATCACGTGGGACTCATGATGGGAGGGGGGGGGGGGGGATCTCGGGCAATATCACGTCTATTTTTTTTAGTGCTTTTTTCATAAAATTTAGCATTTTTGAGATTTTTTTTCAACTTACCGACAAGCGATAAATTTATTTACGTTAATAGAATTAACGATTTTTCACGGTGAAAATTGTTAGGAAGTGTGAATTAGATTGAAAAATTCATTATTTTTGTTGCATCAAAGCGATGCGAATTTCAGCATCATATTTATTCTTACTAATTGTTGATAAAATAGAATATATTATATTATTATAACATTTTTTTTGTATTTTTTTTTTTTTAAAGTATATTTAAAAACAAAAATTTTCAATAAAAAGAACGTTCCAATTAATCAATTTTTGAAGAAGTTATAGTCAGTTAAAAACAAAAGCTTTTTATTTTGGGTTGGATAACAAAATTTGCAAATTTCCCGAAAAATGTTTTCAATTGGGTGGAAAAGGAAAACAAAATTTCAGCCAAATCGAAAGGGGTCCGATTTGAAAGTGGTCGATTTGAAATGGAATATCCCACATAGATTCTATAAAAGTTATTTCGTTCTTAAAATAAAATTGTTTGTATCCGGATCACGTTACTAATTGTAATATTCATAACTATCGAATTTTATTTTTTCGAAAATATATTTATCACTATTGCCATTGGTAAAAAAAATCACGTGACAACGGCAGGGGGGGAGGGGTTCAACAAAACCTCATAGATGATCACGGAGGGCGAGGGGGGGGGGTCTAAAATGGATTCAAAATGCATCACGTGATAAATGGACGCCCCCTTATCACATCAAACGAGTCTCCCCATCGGTGTCGAAATAAGAGGGGCTAGCTGGGCCTTTTTTCATGTAATAACATTTGGGAGATCAACGTTTAATATTGTAATTATTCCTGCAACATACGGATCAATGAGTCAAAATCCTCTTCCAAAAAGTTGATGTCTCGAAAGACCGAAATATCGAAGTTGTGTCCATTAGGCTAAGGATGTTTCGTCGTTAAGACGATTTTCCTATCAACCAATTCAACGAAAATCCGGGAAATTTTGAATTTCAGAAATTTTGAGGATGCAAAGATACCGTAAATATCAAATACTTGGATTTATAGATAGGAAATAGTGCACGAAAAGACTTTTTAATTAATGTTGTGAGTTGATCATGCAAAAAAAATTCTAGAAGCGTCTCGAGGGAAATGATTGATTCAGAGTGGAGAATGCATCATTTGTAAGAGGAAGAAAATCAGGAAATATTTTTTTTCCCGCTAATATTATTGTCGTGTGATCTTCATCAGCGCGTGAAACGTCGCCGGGGGGGGGGTGAAATTAAACGTTAACGGGCTCCTCTCTCGACGAAAAATCATTTGGGCCCGATCATTTGGAAACGGAGTTCCCTCTTCGATTTTCCCTCCTTTCAATGGCTCTCGTGTTCCGTTTCCCCTCTTTCTCTCTCGCTATCTCTTTCTCTCTTTCTCCCACGTATGCCCTATTCTCAATTACATTGGGGTGAATCGTTTGGAAAAATCGAACAATCGCCCAAAAGAGCTCGGGCACACAAATGCACGTAAAATCGAACGATGCAAACGACAAGCGGAGTACGACTCGTATTGAGAGTTATCGGCACACGGCAAAAGCCATCATCGAGACCCTCGATCCTGTCATTCGATCCTCCACCGAAAACTCTCCCTCGCAATCTGCCCATCGATTTTTTTTCCCTTTCCGAATGTGTCGTTGATTTTCTTTGTTTCAACTCAAATAGACAAATGGCGATACTGTCAGTTTCGCAATGCCAAAATGGCCGCGAAAATAGTTTGTTTACAAAATTTCTAAATTACAAAATTCGAATCTACAAAATTTTTACATTTTTTTTACAGTCTTGAGAAAATAATGCAAATCAGAAATGAGCATCCTGATTTCTTTTTGGATCTTATTGAGCTTCCTTTATGAGGAAGTCATGATTAAATTGCTTATCATAGAGGAGGTTAATTTCTAACTTGTACGATTTTAGAATTATGATAAACCGATTGATTTATTCATTGAAATGACTGAAAGATTTGTTCTCTTTTCGTCAATTTGTTCTTTTTTATTTCCGGAAGCTCACGGCCGCCATTTTAACTGCATTTTCGGTCAGGACAATAGATATCCGTAAATTATGAGGCTTAAAAGGTGTCCGTCGTGTTATGTGCGCTCCAAAAATGCGTCTCTTCCATATTTGTCGTCTGAAAATCGTGTGATATGTAGTTGGATGCATATGAGGCAATCCACGCCATTTCGCTCGGCCGTGACCCTGACAATTTTTATTTATTTTTTTTTCATTTTTTTAAATAAAATAGTATACTGTTCAAGGAGTAGTTTGACCAATTTTTAAATTTTTATCGCATGTATTTCAGAAGTAACAATTTTTCGAAGAATCTGGATTTCAGAAATTTCGGAAACGTTCTAACGCGGATATCTTTTAAATTAATCGATATATCGAAAAATGTTTGGAGCTTTATTTTTTTCATATTAGTTCACACTTTCATAAAAAAAAGGGATAATAAATTTAAATCATCGTTGTCAACATTTTTCAGCGTGTAAAGTGAATATTATTTTTTTTAAAGATGATTGCCATTTTTTATTTTTTTCAAAAAATTCTCTAAAGTAATATGATGAATTATATAAATTTTAACGCTAGTCCCATCGTGGGCCCATTTTTCCTTCTATTAAAAAAAAAATAAATTCAATTTTTTTTCACGAAAATTTTGAGTATTTCGTGTGAATTACTATAATAATACTTGTAAGTACTAATTATTGTACTTATTTAGAATTAGTAATTATAGTGATAATTTTACAATTAGTAGCCCGATCTAATGTGTTGAAGGATTATTTTTCCATCACTTTCCTATAGAAGAAATGTATGCATTATTGGAGAATATATGAATGAAAAACTTACATATTTTTTTTCTTGAGAGAATTATAGATATTTATTTTCTCACTCATTTAAAAAGTTTACACAATCGAGATCGATCAGATATCAAAATGTATAGCATAAAAACTAACTGACCGGTATAAACGGGTGAAAACCATAACGGGTACCCGAAAATTGCACTGTGTTGTGCCTGATAATGATGGTGCCTTGAGAGTAAAAGATTTTTCAAAATCTGATCAGTCTCGATTGTGTAAACTTTTTAAACGAGTGAGAGAATAAATATCTATAACTCTCTCAAGATAAAAAACATCCAAGTATTTCATTCATATATTCTCCTATAATGCATATGTTTCTTCTATAGGAAAGTAATGGAAAAATAATTCTTCGACATATTAGATCGGGCTACTAATTGTAAAATTATCACTACAATTACTAATTGTAAATAAGTACAATAATTATTACTTACGTGTATTATTAGTAATAAAAATTATTATAGTAATTCATACGAAACACTCAAAGTTTTCGTAAAAAAAAATTGAATTTATTTTTTTAAAAATAGAAGGAAAAATGGGCCCACGATGGGACTGGCGTTAAAATTTATTTAATTCATCATATTATTTTAGAGAATTTTTTGAAAAAAATAAAAAATGGCAATCATCTTTAAGAAAAATAATTTCCACTTTACACGCTGAGAAAATGTTGATAACGATGATTTAAAAATTCCCTTTTTTTATGAAAGTGTGAACAAATATGAAAAAAATCGATCCCTAAACATTTTTCGATGTATCGATTAATTTAAGAGATATCGGCATTAGGGCGTTTCCGAAATTTTTGGAATCCAGATGTTTCGAAAAATTGTAAATTCTCAAATACAAGCGATAAAAATTTAAAAATTGGTCAAAATACTCCTTGCATAGTATACTATTTTATTTAAAAAAAAAATTTTAATTAAAAATGGTCGGGGTCACAGCCGAGCGAAATGGCGTGGATTGCCTCATATATTACAGAGGAAAAGCTAGAGTTTCCATAGAGCTGCAATTGGGAAAATGGGTTTGACGGGGTGCGTGGTGGGGTTTATATCGAAACGCGAACAGAGCCGTGTGACCCGACAGAACTCGCTGAAACACGAGATAATACGGAAACATGAAACGGGACGTGCAGCTCAATGACTAAAGCACCCGATTTTGCGGTATTCCCTCGTGCACGTTAAACCGAAAAATCGAGAGAATTTTTGCGACGAGCTTTTGTTTATCGAAGCGGCGAGAAAGTAAAAGGAAGGAAGAGTATTTTCACGATTTATTTTCGTAATTTCCTTTCTTTTGTCAATCTGTTTGCGACGACGCTTTCAATCGTCGCGCTTCGAGGAATCGTTCTAGCATCAAATCCTTTAGCTTCCCATTTAATTCGATTTAATTTTCCTTTAGCACAACATGAGAAATTTACGGTCCGAAAAGTTTCGCGCTATTTCCTAGGAAAATCTTTTCCATTCGATGGCGATGAATAATTCACAAGAGAAACGGTTGAATATCGAAGCAGAAGAGGGAGAGAAAGGGAGAAGGAAAGGACCTCGTCGAATTTCAATGCAGCATGGAGATGAGAAAGGGTTAATACATTTCCCCGATTGGGATGCTGACATTCTAGAGCCAATAAACGCGGCAAATCATTTGGCACCGTTGCCGTGTTTCTAACTCCCCTTCTTGTCCTTCGTTTCTTGATTCTCGTCCCTCTGTCCTTGTCATTTGCTACAAACTCATTTTACTGTACATGTGCTCTAAATATAAGAGATTCCTCGATGAGGCCCTAATTTTATAACCGCAAGAAGAATTTCGGAACATTCCGGGAATTAAAATTAACGTGGTAATTTTTGTAAGATATTTCGAGGCCGAAATCTTGGATGAAAAAGAGAGAGAACAATTTTGCTCAAAAAAAAATCGCGTAGAAATCAAGATTTCTTATGAGACTTATCAAGAAATTTTTTAATTTATTTTTTTGAAACCATATATCGATGTACACGAATCTACCAATGATTTTTCCAAAAACTCAAAATTTTTATGAATTTTCATTAAAAAAACATTTTTTCAAAGATTCTCCTTCAATTTTCTCATGAATATATATTTTTTTCGACATAAACTCTGCCTGATTCGCAATCAGCGATCAATTTCCCATTGAAATATGGTTTGAAAACGATAAAAAATAAAAAAAATTTTGCTTATTTTTGGGCGACTTTTCAAAAACCTCAAAATAGCAAAATTTCAAGCGCTCATAACTTGAGTTTGGTTCAATCGATTTCAAAATTTCTTTTTCGTACTTGAAGGCTGTCACTAAACTTAGATAATGGCGTTTGGGTCATTCCGATAACTTGCTTTTTGTAGAAATGAGGGCACTTTGAAAATCACCGAAAAAAATGGAAAGGGGTATGCATGCGAAAATTTGCTAAAATCGATGGTCGAACTTTAAAAATCTGCCAAAAATAGAAAAACTATCGGAATCTGATGAACCAAACGGTATTTTATAGCTTGAACGATTACGAAAAGAATAAGCTCAAGTTCGAGTCGCAATCTCACGTAGAAACAAAATTACAGTCATTTTTGTGAGCTGATTTAATTTGGGCGAAAATGCAAAAAAAAAAAATTTTTTTTCGGGCCTCATATCGATGTATTTCGTCTCCCTGAACACGAATCTACCAATAGTTTTTTCAAAAAATCAAAATTTTCATGAATTTTCATCAAAAACATTTTTAGCCCCATTCTCAGAAACCTCAAAATAGCGAAATTTCAAGCACTCGTAACTTTACTTCAGTTTGACCGATTTCAAAATTTCTCCTTCGTACACAAACGTTGTGACTAGACTTAGAGAATACCGTTTGGTTCATTCCGATAACTTAATTTTTGTAGAAATGAGAGCACTTTGAAAATCGCTGAAAAAAAATGGAAAGGCTATTTTCCAAATATACATAAAAATATATAAAAATGGAAAACATTTTCAAAAATCGATGGTCCAACTTAAAAAATCTGCCAAAAATCAAAAATCTATCGGAATCGAATGAACCAGGTGGCATTTTGAAGCTTGAACGATTACGAAGAGAATGAGCACAAGTGAAAGTCGAAATCTTATCTAGAAAAAAAGTTAGAGTCATTTTCGTGAACAGACTCAATTTTTGGCAAAATGCAAAAAAAAAAAAGTATTTGTGATTTATTTTTTTCAAGCCTTATATCGATGTATTTTGCCCCCTGAATAAGGGTTTACCAACAGTTTCCTAAAAAAATTAAAATACAAAAAATCCGCGACAAAAACGGAGGAATCAGGGTTGAGAGTTGTTTTGCAAGGAATCCCTTATATGGATACATGTAACGCATATATTTGTGTACATTATCGCAACTACCCTTCCCATGGATAGCAACAGGAGCAATTACTCGCAGATCGCACACGTTTCCTCGCCATTCGATGTCTCTAGTCGCCTTTTCCCCGACTTCCTCCCTTTCGTTAGCTTCCAGCAGCGAGAACGATACATCCCATTCAATCCCATCATTCTTATCCCCTTTCTGCCGTTAATATCCTGATTCTTCGCACGTTTTTTTTGCAGTTTCGTGCTTTTGCTATTGCCTCTACTTGTTACTTCCTCATTCAAGCTCTGCGCTTTTTTCACGATTTTCGACTTTCATCCACGACGTTGTTTCGTGCTCAACGTTGAGAGAATAAAAGTCATGAAAAAGTTGAAGGACAAGTCACCGAAAGCTCTCGATCACGCGACAGCGTCGTTGGGCGGTAACTTTTATTTGTTGATCGTAACTTCTGATTTTTTTAAAAGAAACGATCCCAATCGACGTGCTCCGTAAATTAGAATGAGAAATAAAAATCTTGATCGGTTTAAAAAAATATTTTTCCTATCATGATTATAAAATCAATATGAATTCAATCAAATATATAATAAATAAATAATAAATCGCTGACCGAAAAAAAAATCGGTATATTACGTTAAAAATTCATTCTCTGTTATTTATCGTTTAATCGTCGGCTCTACAGTCTTTATCGCAGGTTTTTTTTTCTTTTTCAGCCATGCAATGTTATAATCCCTTCGATCTCGTTATAACACGATTTACTTTTCCTAACTACCTCGTCACTCCTTATCTGTATCGACGTATATGAGTGCCAACTACAGTGCATTCACGCACACACACTGATATTATAAAGGAAAAGTGGTATATTGCATGCGAAATAACACGAAATGACACAGCCGAGGAAACATAAAAGATTCATGGCAAAGGTGGCACTGCAGTCAATCAATAAACCGCAAGTTTCTCCAACGTTTAAACGTATATACAACTCTCAAAGTTCTTTCTGTTGATGTTTTTTTATCATACTTAAATAATAATTCAATATAAATATATTTAAATATATATCATAATTAATTAGTATAATTAAGAAATTACAATCACTCACAATCATACGTTCTTTACATTAATAAACCGCGACAAAGAAGAAGAGCAACGATTATCCTGATCTAATTAATAGTTGGTTATCTTTGGGAACTTTTTGTGGAGGAATAATTTGGGGGGGGGGGTTCATCGTGCCCCAGAAAAAGAAAAAAAACCATAAATCCCATAAATATGAAATTTAGTCCTAATTAAAGGATGTTTTTATTACTATTTGTTAATTTCTTAATTCTAATAACTTTGGGAGCGATTTGTGCCCAATTTGATATCAATGATATCTTGCTAAAGATATTAGGAACAATTTCGAAATTCTCTGTTCCAAATTGCTCCTATCTAACCTCCATAGTTGCATACACCTGCATCCAGGGATTGTTGAGACCCAAAAGGGCGAATCCGTGCGTCAATTTGCTCGTTTGATTGCTCAAATTCTCCCCCTTTTTGGTAGTTGGCAGTTGATGATGCAGGTTTCGTTGTACACCATGCTCATTTCTCGTCGTCCGCGTGCTTGAAACGTATTTCCCGATGGGAAATCAAACATTATCATCGACCTATTGGGTTAATGTCGATTTGAGGATTCCAGACCGCCGACCGTAATAATCATTGCTCTTCCGTTCTCAACTCCGGAATTATCAATATTGAATGGAAGGCGCGAATCACATGCAGACGAATCTGTGCATCGCATTTCGTGAAAATATCGCAAATATCTCAATTCTCATTTCCACATTCCGAATGAAATATCAATTTTTTAATTAATATTGAGTCTTATCGTCCCATTACCACAAAGAACGGATTCATTTGTCGAGCAATTAATCCTAAAACCAGGTTAAAGATGAAAAAGGCTCAGAATGTGGCAAATGGATTCAAAGTTAAACTTTACAGTAAAATGAAGAATTAAGGAAGAATAAATCTGGTTCTATTTTTGAAAGCCAATTTTTAAAATATTTCTGGCGAAACCAATCAATTGACCATCTTTCAAAAGCATCTTGAATTTAAAAAAAAACTATCAAGTTATTTTATAAAAACCTTTGACAATCTAAAAAAGTGGAGAGATTCCAGACAGAAGGGTGTCAGATTAATAGTTGTGATTATTTAAAAATTGGCCTGCGATTTCCATTTCTTGAAAGTGTACCATTTTTTGTTTAATATTTATTAAATTGATTTTTTATTTTTTATTATTAAACCAGAAATTTTTCACCTATAGACTGATTCAAAAAAGCGACTATTTTTTGTTTTTCGAAATAACATATTAAATACTTTCGGGGAGGTGAAAAAATATGCCTGTTAGAAGCAGAGCGCTCAATATAAATATTTATAGATATGTCTCATCGCAAATTTCTATTTCCCATTTAAATAACACAGAAAAAAAAAATTTTAGCTTTGAAATTTTATATCCCGGCTTCAAGTCCAGGTACTAAAATAAACCACACATATTCTTGTAGAGAATTGAATGCTCTACAAAAAAGGACCCTTATGATTTTTCTATAAGCTCACTTCTTCAAAAGTTATTCAAGTTTAAAGTTAAATTTAGAGTAAATTTCACTTTTTTTTCTAGTTTCCGGCAAAATGTTAAAACTTATTACTAAATATCGTAAAATCTTTCTTGAAACAAAAGTTTAAATTGCATTAACATAGATTGCCTAATTTTTAAAGAAATGACCAACAGTAGTTCACCCATATTTACAATCTAATATACATACGGGGCATTCCATCCCAAATCGGACAGTTTGAAAAACTTTTTTTTTTTATTTCAATAAAAAAAAATATTATTTATTTAACAGGAAGGGTCTTTTGATGGGTACTCAAAAATATAAAAAAATTGAGGAAATTAAAAAAAAAAGTTTTTCAAACTGTCGAATTTGGGATGGAGTGCCCCATATATATTAGACCGTGAATAACTTTTGAAGGAGTGAGTTTATCGTGAAATCGTAAGAGACCTTCTTCGTAGAGCGTTCGATTCCCTACAAGAATACGTATCGTTCGATTCGGTACATTGACTCGAAGCCGAGGTATAAAATTTCAAAGTTTGAAGTTTTTTTTTCCTGTGTTTATTTAAATGGGAAATATAAATTTGTGATGAGACATATCTAAATATTTATATTTAGAGCTCTGCTTTTGAAAGGCATCGTTTTTCACCTCCCCGAAAGTATTTAATATGTTATTTCGAAAAACAAAAGATTGTCGCTTTTTTTAATCAGTCTACGTGTAATAATTCTGCTTTCGAAAATATTCCAGCGTGTGTTCTTCCAGTCACATAA
Organism: Alloplasta piceator; assembly: GCA_946863875.1. Lineage (NCBI taxonomy): Eukaryota > Metazoa > Arthropoda > Insecta > Hymenoptera > Ichneumonidae > Alloplasta > Alloplasta piceator. The sequence goes on from OX333073.1 coordinate 56,981,149, forward strand.
GCTAAAACTAGCAGGGAGGAAGTTGAGGGACTAATTATTAATGTTGATGGGTCTGGGTTGACGATGGCATTTGGGGCGGGGGTATGTTGACGGTGGTTGTTCGAGCCTCCGGTGGAACGAAGTTTGCGGCTTTCCAGAGAGGGAGGGCGAGACCGAGAAATTCATCTCAGCCTGACGTTGGTTTAAGGTTGTTTAGAAGCTATGAAACCTTTGAATGTTAATTGTTCAATAAATAGCTTCTTAATCGTAGTGAAATTTTTACACGACTTCCTGAATACTTCATGTAATAACATACCAAATTTTCAGAATTCTATCATTACTTCAACCTCCTTAAGGGTTAAAATAAAAAATTATGAGAAAATTCTGAAAATTTGGTATGTTTTTGTATGAGGTATTTAAGAGGTTGTGTAAAAATTTCACGACGATTAGGAAGCTCGTTATTAAGAAATTAACGTTTTGTTAAAAACAATTTTTTAAACAAATAAAAAAAATATTTATCAATAAACTTCGTTTTCTTTCCATTGCTTCAAGTATATTGTGGATATTAAAAAATTGAGAGGTCAAAAAAAAAACTTATCGCAAAGTTATATCAGTTTCCATAAGACTACATTTAATTTTAATTAATTTGTTAATCTTAATTATTCGATAACGAGCTTCCAAATAGTCGTGAAATTTTTACACGACCTCTTAAATACTTCATTGAAAAACATACCAAATTTTCAGAATTTTCTCATTAAACGTGATTTGCTTCTAAACAACGTTAAGAGGCGCAGGATGGCAGACGCGGGGGTTAGAATAGGTTGTCAAGACTACACTCGGTCAACCCTACGCCGCGAGCTATCGAGAGCAACCCTTCCCTTCGGGCTTCACTGACGAGAGCGCCTGCAATCCCATTTGGTCACTTTCCTTTCAATTAACGGATAATCCGATTCCACGTGTACGAGAACACGAACGAGGAGGCTTAATCTTGCGATCCCATCGCCGCGGAAACAATAAAAAAACGAAACAATACAATAAATTATTGGGGTAAATGAAGAGATCTTTTGGGGAGGTGAAAGTTTGGCGTGCTTTCAATAATCAATGAAACTTGGTTAATCACACGATTCGGAAGTTTTCCTGTGAGATGAAAAAATCACGAAAATTTAAAAAAAATTTATTTTTTTTGTTTATTTAATTGACTTAATTGATGAACGATATTTGAATTCCAATATATTTGAATTTTTATACATTTCAATTCGATAAACTCATCATTTTTTACAATAACGATTTGTGTTCCATTGATAAGAACATAAGCATTTGAATTAACTATCAATTTTCTTTTTTCCGAAATAATTTTTTTTTTATTTTGCAGACACACACTGTAGACGTTATTTTTGGAAAGGTTTCAATTTTGTCGTAAATGCCATTTTATACATTGATTTTTTTCCACCAAACCGTGACGAACCTTCCATTAATTAAAGGTCGAACGTATAATCATATTTTTACCGATAAAAATGTATTTTAGGCACGCTACAGTTTCGAAAGTTCATGTATCTCGTCATAATACTCCCGTCGACGATGTTTTACCACCGGCACTCAGCTGTACCTCACCTACGTGAATTTTTTTAACAAATTTACGATGTAAACTCGGGGTTTAACATCGTAAAGCCCTGCTCGCCATTTTAGCTCGTCACTCTCTCGACGTCATTTCGTTGTTACCAAGCGAATTTCGGGGATGAGAGCGCTGTTCGATAAAAAAACGTCACAAGACAATGTTTTTGCTTTTGATATTTTCACATGTACGAGTGAAGACCAGAATAGACGGACCACCCTCATTCGTCAGTGTATCAAACTCACGAAGTCATTTCGAATTCCTTTCTAATCTTATTCTTATTCCTTTCTAATCTTCCTAATTAAACATATTAATGCTGGACCATTGTTTATTTATGTTTTCATCATATTTCGAGGTAAGAACATTTTCGATCCAGCTTAAAAATCCAGGGTATCGTCAGTCAAGTGCCTTTTGGGACTTGGGATAATTTTGAAATTAGGCGTTTGGGCCCCTTTTTTCGCTTGGCTTTTACATCATTAAATTGACTTCCTGGATTTTATTTCACAGCTTCCTTATAAAATATAGAGATGAGAGGGTATCCTGGCGGAATGTTTCGACCTTTTTGGGCCCTGAGACCCCAATAATTTCGGAAAATTGGATCTTCGATATATCGCAAAAAATGCTTGTAACAACAAAATATGACAGATTTGAAATTGTATCGAAGGATCTATCAGCAATTTAAAAAAAAAATCTCTTGGTCCAATCTGATAATATTCCCCAAGCTCACCCCCTGATTGTTAGCGTATACATGTATAGAGTATGACGAGGCATCTGCCGAGACCGAGAACGGCAATCGGGCGTCTGACGGAAATCGATCGATCAACCACTTGATCCTCCATCGAATTGACATATCCACCTCTCGACTGAAGGATTATCGAACGATAATAAAAACGAAAAATTCGTTCACCACGATGCGTGGCGTCGCTCGCTGCAAATCATGTGGACAATAGCTCTCCTTGACTCATGGGAATTTCACTGAAAGCTCATTTGAACAAAATCACTTGATTGAATCGCTGATTAATTCAATCATCTCCTTTGAACCACATTTAGCGATGCAATTTAAAAATTTTGAAAATATTATGAAAATTTGCACAATTTTCAATATATCTTCTAATTTCCAAATTTTTTGAAAAATAGGGCGTGCGATTAGAAACAAGCAATATGATACGTCACTTTGGGCTTTCAAGCAAAAATATATATGAATGTAGACGATTGCAGGAGATCCGAGGAGTCCAAGAAGTGAGCAAGATAAATCCAAGCGTTTTAGCGCTTATCCTCTCTCTTCTCGAAACGGTGATTTCGCAAGCTCCGTACATATATATGGGTCATTCCATGTCAAATCGACCGAGACTTTGAATCAACCCCTTTCAATTTCGATGAAATTTGGTCAGAAGTTTTCATTTTTCAATAAAACGAAGTTCCACCAAAGGAAAAAAATTAAAAAATTGTCCCTGAAAGTGAGGCAAAATTCAAAATTTCACCATTTTTACCTCCAAGTTTATTTTTTAAATATCTCAAAAACTATTATAGTTACGAAAAATCGGTCTGAATTCCTCTCGAAAAATATTAGAATTTTTTTTTTTACCAACATACTGTTACTTCAACTTTTTTTACTGCTCAAAATTACAAAACTACATGATTGCTCAACTTTACTTAACTGAGAGGTACAAAAAAACTTTTTTTACCAAAATTCAAAAATTCATATTTTAGAAACAAAAAAATTTAATACGAAACTTGGATTTTTACGATTTTTGAAAATTCAAAATTCTCCAAATTTATCATTTTTCAAAATTATTTTTCGGAATATTTTTTTTTCGTAGCCTCAAGTATACTCTTGATAAAGTATTGAAACTTGATCAGTATTATATGAAAAAAAATTAACCAAAATTCAAAAATTCATATTTTAAAAAAAATGGAAAAACACTTTTCTGAAATTTTCAGGATTTTTTAAAATCAGTACAAGGTATTGTCTAAAAAAAATTCAAACAGAAATTTAATACGAAACTCGGATTTTCACGATTTTTGAAAATTCAAAGTTCTCCAAATTCATCATTTTTCAAAATTATTTTTCGGAATATTTTTTTTTTCGTAGCCCAAGGTATACTCTTTAAGACGAGTTCAGAACGATTTTTCGTAACTATAATAGTTTTCAAGATATTTGAAAAATAAATTTGGAAGATTTGAAAAATTGTGAAATTTTGAATTTTGCATAACTTTCAAAGAAAATTTTTTAAATTTTTTTCCCTCGGTGGAACTACGTCTTATTGAAAACGAAAACTTCTGACCAAATTTCATCGAAAATTGAAAGGGGTCGATTCCAACTCTTGGTCGATTTGACATGGAATGATCCATATATATACGATAATATATAAAATGTAACTCCGGTACGAAAGCTGTCCGCAAATGTTGCAGCCCGTCGGCCCTCCGTTATAAGCAGCTTTCTACGTAACATCCTCCACACACGACAAAAGCTCGCAGCTTTTTCTCGCTCCAGTGCTATTTTATACAACGCATGTATTGTCCTCCGTCTTTTGACGTACCAGAGAGACGAGGGAGATCAATTTTATGAGAGTCAAGAGCCTTCAGTCCAACACGGGCATTCGAATTTTTGGAAAAATTTCATTCCATCATCATAATCATCATTGTCTAGCGATTTAACGGTGGGATTTTCGATTTAACCGATTGATTTAAGAATATTCGAATTTATAAAAATATGGAGATAATTAAAGACAATATAGCCTATTTTTTGACGCTTCGTCAATTTTTATTAATGACAATGTCAATTTTCGTACATTTGTTTATAACAAAATATAAATGATAATATATAGGGAATGGAGTGCTGTATTGGATCCAGCACGTTGAGTTTGTGAAAATGTTATTACGATTCCTCAGAAAGGGTCAATGAAACTCGACGGTGGCGAAGGTATGACAGACTCTGGACATCTTCTATTCTTCTCGGCCTTCTCGACGAGCGGAACTTTACCTCGACGACTCGTCGGTGGTTTGACGGGTCTTGTTTTCTGTCTCCCAGGTATTAGAAACGATGTAGCCTTAGCGCATGGCCTTTTGGAGATCTCGGTCTTTTTTACAGGTCCCTTCTTGACCGACTTTACCGGCAGAGCATTTTCGAGAAGTTCTTTATTCTCTCTATCCGTCGGGAATGCCTCGCAATGCTGCTCGAACTCTTTGTCTCGGTCCGGCCCAAAGAGGTTCGGAGATAGGCGAGGAGAAGCGACTGTATACCTGCCATTTGATGGGTTGATTTCCGACTCGATGGTAATTGGTAAGAAACGCTCTTGATAGTTTACCCCATTCTTGCAGGGAAGCTTCACCCGCGGATCTGGTGACGGACGTTTGTCAGAGTCCCTAGCGTCAGAACGCCGGTGAGCAATGCGTTTTAAATGACCCCGGAAAAGGACAGGCGATGTGGACTTCAACATTGTATTAATGGTTATTATTACCAATTAATTAACTCCTTGTACTCTCCGTTTCGGAGATGAATGTGTTCCAGTATGCTGCCTTGCACATAGCTCGAGAGTCGAGAGTGGTCGTAGAGTTTCGCGGTCGCCAGTTTATAGCCTGCTCATACATGCTGCGTATGCGAGTCCGCCGGTCGACGCGCTCGCCATCTAGCGGCGCGCGATGAACTAATCTCGCGCGCCTCTGCACAAGCAGGATCGTGCCACATCACGCGTGGGCTCCGCGCAATTAAAAAAATATTGTTTTCTCCGCACATTTGTTTGAAATTAAAAAAATATATATATTTTACATGCTTGAGTCTGATATACAGTTTATCGGGTGAGTGCTCGATCCCCCGTGCTATATCTATGTGAAAATAATCCGATTTTCGTGCCATTGAGGTTTATCGAGAAAAAAACGTAAAAGGAGAGAGAAAGAGCTCGATAAATTTACGAGATACCGCCAAAATAAACGAAGGCTCGTAGCAGAGGCGGAAGAGAATGGAGAGCGGAGAGAATGAGAGGGATGGTAGAACCAATGTGTGGCTCAGGGTGTAAAATCCCCGACGTTAAATCCGATAGAATGATTTATTTTCGCCGTGTCGATATCGGAGGAGTGTCCAGCGGGGGTTTCGACGAAAAAAGGTTTAGTTCAAGCACGTGTTTTCCTGGATTCTAGCGCGACCAACAGCCATCAGGCTGAGTTGATATTGGATTTTTTTCTCCCAACCCGTGCATTTTAGCCTGCTGCACGCCAAGTTGACTGGAGGGAGGTTATATTAAAATAACAAAAACAAAAATAAATATGGGTCATTCCACATCGAATCGACCAAGAGTTGGAATCCACCCCTTTCAATTTTGACGAAATTTGGTCAGAAGTTTTCGTTTTCAGCAACGTAGTTCTACCAAAAGAAAAAAATTAAAATTTTTTTTTTCGAAAGTTATCCGAAATTTATATTTTTTAAACAAAAAAATACCATCTTGGAAATTTCAGGATCCTTTAAGATCAGTTCAAGGTATCATGTAAAACAAATTTAACCGAAAATTTAATGTTGATCGTAGATTTACACGATTTTTAAAAATTCAAAAATTCATATTTTTGAAAAAACAAAAAACACCTTTCTGAACATTTCAGGATCTTTTAAGATCAGTACAAAGTATTATTTAAAAAAATTGAACCAAAAATTAAATGTCCAACTTGGATTTTCACCATTTTTTTTCAAAATATTTTTTTTTTTTTTAGCCCCAAGTATACTCTTTCAGACGTATTCAGAACGATTTTTCGTAACTGTAATAGTTTCCGAGATATTTAAAAAATAAACTTGAAAGATTTGAAAAATTGTGCAAATTTGTATTTTGGATAACTTTCCAAAAAAAATTTTTCATTTTTTTCCTTTGGTAGAACTTCGTTTTGCTAAAAACGAAAACTTCTGACCAAATTTAATCGAAATTGAAAGGGGTCGATTGCAACTCTTGGTCGATTTGACATGGAATGAACCATATTAAAATTTTTATTTTTATTTATGTGCAGTATCCGCGTTTTTACGTGTGTCACACATTTTTGATGTCGGGTAAAATTTCATTTATTTTCATTATCTTATTTCAAAAGCTCCCAAAAATAATTGTGAAACACAAAGTTTTCTCCATTAGGAAACAAAAATATCCAGAAACAACTATGGCTATTTTTTTTCATTTGCAAATGAACGTGAACAAAATTTTTGAACAATATTTCAAATCAAGGGTGCAAGGAATAAAAGTAGCCGAAAAAAAGCACTTCCCGCAAATTCAGTGCGGATCGCCTGAATAAATTTTTGACGCAGACGTATCAGGGTAGTCCATTTTCGCCAACGATCCCCCATTATGTCACCCTCGCGACATAATATGGGAAAGTCTCGCATATATACAAGTAGTTGGTAATCGGGGAGAGAGCCTTATTCAAGCGTGTTATACAGTCGTGAGACGAGCATTCAAACTGTTCACTGACATCTCTACCCTAGCAGAACGGTCTTTTCTCACCCCCAGTCACGGACTCGGGAGACTTTGGAATTCTGGGATGACAAAAAAATTTCACCAACGCAATAGAGCCCAGATTTTGGTTGTTTCGATTTTTTAAAAATTAAAGTCGAAAATTTTTATTCTGGGTGAATGAAAAATTTTAGCAAGTTCAAAATTTCTCAAAAACAAACCAAATTTTTTATATTTCTGTATTTTATTTATTTATTGAAAAAACATTAATTTTATAGACATTTTGAAAGAATTTTGAAGGAATCATCTACGTAAATTTTTTTTAAATATTGTTATTATGGTTTTTCTCCCCATTGGAGATGAGAATTGTTCGCGCAATTTGAATGCAAATAAACCATTCCAGAATCTTTTTTTTTCTCGTAAGCCCATTGCTTTCTGCCACATTTATTCGTTTTTATTGAAGCCGACAGCCCCGTTGCCAAACATCACTCGCATTCGATGTTTCAACCATTCCGAGAATTACTTTCATCAGGGATATTCAGATCCGCACACATGCATTCGCATAGCGGATTCGATTAATCCAACGGTGAACAGAGAACATCAGTTGCACATACAATCGTAATATGGGGCGTTTTAAGGAAGTCCGAACATTTTTTGGTCTCAGAAACTTTCGGGGATACATTTTCAATTATAGTCACTTCTGCCTTTGTATTTATTATTAATTATCCAAATGTTATAATATTTATTATTATTATTGTATCTAATTGTTTTAATTAATTTTTCAAACGAGATTCTCAGGAATCTAGTTTCACAAATTTTCTATGATTCTTGAAATTTTTCCTAATTGAGACAAGAATTTGTCTCACCCCCTTAAAACGAGACGCGACGAATGGAAGATGAGTTTCCAAATAAATGATGTTGATCCATAAATCATATCAAATTCGACGTGGAATATCCCATGGATTTTGCATATGCGCGCGAAAATACGAAAATCTCCCGAGGGCTCGGATTATTCCACAGTAAATAGTGCGGGGCCCGTGGCGCGTGCTGAAAATTCGTGATTTTCGTATCAGTCCACACGTGACTATTACGCTTTTTCCCCGCCATTTTTTTTTATTCATTCGAATGGCAAAGGTTGCCATCACGGCTGGCAAACTTTTTTTGTGATTCTTTTTATCGTCCCGCGAGCCCCGAGGCGGATAAATTCATTTTTTATTCGATATGGAGCATCCGATCGCTTAACACACGCACGAGAGAAAGTTTGCACACGCCCATCCCTCGTAGTCAAACTCCATTTTTTTTCTAAAACAGTTTTTTTTCACCCCGAAAATTCAAACGTCACGAGCATCCGGGAGGTCCTCGATCTGCGTTAAAGTTGTCGCAGCTCGAGGACAATTTTTTATTATCATCCATACAAACGCCAATTTTGTTTATGGCCAAATGGAAAAAAAAATCAAAAACTTTTTTAGAGTCATCGGGGGAGCTTTTTTGACTATCTGGGCCTGGATATTAAGGAGGTTCTATCGCCATAATCATAATAGTATAGGAGAAGTTCTTTTTCAACCGGGCCACTTTTTTTTGTCACTCACTCCAATTTTTTTCAAAATCTGCCAGTTTGAAATATTAGTCAAAAGGAACGACTGTGATTTTTTAAAGATTTTTTTAGGCGTCCGATCAAGATTTTCGATTTTTCATTACGAACACTGTATCTCAAAAAATATTCATCGAACAAAAAAAAAACATACGGATAAAAACTTTTTTATTTTTTCCACTTTATCGAAAAAAAATTAAAATCATAATTTTTCTGCATTCAGAAAATGGAAATTTGGCAAAAAAAATGAGAATAACATTTTTTTAAACCTAATAACACACTTTCGATTTTGGTACAAATTTTACAGAATGTCTGTCATCGTAACCATTGCAGGTGCAATTCTGAAAATTTTTTCGTAGACTCTTTACCCAATGACAGACATTCTGTAATATGTGTACCAAAATCGAAAGTGTGCTATTAGGTTTAAAAAAAATTGATTTCATTTTTTTGCCAAATTTCCATTTTCTCAATGCAGAAAAATTATGATTTTAATTTTTTTTGATAAGGTGGAAAAAATAAATAAGTTTTTATTCTTATGTTTTTTTTTGTTTGCTGAATATTTTTTGAGATACAGTGTTCGTAATGAAAAATTGAAAATCTTGATCAGACGCCTAAAAAAATCTTTAACAAAATCACAGACGTTCCTTTTGACTAAATATTTCAAACTGGCAGATTTTTAACAAAATTGGAGAGGGTGAAAAAAAAAGTGGCCCGGTTGAAAAAGAACTCCTCATATACAAAGTAACGGCAAAATCATCAGATACAATTTTTCCAAGACAATTTTCCAAGACGTATTATAATGTGTAAAAAATTTGAGAAGGTTTCATCGTCCTGGTAATCGAGATTTTCAATGTTCAAAATCGCAACTTTAACATAAGGTCTTATGGGAAGTTACGAAGAAAGACGATATTTTTCAACAAATAACTCGATTGCTAGACGTTCAAACTTTCTCAAATTTTACCCACAGTTGAGTATGATTTTTAAGAAGGTTCATACGAATTTCAAACAATTAAACTTGGAATTTATCTATCGCATGAGAAAAGATAGAACCTCCTTAAAAAATAAGCTCTTGAAGACAAAAATTGCAAATTGGTGGAGGCAATTTTTTCAGGTCAAATATTCTCTCCCTTTGTCAATCCCTTTCACGGAAAGTACCCTTTTTATTTATTTTTCTGTCTCTTTCGAAACTCGCGAATATTCTTATCGAGCTTTTTTCCATCTGCACCGTCCTTGTCGTTTGTAAAATCGCGCCTGTTCAGGTGCGAGATCAGATCTCGAATATCCCGCTGAATATTCATCGACATTGCCACGAAAATATATATTACACTCCTTACACGATCCACGACGAGATGATGCAAAAGAAAAAAGGAATTCTCTCGCCACGAATCGCGCACATAAGCGATTCCGTTTGATTGATAAGCCACACGTTATGCAAAAACACCACGAAAGCTCCCTCAGCGATAATAAAATGGGCAAATATAGACGTGTCGCACTGTTTCTTCTCGCACAATATTCCACAGAAATACGTAAACGTGCCGAAGGATGTACTCGGGGAAAAAAAGCTCCCTTAACATTGTATATCGTGTCATACGTTCCTTTCGTGACATTCGTGAGAACCAATTCGCGAGAGCCTCTCGCGATAACGATTTTTTTTTACATTGTAAAAAGCAGGTGTGTGTAAAAATGTAATGTCTGGTAACTTTTATTTTATAGAGCAGCGAGGACTCTTTTTAATATTCGAAATTCGCGATTTGAAAGTCATCTTGGCCCTGGTTTCTCCTGCAAATTTTTCCAAAATTAAATAATCTAAAATTACATCTTTAGTTATTTTTATTAATATTTAATTATTGAATTATTATAATATTATTATATTATTTCATTTTTTTAAATCTAAATAAATTAGTATCTAATCCGCCAAACTTGACGGATATTTAATTCGATTTGTCCTGTAGAATTTGTTCCTCCAGTTTTTTTCTCGTGCACTCTTTTTTTTTAATCGACCTTTCCCTCTCTCTTGTTCCTTCTTTAACTGCACTTATAGAAATGCTCAACGTCACGTAATTAATTCCGTCTCTCGTTTTCCCTGTTTTTCTCGTTGCCTCGCGATTTGCACATTCAGTAGATTCTCGAATAAATTAAGACGTCGTTTTAACTGACTGACACAAATTTCCTGTTCCGTTGAAAAATTAAAAAAAATAATAATTTAAAAAAAACAGAAAGCTTGATAATAGCGTGTTGCCATGCACACTGCGATTTCCTCGTCACGCTTTTTCAATGACGCGAGTAAGTTGCAATGTTGTATGCAGTTCTAAGATCCATCAGAAACAAGAATGATAATGGAATTTCTAAAATTGTAGAAAGTGAAAAAATCCTTTTTTTTCTAATTGTCAAAAATTTTGAAAATCAGAGAGTCGTTTCGACGACAAACTGAAGCGTCCCAATGGCATTTTTTCAGGAACTCTCGGTAAGGAATTTTTCTCTTGACCCAAAAACGTCCTTTTTTTACGAAACATATTCCCTATTGGTAGGGGAGCGTGGGGCTAGTTGTAACAGTTTTTGGAAAAAGGCCTGTAACAACTAAAATATGTATGCTTCTAAGATTGTGAGTAAGAGAGTTTGTAAAGTATATATCTGAGCACTAATTCCAATTGAAAAATAATTTTTAATCTTTACCCATCTTTTACACCAGACGTTTTTTGAAAAAATGGCAGCTGTTACAACTTACCCCAAGTCTGGGGCTAGTTGTAACAGGCTCGGGGCAAGTTGTAACGATGAAAAGACTGGCAACATTTATAAGAAAGAACACGTTTTTATTGGTTCACAGTCTTGTGATGATTATAATCTTTGGTAGTCTCTCATGCTAAAAAAAAATACAATACAATAACTTAGCATATTTTTCTGGGCAATATTAGAGTAAAGAAGAGTAAAAGAATGCACAAAAAGCCGCAAATAATTTGTAATACTATGTAATCACTGTACTACAAGTTGTAATAATATTATTTATACAAATACATCTAGAGAGCAGAAAAAAAATACACGCGCATGGGGCGAGTTCCAACATGTTACAACTTGCCCCATGGGCTCATTATGACTACTTAATGAAATATCTCAAAAACTACAAACTTTAGAATAATTAAAAAAAAGCAAATGAAAACCAGTTAAATTTACGATGTAACAAGGAAACAACAATAAACAATTAATTTAATTTTAATAGTCAAAGTCAAAATTTTCGTAAGTATTTTTTTTACGAAACCTGGCCGAAATAGAGCTCGTGTGCATATCCTCTTATTTTGATGTCTCGCGGGGTATTAGCGGTGTTTACGTTATGCTGCAAGTTATAAAGAGCACATTCAGCAAAAAAATTAAACCGAAATGTTTTAAATTCCCGGTCAAAATTGAGTGTTACAACTAGCCCCACGCTCCCCTATACAAATCGCTCGGGAACAAGAGGACTTGATGAACGTCACTTCAAGCGTCGAATCGAATGGCCCGGGGCCTTTTTATTGTCAGCAGTCGATAAGCACCGAGTGAAATTGGCGCTGCTGACGGATTTATCATGGTCGACTATTTTCATCGATTTCACCATTTCCCATTCGGAATACCGTTGACGGATAAACCGTATAAACCTCTCTAGTTGCGAGAGATACTTCTCTACTTTGCTGTCCCTCTGTATGTGTGTGTGTGTGTGTGTGTGTGTGTGTGTGCAACGGTGCCTAATCACTTTTTCGAAAGTACTCGACGTACTTGGCCAAGGATCGGTTTCTCTCCTTTTCCTCTTTCTCTTCGCCAGTGAGCTTTCAGCGATGAAGTTTAAGCCAAGACTCTGCGAGTTTGCTTTAACAGTTTCAAGGAGACAAAGAGAATCGAAGGGTCTGTGTGCAAGAAGAAACACTCGAGATGTTTCCCGTTCTTTCGATAGGATCAAACGGAGCGAGGAGAGACCGGAGAAAAACAAAATTAAATTTCGTCGTAAACTCTTTTACGAAGAATTTTGGGAATTATGAGGGAAAAAGGAAAGAGAGCTGGAGTGAAAATTGACCAACGGATTTGAAGGTTCCTTTTTAATTATTAAATCATCGATGCGACACTTTCCTGCAAATTTCTATCGCGATTATATGATTGATCGAATCAATTCTCCTTTCATCTATCAAAGACCCGAATCTTTCACAAGAGTAAACGATCCTCACGATGAATAGCCGATAATTTAAGTCGCCAGTCTATTTATAAAATAAATTTCATTGATGATGAAATACATTTTTCCTCAAGGACCCGTCTTGAAATAAAACGTGGCTGGAAATAAAAGGTATCTCGAATCTTACGCCCGTAAAAAGATGACTTTATTACGGCGTTTTCCATTGCAAAAAAATAATCTTCATCATCAGTGCGCTATTTCTCAACGAATGACCCTTTGCTCTTTGAATTCATTAGCGAAAAAAATAGCCGATTAGCCAGTCGCCATAAGTAAGCGATCACAAAAAAGATTATCCGCTTTGTAATGTCTGGTATTCGATGTAATCGAGTTTGCAACCCTTCCCCTTCGTTGATAACAGAAAGAAGATGAAGAAAAAGCGAACCTACGCTTGAACGACCGAAGTTGTCCGCGGGAAAATCGATAATTATTATGGATCGTTTCTGTCTCGAAGAGGGAGCTTTTCGAGGGGTTGAAGAGGGTCGTCGTTCCCGACGGACGAAGACAGACGTCGAGGACGTGGATTTCGGGGCTCCTTTCTTTTTTTGGTCCTCTTTGTCACCTCACGACTGCGACAAGAATCATAATATACTCTCTATCTGCCCCGCGACGAAGGGTTGGTATGGCAAGGGGATGAGGGTGCTAACGATCCTAGAACTCGTCGTTGCTTATGTACATTTATGTACTCCTTTGTATATGGGTCATTCCATGTCAAATCGACCAAGAGTTGGAATCGACCCCTTTCAATTTCGATGAAATTTGATCAGAAGTTTTAGCTTTTAATAAAACAAAGTTCTACCAAAGGAAAAAAATTAAATGTTTTTTTCAAAAGTTATGAGAGATTCAAAATTTTACAATTTTTTAAATCTCTCAAGGTTACTTTTTAAAAATCTCGAAAACTATTATAGCTACGAAAAAATCGTTCTGGGTTCGTCTTGAAGAGTATACTTGTGGCTACGAAAAAAAAATATTCCGAATTTTTTTTTTCTAAATGATGAACTTGGACAATTTTGAATTTTTTAAAATCGTGCGAATCCACTTTCCACGTTAAATTTTTGGTTACATTTTTTTTCTATAATACCTTCTACTGATCTTAAAAGATCCTGAAATTTTCAGAAAGGTGCTTTTTGTTTTTTCAAAAATATGATTTTTTGCATTTTTAAAAATCATGAAAATACACGATCAACATAAAATTTTTGGTTCATTTTTTTTTATATAATACCCTAGACTGATCTTAAAAGATCATGAAAATTCCAGGGTCTTTTAATTTTTGTAAAAAAAAATTTTTTTTTACCAAAATTCAAAAATTTATATTTTTTAAACCAAACAATACCATCAGTTTTTCAGGATGTTTTTCAACACCAATTTTCAGGATGGTGTTGTTTTGTTTAAAAAATATAAATTTTTGAATTTTGGTAAAGAAAAAATTTTTTTAATAAAAATTAAAAGATCCTGAAAATTTTAAGATCTTTTAAGATCAGTCCAAGGTATTATATAAAAAAAATTTAAACAAAAATTTAATGTTGATCATGAATTCACACGATTCATAAAAATTCAAAAATTCATATTTTTTAAAAAACAAAAAATACCTTTCTGAACATTTCAGGATCTTTTCAGATCAGTACAAGGTATTACATAAAAAAATTGAACCAAGAATGTAATGTGGAAAGTGGATTTGCACGATTTTTTAAAATTCAAAATTCTCCAAATTCATCATTTTCAAATTTTTTTTCGGAATATTTTTTTCTTCGTAGCCACAAGTTTACTCTTCAAGACGAATCTAAAACATTTTTTTCGTAACTTAAATAGTTTTCGAGATATTTAAAAAATAAACTTGATTGAAAAAATTGTGAAATTTTTAATCTTACATAATTTTCGAAAAAAAAAAAATTAATTTTTTTCCTTTGGTAGAACTTTGTTTTATTAAAAACGAAAACTTCTGACCAAATTTCATCGAAATTGAAGGTGTCCGATTCCAGCTCTTGGTCGATTTGGCATGGAATGACCCATATAGATATAGCGGACATTAACGCGACTCGGAATTCGAATATAGTTCCCCTTATCGCGACTTTGAGGCGATATCACGCCCCCGGAGAAACGTCGACGCGTGGGTTTCTCCGGGTCGCAAAATTCTAAGGGTGGAAGAGGGTGTATCAACATTATCATGCAAATATGATACCCTCGCCATTTCTCAAGATCGTCCTTTTCGAGGGAGCAACCGAGAGGATGAGCTCTCGCTCCAAAGCGCGAGTTAACGATACACTCTCGATTTGGGTGGTTTAGGGAGGTCAAAATTTCTCCATCCCTCTGCATCATTGCCATTATATATACCTTATCGCCGTAGATTCTCATTGGATCGGCCAATACATCATAAAACGTCGTGAAACTTCGTGTTCCTCGCGACGATTCATCTATTTTTGAACGTTATTCAGATACTCAAAAGCACATCAAGCGCAAGATTGTGATAAAAACAACCCCTTTAAGGAAGAAACTTCCCAGAGTCTCCTTCGAAGGGCCTGAGTTCATCAATTTTGGAGTCCTTGAAGAGAAAGCTTTGAGGAAGGTTCATTTACAGGCAGATTTACATCTGTACCTGTTCCAATTGAACCTTTGCACAAACTCTGAAAGAATTCATCCCTATCGATAAAGTTTGCTCCTCTCAAGCTTCCCCCAATAATTGCTACTAATCATAGGAAACAATTTTAATGAGAAGCAAAGAATTTTCTTTCCTCGATGGAATCGAAGAAGGATTTACGAGTTCCCTTCAACGTGCTTCTGCGGAGAACTCAATTTTCCTCTATCCACTTTTGACGTCGATCAACTTTAGCTCAAACTTCGATCAGCGTCGCAAGAATTGAGTGATATTGCGAAGGAACCAAAAAAAACCCATAGGCGAAATAAGGCCATGCCGCAACGTTCACCGCAGCTGTCGTCCAACTCTCGCAATATTCGTTTTTCGTCCTTCCTATCTATCGCGCTTCCCCATTTTTACTGGCATTTTCTTTTTTCCTTATCCTTTCAAACCCGGGAGGTGGCTCTCACCCTTCGGTTAAAAGACCCTTTTGCGAATCCATATGATAGAGGATTTGGCAATACGGGCTGTCTATTTCATCTGTCCGTAAGTCTAATCGAGTCGGATTCAAAGGGACGTCCATCTTTTGGTCCAGCTCTGTCATTGAAGTAGAGTACAAGATTTTCAGGAATTTTTTTCACGCCTATCGCTCGTTATTTTATAAATTTTTTTGCAATGAGATGTCAAAAAAGGTTGTCAAAATTATCCAAATTTAGAAAACGATAGACAACGATAGACAACGATAGACAACGATAGACAACGATAGACAACGATAGACCTAGACATCCCATCAATCGTAGACCTCGTCTGATTAATCGTCTCGTCCATCGCTGACCATCGTCTACGTTTCACATCCTCCGCATGGTCAACAAACTGACCATCATCTCTGTAAATATGAGCCCGGAAGGACAAAATGATTTCATAAAAAACGGTTTCAAGTCCATTGTCACACGCATCGTTTCCTTTACGGTAAATTGATGTCTCCTGTGGAACATTACGGATAGATTGATTCGAGGATCAGTTTTTTCTATTCACTAACAATTTTTCATGTTCCCTCTTCCACAAAATTCACGCGGGTGACGATTGAAGAGGGATAGAGATAAATAGACTGAGAGAGAGGGAGAGAAGAGGGCGATGAAATCCCTCGAATCCCTCATCAATCTCATTGGAATTTCTCGTACATCCCCTTGGAGAACTTTTTCCACCCTTAAACGCACACTATTATTGTCTATCTCGGATTCGAGGATCAAAACAGCTTGTTTTTAGTCAATATTCCCACTTGGGATCAATTACTACGGTAAAAAAATTATTATTATTTCTTTCTATATTTTATGTTCATTTTTTTGGTCCCTGAATGGGCTCAGCGAGTTTGAATACATCCTAGAAAAATTACAGAAATTTGGTTCGTTGACAATAGTGCAGAAATGATAACCAGATTAAATAGAGATTTTTATCATTTTTTTTTTAATTTGGAGGCTGATAAAAAAATTCGATTCTTTTCTTCTTAGGGATGATTTTCGGTTTCTAGGAAAATAGAACAAAATGGGGATTCTCTTTTTCCTTGTACGATTATTACAGAATGTGTCCCGTAGTAAAAAACTCCATTCGTCGCCATTGAAAAATCCCCATTCATTCCCCATTGCCAAAATAACCAATGGAGATGAATGCCGAATTGCCTAAGGGGATTTTCGCCATTGAATTCCCCATTTGAAACGGAATGGGGATTATCTAATGGGGATTCAATGGAGACAATCCCCTTAGGCAATTCGGCATTCATCCCCATTGGTTATTTTGGCAATGGGGAATGAATGAGGATTTTTCAATGGCGATGAATGGAGTTTTTACTATACGAAAGAATCTCCATTGCTGTTCGCCACTCATTCCCCATTGCCCACAAAAAAAAAATTGGGAAAATTTTTTTTTCATCGGTTCTATACGTTTCGGTCATAATTACGTTGACTTGAAATTTCGCTATTTTCAGGTTTTTGAAAATAGGCCCAAAATTGAGCAAAACAGTTTTTTATCGAAATTAATGAAAAATTTGATTTTCGAAAAAACTATTGATAGATTCGTGTTTAGGGGGCAAAAATACATCGATATGAGGCCCGAAAAACAAAGATAATTTTTTTTTTTTTTTGCATTTTGGCCAAAATTCAATCGGTTCACTAAAATGGCTGCAATTTATTTTCTAGATAGAATTGCGGCTTGAGCATGAGCTCATTCTCTTCGTAATCGTTCACGCTTCAAAATCCCGTTTGGTTCATCCCATTACGATCATTTTTCGATTTTTGGCAGATTTTTAAAGTTCAACAATAGATTGTTGTAAATTTTTTAAGGCATACCCCTTTCCATTTTTTTCGGCGATTTTCAAACTGCTCTCATTTCTACAAAAAATTAGTTATCGAGATGAACTTAACGGCATTCTCTAAGTTTGGTCACAAGCTTTGCGTACGAAAAACAAATTTTGAAATCGGTTGAACCAAAGTGAAGTTATGAGCACTTGAAATTTCGCTATTTTCAGGTTTTTGAAAATAGGCCCAAAATTGAGCAAAACAGTTTTTTATCAAAATTAATGAAAATTTTGATTTTTTGAAAAAACTATTGATAGATTCGTGTTTAGGGGGGCACAAATACATCGATATGAGGCCCGAAAAACAAAAATAATTTTTTTTTTTTTTTTTTGCATTTTGGCCAAAATTCAATCGGTTCACTAAAATGGCTGCAATTTATTTTCTAGATAGAATTGCGGCTTGAGCATGAGCTCATTCTCTTCGTAATCGTTCACGCTTCAACATCCCGTTTGGTTCATCCCATTACGACCGTTTTTCGATTTTTGGCAGATTTTTAAAGTTCAACAATAGATTTTTGTAAATTTTTTAAGGTATACCCCTTTCCATTTTTTTCGGCGATTTTCAAACTGCTCTTATTTCTACAAAAAAAATAGTTATCGGGATGAACTTAACGGCATTCTCTAAGTTTGGTCACAAGCTTTGCGTACGAAAAACAAATTTCGAAATCGGTTGAACCAAAGTGAAGTTATGAGCACTTGAAATTTCGCTATTTTCAGGTTTTTGAAAATAGGCCCAAAATTGAGCAAAACAGTTTTTTCTCGAAATTAATGAAAATTTTGATTTTTTGAAAAAACTATTGATAGATTCGTGTTTAGGGGGCAAAAATACATCGATATGAGGCCCGAAAAACAAAAATAATTTTTTTTTTTTTTTTGCATTTTGGCCAAAATTCAATCGGTTCACTAAAATGGCTGCAATTTATTTTCTAGATAGAATTGCGGCTTGAGCATGAGCTCATTCTCTTCGTAATCGTTCACGCTTCAAAATCCCGTTTGGTTCATCCCATTACGACCGTTTTTCGATTTTTGGCAGATTTTTAAAGTTCAACAATAGATTTTTGTAAATTTTTTAAGGTATACCCCTTTCCATTTTTTTCGGCGATTTTCAAACTGCTCTTATTTCTACAAAAAAATAGTTATCGGGATGAACTTAACGGCATTCTCTAAGTTTGGTCACAAGCTTTGCGTACGAAAAACAAATTTTGAAATCGGTTGAACCAAAGTGAAGTTATGAGCACTTGAAATTTCGCTATTTTCAGGTTTTTTAAAATAGGCCCAAAATTGAGCAAAACAGTTTTTTATCGAAATTCATGAAAATTTTGATTTTTTGAAAAAACTATTGATAGATTCGTGTTTAGGGGGCAAAAATACATCGATATGAGGCCCGAAAAACAAAAATATTTTCTAGATAGAATTGTGGCTTGAGCAAGAGCTTATAAAATTTTTTTTTCATCGGTTCTATACTTTTCGGTCATAATTACGTCGATTCCTGAAAAAAAAAAATTTCGATACGCCCTTATGGCTTTCGACACCAACTCGGAAAGCCATAAGGGCGTATAAAAAACAAAAAAAATTGGGAAAATTTTTTTTTCATCGGTTCTATACGTTTCGGTCATAATTATGTCGATTCCTGAAAAAAAAAATTTCAATACGCCCTTATGGCTCCCGGATGCCATAAGGGCGTAAAAGAGGTGATACGCCCTTATGGCAGCTGTAACGCGATATATATTATTACATTTAATAGAAATTATTGAAGCTCAGAATTGAGAAAATAGATTGTAAGTGTATTCAGATGACGATTGATAATGAAAGTATATACGTTTCTCCTCTCACAAATCGGGTTGAGAAGGACTGATAAAATTATGTGTATATGTTAAAAATAAACTGTTTTAAAAATCATTTATCCCAAACGTACGCGTACTTGATGAGCAGTTTATAATACATTTTTTTAAAATTACTTTCGAATAATTTCCGAGCTTATGCTAATATTAATTGACCATCGATATAATCATCAGCATTTATTACAATTGAAGAAAATATTTGGTTCATATATGAGAATCAGCGACATCTACTCTTACTTGACTTTATTAATTCACCGCCGTTTGAGAAATATCGCATTCGGAAAAATTCTCATCGATCGATGGGTTCAATTGTTCAGCATTGAACCTCGAATATGGATTGCAACATCGTTAACGAATGCTGCTTATTATTCGATCAGTCATCAATGAAGTGACATTATTGATAAATGTTGATCATTGTATAATTCGTAGTTACTTATTATTCAATGGCTATCCTTGGTAAATGCTGATCATTTCATCGTTAGCCGCATTTGGGTTCCAATGAACATCTGTGGGAAATGCTGATCTTTCAGTTCATCCGCATTGACTTTCCAATGGACATCATTGGGTAAAGCGGATCACTTCGTTCATCAGCATTTACCATCTCATGGACACCATTGGGCAATGCTGATCGCTCGATACATCCGCATTGGCTTTCCAATGAGCATCATTGAGTAATGATGATCATTCGATTCATCCGCATTTGATGTTCAATGGATACCCATTCACTGATCAATGGTCAGCCCTGTACGCCATTGACAAATGCGGAAATCTCAATGGGTCCCCATTCATTGTCCAATGGAGTCGTATGAGGACCATTGGTTGCCATTGGCGATTCAATGGAGTTTTTTACTACGGGGTCTGAGGGTCTCTGTCAGTGGCGATAAATGGCGATAAATTCTGAATTTTGAATTTTTTTTTTAACCTTGTAGTACTTGTAAGTTTGTTAATTTTCTGAGATTTTACAAGTATTTATGTACTTTCAGAATCTCGCTGTTGGCAAGTCGTTTGAGTTACTTGGGAAGTAAACTTTCAAACTGTGCACAAACATATATAAATATATACATACGTATTAAATATATAGCACCCCCTTTTCCTAGACTACAGAAGCCTTTTACAGCCTGGGTCATATGGCTTTAATAATTAATTAATTAATTAATTAGTTAATTAAGGTATAATAATTATTACGAGGAATAAAAGACGATCCGAGTATTGATTGACAATTTACAGCTTCACCATTTCACATGAAATTAAAACTTGATTCCGCATTACAAAATGTTGCAAATTTCATATAAATTTTTTTTCATGAACGGAAAATATTCAGCATTATCAGCAAGATAAAACTTAATGATTCGGAAATAATTCTAGCTCATGCAAAAAAGTCTCAGGTTTCGGAAAATGCCATAATAATTACGATTAATTGCCTAATCAATCGAAAAAGCCGATGAAAGTGTAATTTAATAATGTGAAAAATTAAGGATGTTGAGTCCCAAATCGCAAATGATGAGAAAATTCTGAAAATTTGGTTTGTTTTTGGATGAATTATTTAAGAGGTCGTGTAAAAATTTCACGACGATTAGGAAGCTCGTTATCGAACAATTAACATTAACAACTTAAATTAAATTAAATGCAGTCTTATGGAAACTGACATAACTTTGCGATAAGTTTTTTTTTGACCTCTCAATTTTATAATATCGACACTATATTGAAAGCAATGGAAACAAAACGAAGTTTATTGATAAATATTTTTTTTATTTGTTTAAAAAATTGTTCTCAACAAAATGTTAATATTTTAATAACGAGCTTCCTAATCATCGTGAAATGTTTACATTTTTCATTTTAACCCTTGAAGAGGTTGAAGTGATGATGACAGAATTCTGAAAATTTAATATGTTTTTGCACGAAGTATTCAGGAGGTCGTGTAAAAATTTTACGACGATTGAGAAGCTATTTATTGAACAATTAACATTAAAAGATTTCATAGGGACTCCCTCAATAGTCCACAAAACTGGAATCCGCCAACATTTGGAAATGTTTCACTCTAATCCGAGAGAATGTAACTATAAATCGTATCAATTATCCTGAGGAATTTGCCGAAGGTACAACAGAGGGTTGAATAAAATGTTACCTCGTCGTTCGGATCGTCTTGGTGTTCGAACTTGGTTGAATAGGCCGCGCCGCAGAACTTGAAACTGAACTTTCAACCCTCCATCTTTCTTCTTCGATTTTTTCTCGGCCAAATCCCCCTTCCTCGCCCTCTCAGGCTCGCCAAACTCTGGAACTCTGTCCCGTGGACCAACGAAAACTTTTTGCACCCCCTTCGCCGACGCGCTTTTCTTCTTCTCTATATTTACACAGACGTGTCGTACAGACGAGAAACGAAGTGAAAAGTTCCACGAGATAACGTTGTTCGGCGAAGAAAGAGTCGAGGAGAGAGGGAAAAAAACTGAACTTCACTGTATGAGCTTCCAACGCTTCCAACTCGCTACGAAGCTCTCGCTCTGCCAACTTGTTGAAAGCACGTCGATCGTTTCGTCCCGCGAACGGGAATTCTCGCAGAATTCATTCGCAACCCTTTACAGCGCTCGTCCAACCGATAAATAAATTTAAAAAACAATTTTTCAACTCATAAATCGGCGCGAATCGTTGATAATCTCGAGCCAATGTTTTACACCACTTTGCTGCTCTTCGCCGCCGATCTCGATGAGTCTCATTACCGAAATTTAAAAAGACATTTGAAAAAAAAGCCACGTGTACAAAAATCACGGATAATTGTGCGAATAAATGGCGAAATGAATGACGATCGATCACGATTTTTCAGACCTGCCGAAATTTTTCAAATTTTAATCTCTCGAATCACTCATATTTTTCATTATTATTGAGGGTGGATTTTTTTTTTTATTGCTAAACCTTATTTCATCGTTCGTTTCGAGACGTCATCGAGCGACAGAGGCGCCGAGGAGACGAACACGCGGCGTTGAATTGAAGTGAACGCGCGGTGGTTTGTTGCGATGTCTTCGCGATCGCGCTTCCAACCCCCTTGAAACCCCCTCCCTCTGCCCTTCGCGCGATATAATTCTGCCCCCTCCCCCCGTCCCTTCCCGCTCTCGATCGTGCAAAATCCAATGAGCTCAGAGCGCAAGCGCCACTCGACAGTCCACGAGCGCAACTCCCGTGTAAAGGCGACGTGAAATTCACCCCATCGGAACAACCCCCTCTCTCGCTTCGTCGGGCAAACTACCTTTCAACCCTCTCGCCCTCGCTCCGTGACGGTAAACCACCGACGCACGTTTCACTGGCTATTACCGATTTACCCTCTGCCCGAACCACCCCCACCCTCCTCCCCTCTCACCCCCGGCTCCACAAACTTTTCTTTCCCGTCTGCGTATGTTTTTTTTCCGCCTATTTCTCTTTCACTCTTCCATCTCGCAAAATACTCCCTATTTTGTTTGCTAATTTTTTTTTCTCGTTTTATTTATTTATTTATTTTGGTCGTCGATGAAAAGGACACTCGAATGAATGTTGAAAAAAAAAAGTAAAATTTAAATGCATACTCGTAGAGAGAAATACGTAAATAGCTACCGAGAATCAGCTGACATTAAAATTCATCGAGCTTCGATCGAGGCAAGATGATGAAAGAAACAGTAACAAAGGGATGAAATAAAATGTGGAACAGAGGGTGGAGGCGAAGAGACTCATTCCGTGACTTTTGTTTTGTGTTTTGTTTTTTTTTCCTTTTTTTTAAGGGCACGTAAAAAGTTCGAACAGCCTGTGATGAAGTATTCGTTTCGAATCGATGAGATTCGTAGGGGTGGGAATTAAAGTTTCCTCGGGAGTCGAGTGAATAAGTAAATGATGGAATTCCGATTGGACGAGACGGTGAAAAATCGCGCGCGCGTGTGTGTGTGTGGGTGCTTGTTCGAAAGGTGGAAGGTCGAGGAACGGATTCTTCAGTCTGAGGATATTTCGGGCACTTGTTCCGCCAACGATGAATATTCGAAACTACCCTTGGAGCCATGTACTCTGATTTTTGTGTACTTTTGCGTGTTCAATATTTCTCCATTGATCGCAAACATTTTATCATCGAAAAGGTCACATTTAAAAACTTGATTATGCTTATTTTGAGGTTGTTATTATTATTATTATTATTATTATTATTATTATTATTATTATTATTATTATTATTATTATTATTCTTATTATTATTATTATTATTATTATTATTATTATTATTATTATTGTTGTTGTTGTTGTTGTTGTTGTTGTTGTTGTTATTATTATTATTATTATCATTATTATTATTATTATTCCCCCTCACCGGGACCCACTTTTAGGCGGACCTCTTTTGAATTGCTTGAAACTCGAGTATGTTTTAGTGCTGTCTGAAAGTATATTGTACACCAATTTTCAGATCTCTAACTATAATTCTCTTTGGAGTACACCAAAAGTAATATTTCGAACTTTTTGCGTATTCAGCTCTTCGGAGTTTAGGCACGGCGCGAAATGAAATCGAAAAACATTCTTTTCCAATAGCTTTCGATCAGAAATTTCCTGCGCTTTTCGAAAAAAATATCAGCGATGTCGAAAACAACGAATTCATTCAAATTTCGGCCAAAAACGGAAAAAATTGACTTACAAAAAAAGAGCATAATTTAATTCAGCGGGACAATTTTTTTCATATTTTGTATATATCTGAGAAGTCACGATATAAATTTCAAGTTGGAACCTGCATGCGTTTACTAATGCCAAGTCTTTTAGTGGGATAAAAATTCTTAAATATTATGTTTTTCGTATGATACAAAATGATCCTATGCTGATTATTAAAATATTTAGATTAAAGAATTAAATAGAATTAATTATTAACATTAAATATTAATATTCATTAACTAATGAAATAAAAATAAAATAACAATGGAATAAAATTTTTAAAAATATCTAATAAAATATTAATATCAAATTGAAGAATTAAATTCAATTAATTACTTATATTTAGTTGGAAAGAATGACACGATTTTGTTTATCGATTTGCGATTCCGCATTAAAAGAATGCATCATCGAAATAATTAAACAGAATCTCCAGGTCCTCGATGGAATCTTTGTCTCATCGTCTGATT
This sequence comes from Alloplasta piceator, assembly GCA_946863875.1. Classification (NCBI taxonomy): domain Eukaryota; kingdom Metazoa; phylum Arthropoda; class Insecta; order Hymenoptera; family Ichneumonidae; genus Alloplasta; species Alloplasta piceator. Next base: position 57,005,817 of record OX333073.1, read on the forward strand.
CTATTTCGGTGAAAGGTAACAGAAACCTTTTGTGCCTACGTCGCATGACACATGACCATGTATTTATGGGGCATTCCATCCCAAATCGGACAGTTTGAAAAACTTTTTTTTATGTCCTCAATTTTTTTATAGTTTTTAGTATCCATCAAAAGACCCTCGTTGGTAAATTTTGAGATTTTTTTTATTACTCGTTCAAAAAACCAAAAAACCACTCTTTTTCAGTATTTTGGTCATAACTTCTTTAACGATGTTCCAAATTAAAAGTTTTTTTTTGAAATTTTTTGTTTGGCCTTTTCAGATAAAAATACAATAAAAATATTCGACGTGTTTTTAAATAAGTTTTTTGAGTTTTAAACTTTAAATCGCGTCTTTAAAAGTGAGTCTCTATTTTGATTTTTGTTTTAATTTTTTCTTTTAAACATCTATCTATTCAACAACTTTTAAGACTAGTCCGATCGTGGGCCTTCCGTAACTAATTTTTTTTTTTCGATTTTCGAAAATAAAATTTTTTCTTTTCTATAAATCATTATGAATACCAATTTTCTTTAATGTATAGTATTTTTTTTATTATTTAGAATTTATTTTGACACTTTTTTATAAAACTTTTTAAATAGAAAAAAGTTTTTAGTTTTCAAAAATCGAAAAAAAATAGTAGTTATTGAAGGCCCACGATCAGACTAGTCTTAAAAGTTGTTGAAAAGATAGATGTCTAAAATAAAATTTAAAAAAAAAATCAAAATATACACTCACTTTTAAAAACGCGATTTAAATTTTTCAACTCAAAAAACTTATTTAAAACCACGTCGAATATTTTTGTTGTATTTTTTTCTGAAAAGGCCATGAAAAAACAAAGATTTTCAAAAAAAACCTTTTAATTTGGACCATTACTAAATAAGTGATTACCAAAATACCGAAAAAAGAGTGGTTTTTTTGTTAATTCAATATATTTTGAACGGGTAATGAAAAAAATCTCAAAATTCACCAGCAAGGGTAAATTTTGATGGGTACTAAATAATATAAAAAATTTGAGGAAATAAAAAAAAAGTTTTTCAAACTGTTCGATTTGGGATGGAACGCCCCATATCTACGCATGCAGAATGTAGATACGGGGTCTTCCAGATCAATTCCACGAGGAACCAGGCCTTCCTACCCTTTTTATAATTTCAAAGATGTAATTTCAAAGCATTTGCCAAATGGAGTTTGGACATTTTTGGAGATTTTCCACCAACCCCTCATCCCTTAATTAATTATCTGGGGGAAATGTCCTGAACTATGGATTCCGAAACTAGGAATTCGGATGGATGAAAACCTGGAATGCCTCATGCGTGTACAAGTTGAAGTGCCGGCACCTGAAACCCGCCTCTCTTGGTCCATAATTAACACACGAAACAAACAGAGAACCTCCCCGATAGCTCAGAGCGTGACGTTGTCATGAGGTAGGCCTTCGGGGGCTTTGGTACCTTCATTCGACATTGGTGCTGCTCGTTTATTAACGAGATATATTCATATGCAGAAGATGGCGGTGGAGGAAGAGGAAGGGAAGATGGAGGTCGGTACACAACGGTAGAGAAAGAAGAGATCGGTTGGTCTACGCTCGGGTTAGGTTATGATTAAACCGAGGTATGCTTTGTCCGTTACATTTACCATGTTCTCGTATAACTATGCTGCACAAAGGTGAAAAGGTCGCGATGGGTTATACCTCCGAAATTGAACGAAAATTTCTGGTTACGAGGTCAGATTCTAATATGAAGAATCGAGATTGAAGTTTCGGTTCTTAGTCTTGTTCAATTACCAATTTTAGGATTTTTTCGGGACTTGGGACTGGGGAGGGCAACTAATATTTTTGGGGGCGATAATTTCAAGGATCTCACATGGGCCAATCCCCAATAACACGATTATAATAATCAGGATTGTAAATTCAATTTAATTTGATGCAGTTCATTTTTTTTTGTCTCTCCTTGTCTCGTCGTCCTAATTTTTTTTTGCACTGATAGTTATATATGACAATGCGTCAGATTCGATTCTCTCGAGGCCGATATTTCACATTGATCGACCGTGTCTCCCGATTTCATACGTCGAGGTATATTTACATAGATATAGTTATCTGGTGTTTACATGCTTTTCACAATTTTATGAATTTCCCCGATAAAACGAAAAACAGAGAGAGAGAGAGAGAGAGAGGAATATCAATCTCGAATCTCCATCTTCGTGATCTTCGCTCTTTATTCTCCAACTCTTTGTTCACTCGATTCTCATTTTTCCCGGCAAAATGAAAAAAATGAATGCGGAAAATCCTGTCAAAAATTTCCGGTCCGTGATTCAGTTTGTGGAGTGCGCGATAAACGATTGGAATACCCTGTTTCGCATTTTATCTGTAATAAACAGAGAGAGCTTATCTTACCGGTGAATACGTTCGATTACGATAATTGCTGAGCGATCGAAGCGGATAAAAAATGCACATTCGGGCAGATTATCCTCTTGTACCCAATTTGATTTTAATCGCGACGATACTCCGAAGAATTTTCAATTGTCACGTGTGAGGAATTGCACCGAGCAGATAACGTTTTTTGCGCTTCGATAAAAATATTTCATTCGACTGATAAGCAACAAAAACTGTACTCGCAGTTTTAATTGATATTTTTGTTTCGTTATATCGAGCTTTCCGAGCTTTTGCATCACAATATATCTTGATCCAAGCTTTTTTTTGTTTCAAAAAGTTTTGGTTTACACAAGTAATAATTACTTGACTTCTCAAGAGTTGCCATTACTTCCAATTCTAAAAACAACAACCACAAGTCGAAAAAATTAAAATTTGTAACTTCATTTAACAAATGAATGCCTCAAATATTTTACAAATTAGACAAAAATTTATTTTTCAAAATATTGCAAAGTTCGTTGACCGGAAATTTTTAGCGATTTTCAAACGGTTCCACCGTCTCAAAAAATTGAGAAATTAGACAAAGGAAACTGCAGTCACTATCTTTGGAAATATCCATTTTTTTCTTGTGGAAGCTCTATTTTTTTTTAGGAAAACATACTTTCCACTGTACTTTTTTTCACGTTGTAAAGATTGAGAGAAAAAAAAAGAAGAGATTACACGAGACGCTTTATAGCGGATCTCGAGACGAATAGTTGAGTCCGTTAATCGGACCTCGCGGAGGGAAAAGGGTGCGAGAGTGAGACCAAAATGAATGGGAAATAACGAACACGAAGAAGCCACGAATGTATAGAGGCAAGAGGAGATGAGGTGGATATACTCGGCCGAGACTCTCATCATTCTCCGCTAATATTTACTCCCTCCGACACAAAAGCTCGGGCCACGTTATATATTTCAAAGACTAGACCGTCGGGAGGAGGTTTTCGCCGAGAATATTTCCCTGATAAAAATGTGCGAAAGTCACCCATCTCTCCGGTGAGATCGAGCAAAAGCTCGGCGCGCTCACCCGGAGCTTTTTCGACATTCCTTCTTCTCCCGCTTTCTCGTTGCATCGCAATAATCATTTTGCTCAAACTGACGCGGTCTTTTGCTTACGACAGTGCCTCCTCATCCGTGTTGACGCTCTTCAGCATTTTTTATAAATAATTTAAAAGAACTGCAAGTGCTAGACTTGCATCACGATGAACGTTCCGTATCGTCGTCGCAGTTAAGAATTGAAATTTATGGCTTGATGACGACTTCCGGATGCGAAAACCAAGCGTTCTTTTATCATGAGCATTTATATTAAATTTATCAATTCTTAGAACTAATTAAGGGGGGAAACCCATATAAATGGTCAAAGATGACGAGGAATTTCGGAATTTTTTTCCAACGCAACTACCGAACCAATCCTTTTCAACTTTGGAGGCTATTTTATTGTACATTCGATGACTTGAGAAACATTTTCTTAAATCGAAAATAATTATTCATCAGCAGGCTGCAACCAATCGCTGCTGAACGAATTTTTCCCACGATGTCGAATTGCGGCAGCTGTAGTTTTTTTTGTTTTTCATCCGAAACAAAAAAATCAGAAACCATCACATTCTATATGAAAGTACGCTGTCGATGAACCAAGAAAAAAATTCAAAAGTTGAATATTGTAATAATGGCGGCACTCGAAGAAAAAAGATCGAATTTTTACCGAACATTTTTACGCAAAAAATGATTGTTAAATTATTATTTTTTTTAAATGGAGGTTTATCGACGAGTGTTGCGATTATATCTCTAAAAATATTTGGTTGAAATGAATCGGATGAATAGTTTTTTTTTTATCGCTGCCGCAAATTGCGAAAATGTAGTTTCGAGTAAATCGCCTTTAAAGTTTCGGGCAAAGAAAAATCAAAATTTTAAAAATGTTTTTCAAGTCTTCGAATGTACAATAAAATTGCCTCCAGACTTGGAAATGATTGGTCCGGTAGTTGCGTTGGAAAAAAATCCCGAAATTCCTCGTCATCTTCGACCACTTATATGGGTTTCCCCCCTTAAGCCATTTATATTAATTTAATTTAATGTAATTTTTTGGTATTAATCTGATTATCTCATGGGAAAATTCATTTTAATCACATTTTGACATTTAGAGCGGACAGAATAAAAATTCAGCACGATTTTGGGACTTCAGGATGTCAGTTTTTTAACTTCTTGCTAACTTCGTCTAACCTTTGATACAACTATATGCACACATCTCCTTTTGGATAGACACGATGATATACAACATCGCGTGGGGCTTTGATTCGCAGATTGCGTTGCTTCGAGTTCGCATACAACAGCCGGAATTCGAGCGAGTTAGTCGTTTATTCAGGGGGGCACACAAGTCGATCTCGAAGAAGCCATCAGTGGCGTGTGTACTTTCGCGCTAATTTAAACGCGAGAAACCCGGTATGCCAGTCTAAAGTCAAGTAAATTGCACGTAACGTGATACAGAGAGTTGCGGAGCATCAAAAGGGCTTACAATTAAAATTACGTCTGTATTTGAGAGAGAGGGAAATGAGAAAATATAATTTAAAACAAAAATACTTGGCCAGGTAAAATCTAATTTATTAGTGAAAAATTACTATAATTACACTTTCAATTTTTCCAATATCCAAATTCTGATAATTGTAATTTCAAAATAAGTACCAGTTTTTCTGGATAATTCTAATTTAACCACAATTACATGATTAATTTAACTCTACCAATGAATTATTGACACGTAGACCACGAAATCAGGGTTGAAACCCTGACATACCCTGATTACTCGAACTTCTCGTGCCAACGTTAAAATCCGAGTCAATCACAGTTGCCATGCTCACCCCAAAAGGTGAAACAACGTTTATCCTTATCTTATTACGCAGTATTACATGTTCGTGTTACACGTATCGCGTGTACATTTGTACTCTCCTCAGGACTTCCATAATACGAAAAAAATGCCTTAACCAAACTAACTTCCGGTTTTAGTGATGCATTAATCATTGGAAAGGCTGGAGAACAGGACCGAGACGAGAAAATTTCCGGATTTTAGTTTTTCCCAAGCGTTGTTTACACAGAATGTGAATTGATGGTGGTATTACCATTTTTGGCCATCGACGGTTGCTTCACCAATAATTGCAGGACTCTGTTTCATGGTCGAGGTGGACACAAACCAGTACAGCGAAACGTTGGCCCTTTGGTGTTTGTTGCATCCTAGAAGGGTTAACTATGTCTGCGGGAATGCGCAAAGAGGGTCGAAGCTTTCAAATGGACCATTAATCGAATTACCGAGAGGGTTGGTCGGGACATCGTCGTGTGCCGCACGCCAGAGGAGACCTTTCGCTATTCGAATGTATATGGGGCATTCCATCCCAAATCGGACAGTTTGAAAAACTTTTTTTTTTCCTCAATTTTTTTATATTTTTGAGTACCCATCAAAAGACCCTTCCTATTAAATTTTGAGTTTTTTTTATTACCCGTTTAAAAGATATTAAATTAACAAAAAACCCGCTCTTTTTTTGTATTTTGGTCATAACTTCTTTAATAATGGTCCAAATTACAAGTTTTTTTTCAAAATATTTGTTTTTTATGGCCTTTTCAGAAAAAAATACAACAAAAATATTCGACGTGTTTTTCAATGAGTTTTTTGAGTTTTAAACGTTGAATCGCGTTTTTAAAAGTGAATGTCATTTTTTACTTTTTTATTTTTTTTTCAACAATTTTTAAGACTAGTCCGATCGTGGGATCTCAATGAGTGCTATTTTTTTCGATTTTTGAAAATTGAAAAAAAAAAAATTTCCATAAATTATTATGAATACCATTTGTTACTGTATAGTATTTTTTTAATCATTTTGAATTAATTTGGACACTTTTTCATTGTTAACAGATTTTTTAAATTAATAATTAATCGATGAGCAAATAACAACAGTTCAAGAATTGTACGAGTGGGCATTGAACCTAAATAGTCTACCGAATATTGCTGTCAAATTTTCACATGATAAACATTATTCAGATGCAAAAGAAAGATTTTATTTCCGATAAAATACTGCGAAGTCAATGACAGGGGGACACAAAAATTTCATTCAATTATTCCAATGAGCAACGGAAATGTATTGGCAAAGGAATATTCTAATTCAAGGCGTATATGGAAGGTTTTCAAAAAAATACGTGAATAAATAAAAACTGATGTTGTTATTGTTCATAAACAGACTTAACGATTAGTTATTAATTTTAAGAACGTGTTAACAATAAAAAAGTGTCAAAATAAATTCTAAATATTGAAAAAAATACTATACAGTAACAAAAATTGGTATTCATAATAATTTATAGAATTTTTTTTTTTTTTTTCAAAAATCGAAAAAAATAGTAGTCATTGAGATCCCACGATCGGACTAGTCTTAAAAATTGTTGAATAGATAGATGTTTGGAAAAAAAGTAAAAAATAAAAATTGACATTCACTTTTAAAAACGCGATTTTACGTTTAAAACTCAAAAAACTCATTCAAAAACACGTCGAATATTTTTGTTGTATTTTTTTCTGAGAAAGCCAAAAAAAAACAAAAATTTTGAAAAAAAAACTTTTCAATTTGGACCATTATTAAAGAAGTTATGACCAAAATACCAAAAAAAGAGCAGTTTTTTTGTTAATTCAAGATCTTTTGAACGGGTAATCAAAAAAATCTCAAAATTTAACAGGAAAGTTTTTCAAACTGTCTGATTTGGGATGGAATGCCCCATATAATATCCATAAATTGTACATAGATGTACCTTGTTCATGCACATACATATATGCACATGCAGCTTCTGCTCAAAATACGACTACTTACCTTTCCAACGCGCAATATTGGGCGATGTTTCGGTGGAGGTTCGATGCTGACGTTGTTTACGTGAGTATTGCTTCAGTCATACCCGAGTCATACCCTTTTTGCTCAACTTTATTTCTTCAACGATCTTGTTATCTGCTATCAGGAAGGTGATTCTCGTCATTGCCGGGGATAAAAAAGACATCGGAGATCGAGTGGTCCGGAAATAGAAAAGTTGGTACCGCTGCATGATGATGACCGTGCTTGAGGATGAAGTGACTCGGCGACGAGGACGACGCAATATCGTTTCCCCCGGATGATCCGGACGAGGGAGATTTATTTATAAATATCCTGTCGCGGTAATTGTGAAAAGTTTCTCGTGGAAGGCAATCTTCGATCAAGGATGCGTGATGAAGCCCCCGAGCTTTTTTTAAGTCCTGGCCTAGGTGCAGTCTTCAACAAGGCCCGTTTATATAGATATATGCAATTAGCAAGGGTTGGTTTTTGGAGTTGAATCAATGATGGTAGAGCTTATTTTGAATTCAGAGATTCAATAAACTCAGAGGAAGACCTCCCACAATATCCGAGCTCTCAGTTTCTAGCGCCCAAGTCTTCAATCACAATCGATGCCTTCCGGAATGGCTGACCACGTGAATTTGTCCGGGGAAACACGTTCAAAGAGGTCCTTTGACCCTCGTTGAATGTCCTGCCTCGGGATATCGACTCGGCAAAAGGTCTAAAATTTGTTTATCCTAAATTCATAATTATCTAAAACTTATTTTATGAATTCACAGAGTTACAAAATTAATATTTTTTTAATTTGGAACATCATTGCCTATTTGTATTTCAGAAATCATCTTGATGAGCAATGCTATAACAAAATTAAGTGGTTTTTAAACCACGACAAAATTAATAACAAACCACGACCATTCGTTCGATCGACCTTTAGCACAAGTTTAAATTTACCGCCATCATTTCAGTTCCCGTTAAATGGCGCTGTCTTCGAAGTTTCTTCAGCCAGACGCGCTCAACGATATGACGTTATGTGTGGAATGCCCGGGTAATAAAACTAAAAATATAGAATGAAAACTGGATTTGCGAAGATAGAAGTCTGCTGGAGAGTGCCGAAGACGAAACTCGCCCCGCAAGTTGATCAACAAGTTCTTATTTTAATTCCATTTAATTCAGGTTTATCTGTAGCCGTTTATCTAGGAATATCTGTAGCCAGTCTTGACCTTTGTTTCGGATAAATCTGAGTTTTATCGTCTTGACCGAGATAACGTTTTTTTGTTTCATAAACGCTGTATTTGCTCGATCGATCGAGCGATATCATTTCCAACGATTGATTTCATTCTCGACTCGTTTTCTTCATTGAGTCAAATTGTCTTAAACCGAGAAGATGATCGTTTTTAAGGAGACATTGATAGTGTTTTTGGTCCTGTGGTTCGGCGATAATAACGTTCTTGTTTCGTCTGAAAAAATTCAGGATGCGATCGATAATCGTAATTCAATCGAAGCGGAAGATCCTTCCTGGTACAGATTACCAGAATACGTTTTGCCGGAAAATTACGAGCTCTGGATCCTTCAACAGCTCGCTGTTAATAATTTCACGTACGATGGACGCGTCGAGATCGATCTTCGTGTCATTCTCGAGACAAATTCGTTGACAGTTCACGCTGTTGGATTGAAAATCGATCGTGAGAGAACCAAAGTTTTTGCCATCGTCAACGAGACTCGAATTGACGTGTCGATTATGAAAGAACAGCTCGATATCGAGAGACAAATGTACGTTGTTTCGCTCATGGAAAATTTATCACCCGGTCGTTACATCCTGTCGATGGTTTTCTCCGGCGAAGTCCTCGATGATGTCTTTGGATTTTACAGGAGTTCCTATCAAACAGCAGGAAAGAAACGGTAACGTTGATCTTGAGGCAGCATTTTACTGTGAAGGTGTGAATTTCTGGCGTTTTTTTAGATTAAATATAAAAAAATATTAAAAATATATAATCATAAAAAAAGACTAAATATTTAAAAAATCAAAAAATATAGTACCATTCATTTTTTACAGCTTACTTATTCATGTTTGAAGAATGTGTAAAAAATGTTGGAAAAAAAACGTAAAAATTTATTCTACTTGTTCTACTTAATTTATTCTACTTATTTTATCGATAATATATTGTCTTAAAAAAAGAAGTTGAACCATTCGCCATGATTGCAATTTTTTGGTATATCTGAAACGAAAATTTAAAAAAATTTCTTGAGTAAAAATAATGTCGCTATTTTGCGAATTAAAAAATTGACATTTTATAGAAATTAAAAAAGGTCAGTTCTCCGTTTTTCATCGAAGTTTTTTATTTTTTAAAAAAGGTAAGAGAATACTTTTTTATTTTCCTTCTTTGTATCTTCTGATTTATTTTTTACCTTCACTCGGTCATTCATTCATTCGGTCTAGCATAATTGCTATCTTATTCAAAATACTCGGAAATTGAAAATTCCAATTTGAAAACTCATTTTCAGAGGTCTAAACTTTCAGAATATGAAATCAAATCGATTTTTTCAAATTCCTAGCGAAGAATACCGCCACAACACTTAAATATAAAACACTTTCATCTGAATACCTAAATATAAATTTTCTGTCATCGCAAAATGATTTTCATTTCTTTATTCTATTTTTTCTATCGACAAAGCTTCTTATGTGAGAGATCCCAAATTAAAAAAATTATAAACCCAGAGAGGAAACTTTTTTAATGAAGAAAAACAGGTACACTGAGAAATTTTTTTTGTTGAAAGTACAAAAATTTGTTTGACTTAACCAAATATTTGTTTCCGGACGTTCAGCGAGATCATTTTGGTAATTCAACAAAGATACAGTGGAAATTTTATTTAAATCGGTTAGATCGTTGCTTGAATGGGCAAAGTTTCAGTTCAATCAAATAAATATCTTTGTACCAAATAAATTGTGTGATTGAAAATACGAATTGTTTTTTTTACAGCTAAATTTATTTAGTTAAAATATACTAGAAATCAACGAAATATATCTGTACAGCAACTCAGTAACGTGTAAATTGGACTAAACTGTATCTGGAAATTGACCAAATATCTTATGGTTAACCAAATCCATTTGTTGAATTATTTATAGTTTCATTATTTCAAACAAATTAATATTGAATCAACTAAATTTTTTTTCAACTAAATGGATTTAGTTGTTTTAACTGAACTTTTTTCTCAGTGTACGAGGAAGCCATATCCGAATATTAATTTGCACGATTTGTTTTTGGCTTCAGATGGCTCGGAGTCACACAATTCTCGACGATTTTTGCACGTAGAGCTTTTCCGTGTCTCGACGAGCCATACCTGAAAGCGACATTTCGTCTTCACATTGGGCATTTTGGTAACGAAACGGTAACGGGAAATACCATGGCGGAAAATGTTCGAGAAATGTGGGTTGATATTTCCATCATTCATTTATTGATCTCGATTAAAAAATAAATAGTTCACTTTCTGATAATCGTTCTTTTGACGTCAGCAAACCGGATTATTTCTTAACGAGTCTCGCAAAAACTCCTCGGATGTCGACGTATCTCGTTGGTTGGGCCATTCACGATTTTACGTACACCGAAGCACTAAATTCCACGACATTTGGGCTTTGGACACGCGAAAGCATGAGAAAATCGAGCTCGAGATTCCTCAACGAGTGCATCGAGATCTACGATGTGCTGGCTCGATTGTTCAGCGTGGAAAATCCCATCAAGAAGATGGAACAGGTCGCGGTACCGGACTTTTATTTCTCGGCTATGGAAAATTGGGGAATGGTGACGTTTCGCGAGTCCGCGATTCTCTGGGAAGAAAATGGCACCCCTGCAACGAAGATTTACAACGGATTGGGCACGATTGCTCATGAATACGCTCACACTTGGTTCGGCAATTTGGTGACGCCTAAATTTTGGAATGTTGCCTGGCTGAAAGAAGGTTTCGCCACTTTTCTTGGTAATTACGCGCTTGGAATTGTTCACGATGATTGGAGAATGATGGATCTGTTTGCGGTTGATGTTCTTCAGCCAGCTTTGTTGGAAGATTCCTTCCGACATAACAGGACAATGAATGGAAAAGGAGTTGGCAGTCCAAAAAGCATACCACCAGTCATGGACTTCGTAACGTATAAAAAAGGTCCGTTTAGTTCGAAGTCTGTTCAAACTAGCCATGTTCCTGTTTTTCTTTGCAGCCATTTCAAATCAATGAGAATTTATTCAGATATTGGCGTAATGGACTGTTCATTGAGCCCATACTTGAATAAATAGGGAAAATTGATATTTTTGCATTGACGCCATTTTTACCACAATTATATTCAAGAATCCTCGAAAGATTCCTAGTTCGGGATATTATCTGTGATATTTGGATATTGGTGAGAAATTATCGTCCTTCCTCCTTTCATCCTTCTATTCTTTTAGTGTCTGGACCTCAGTTGGGGATAACCATTCAATAGAAGGATTCTTTAAACTATAAATATGGTAAATCATTTATTTCAGGGTAAAAATCACCAATCCTTGATGGTTTCCCCATGTAATGCGATATTGACTTTCACAGGATCTTCTGTAATACGCATGGTCTATCATGTAATCGGGGATTCGGCTTTTCGTCGAGGATTACGATCTTACATTGAAACCCTGTAAGTCATATTCTTCACGGTTATCCTTTTTTAATGTATTCTCATTTCTTAGAAATGAAATTTTACTTCCAATCACATTCGTGTGATCGATAATTATCAGTGCCTGCAAGTACGCCGTTCCAAGTGACTTGTACAAGCATCTCCAACGATTTGTCCATGGGGACACCCTTGAAAGATCTATTTGGCTCAGCGACGTCATAGAATCTTGGGCGAATCAACCGGGTTATCCCATCGTTACTGTAACGAGAAATTATTCCACCAATGTCACAGAAATATCCCAAGAGAAGTATGACTTGAATAGAAGTCGAGAAAGTGGTGAATCTGATGATTCGAGATGGTGGATTCCCGTTAACTTGGCCACAGCCGAATCCGGCACCAGAGACGTTGCAAAAGCTCCATCAGCCTGGATCAGACCTCAGGACAGAAGTATTTCAATCACGACGATTTCGCCGATCGACACAGTTCTCTGCAACATTCATCAGGCTTATTACTATCGAGTGAACTACGACGCGACGAATTGGCGAAGATTGACGAGTCATTTGAGATCAACGAAATTCAGGACTATTGGTGCGGCAAACAGGGCTTCGTTGCTCGACGATTCTTTCAATCTTGCCAAAGCCGGCTACATCGACTATTCCGTGCCTCTCGAAATCTCGACATACTTGATCCAGGAAAAGGATTACGAGCCTTGGCTCGCCGCGACCAATTCCATCGACTTCCTGAACTTGAGGTTGAACGGATCGCCTGATGTCAAGCAAGCGTTTCAGGTGAGGATTCGAATAATGATGTTGACAAATGTGAGGATAAATTTTCGTTAAAAATGTAGCTTAAAATTAAGATTTTTGAATCTGTGGTTCGTGTGATTTACATTATTAGTAATAACATTAAGTATTAATACTAATATTAATAACTGATAATGATAATAAATTATTAATATTAATTATAAGTCAATTAGGGTTGCAAATAATGCATTACTTTTTTTAATGCATTTACATTTTCAATAACCATTAACTCTCATTGCCATTAACCATTAAATTAACCATTAAATAATTTTTTTCATCGATTGGCTTTGACAGCTGTTAGTATTTGTCCAAAAAGTAACTATCTCCCAAAATTTGAGCTTTAAAAATAATTTTTTAGAGGTTGCTCAAATGACTTGATATTTTTTTTCGATTTTTACTAACGATCATGATATAGAAATTTCGATTTTTCCTTGTCGGGACAAAAAATATAAGTATTTAATGAAGCAATAATTCACCAAAAATTTGGGTGCTTGAAAAAAAAATGATAATGAAAATCTAAGTGGCCTGCACGTCCATTAATTTTTTTTTTCAAGGACCTAAGTTTTGGTTGAATCACTGCTTCATCAAACACTTATATTTTTTTTGTGAGATGGAAAAATCGTAATTTCTATATCATGTACGTTGGTCAAAATCGAAAATAATATCAAGTCATTTGAGCGACCTCTAAAAATGTTTTTTCAAAGCTGAAATTTTCTGAGAGTTACTTTTTTGACAAGTACTAACAGCTAAAACCCAATCAGAAAAAAAAATATCGATTTTGATTGCATCACCCTATTGCAGGGTTGCGAAATTTTTTATGAAGAAGTGATGCATTAATCGTTACTTTTTTAATGGCTAATGAAAATGTTAATGGTCAATGGTTAATGAAAATTATTTCTATTTGCCATTAAAAAAGTAATGATTAATGCATTACTTTTTCATTAAAAATTTAGCAACATTGAAGTCAATATAAGTTTTTCATTCACATAGCAGATTTCAGTTTAAAAAATTTGAAATTCTTTGCTTTTTAGTGTAAAAATGGAAATTATTTTTATCCAGTTATATCGAATTTTTGTTAAAAAATAAATTAATCGGAATACAATTATGAATATTCTGAACATTTTAAAACACTTTTCCAAAAATTGTCAACTAGCCCTTTATAGGTGAGACTTTGGTTATTATAATTTTTTTTTTTTTGACAAAACAGAAATCCTCGGCGCTTCCTTCTGCACAATTCAAAATTATCATTACACAATTTGAATTTATACGATGATGAAAATTACTGGATTATCGATTATAATTTCAGCGATCATGTTGAAGCTTTTGCAAAGCTCGTTTTGAATTTTCAGATGCACGTTAATCGTCTGATTGAACCAATCTTCAAGAACTTGACTTTTTATGGTAATTCGTCGGATCAAATGCGGACGAGACTCATGCGAAGATTGATCATATCCACGGCGTGTTCAATTAATAACATTGATTGCCTAAACACGGCGAATTCTCTGTTCAAAGAATGGCTGAACGATCCTGACAAAAAGTGAGTTTTTGAGAATACAATGGAATTCTTTGAGTACGTTTGACAATTCGATTCTTGAGGTTGAACGTCTGACAAAATTTTTGTTGAACCCTAAATTTGCGAGGGGCTCTAATATTCGTGAACAGCAGACGATTCTTCATTTTTATAACTCTCCAAATTTCAATAAAATCGGGAAAATACAGAAAAATTAAAAAAAGGGAAAATCGAATTTAATATTTAATTTTTATTTTTTTTTCTTGATTAAATAATTTTTTTCATTCCTTTATTGAATGTTTGGATGAAACTCACGGACTTTCTAAATAAGAATGAAATTTTCTCTACGCGAATAACGAAATGATGACAATTGTGATGATTCTCTTGAAAGATAGTGGAAAATTCAAATTTCTCACTGATAAACGTAGAAATAGCTGACAGAAAAATAATCGTCGCTTTGCAGAATAGATCCGGACTCGAAGAGCTCCGTATATTGCGCTGGTATACGCTCGTCCAACTTTAAAGACTGGGGCAGGCTTTTACGAATATTTCTCGAGACCGAATTGCACACCGAGCAAGAATCGTTGATCGCCGGTCTTGGCTGTACCAATAATTTCACTCTGGTCAGTGAATTCCTGAATTATTCCCTCTCCGACGGGCCGGAAGTACGAAAGCAGTACAGACTGACTATATTCGACTCGGTTCTCGGCGGGAACCCGGAAAATGTGGATCACACTTTGAGCTTCGTTGACAAGAACTTGATGAGAATCACTTCTACGTGAGAGAATTTATTATCATTTTTCTGGTCATTTTTTACCGCATTTTCAAGTCGACAAAAAAATCTTGAAATCTTTGACAAAAATCTTCTTAATTTTTTCTTTCTCAATCATTGTTTTTCCCCCATCAGGAGGGATTCAGCTTTCTTGAACAAAATCTTCGAATTCATTAAAAAGCGAATCGTTCTGGAAGAACAATTGGAAAAGGTACGATGCATGGTCTCAGAAATCTCACGCCAAAAAAAATTAGACAAGAAATAAAACTATTTGTTATTCGTCCTTTTGACAGCTGAGAATCCTTGTCGACAGTAACGTTGAATTACTTGGCTCCTCCATCGAGAAGGCACGAGAGGCCATCGAATTCGCGGAGGACAATATTTCTTGGATCCGGAAATATACCCCGGAAATCCGGAAGTGGCTTAATTAAATAAAGTTAAGTTCTCAACCACTCCAATATTTTTTTAAATTTATATCAATTGAATAAACATTTTCGGTCCGTTCATTTTATCTCGAATTCATTAATGTTGCGTGAGCTTGAAAATATCAAAAAATCCATTTTTTATTTAAAAAACATATAACAAAATATTGTTTAAATGTTACACTTTTATATCCTTAATATTCAAAAAATAATAATTAGAAGAAGAAGGAGAACACAAAATATTTTATGAAAAAATAATGGAAATATGCTTTTTTAACCTTTTTTAACCCCTTAATTCGATCCCAATCTCACCTCAACATGTTTTTCTTAATAACGAGTCCCGATTTCAGGTGAGAAATTCGAACACCTTCGAATCATGGCACTTTGGTTTTAACTCTTGATGCGGAGAAGTTGAAAAAAATTGAAGCTTTCGTTTTGTTTAATTAGCAGGAAATATACGCCTTTTCACGATCGAAAATTCCTGCTCTAATTATTTTTCATGAGGTTCAAATGCGCGCGATATTCTCCAGAATCGGTGCTGCCTTCTGCTGCGGGATTCCCAAAACGCGTATCATCAAGAATCACACGATTTGTTATCACTTGAGCGAATTGTAGAGCTCGGCTCTACCATTTGCTGCTGAATCGATTGCAAATCAACTCACGGATTTATTTATTCTCGTTTTTTAAAAATTAGTTGCAAACCTTTTTCGATTATTGCAGTTAATCGATCGATTATTAATTTCATTGTGTAATTGCCCGTCGCTTTATATTTCTATTTTATTTTGCTACCTTCGTTGATATATCTTGATTGGAATATTTTTTGGTCCTAAGATTGACTAAAAGATATTTAATAAATTTAATTAACTAGGGATTTTTAGGGCAATAAATAACTTCTTAACCTTCAAAGAAAATTAAATTCTTAAGCAATTTTTTAGACATTTTATTTTCAAATTAATTTTGCATCCGAGGAATCGCGAATTAGAATGATTTTTCTTCATGATCCTAATATTATAGATAATGTTCCTTGTGGACTCGATTATTGCTGTATGATAGAATTGGTTTCATTGCAACGCAATTCAAAGTTTGAGAAACGATAAGACTAGAGCTTCGTAAGACATTTATAGTTCTTCAGCAACAGTCTTGTACTTTTTATCAATTTCGATTTCAGACGCTCGGAAAGACGTGCGCTATCTCAATAAACCATCATGTAATAAGGAAAACACGGTGATACAATAGAGAGGCGAGGAAAAAGTGATTAATCTGCATTTTTCAGCCACTCCTGCATAAATCCTTTCGCATGAAATCCTAATAGTTCATTTTTAAAAAAATCAACCGTCACTTCCAACGCGACGTTCTGTATAATTTTACATTTTTTTCATGAAACAAATTGCAAAAATCTTTATCGATCCATTTTTAGCTTAGTTCTCATCCTGATTTTATTCTGTTAAAATTATTCAGATTTTTCCTAAAAAGAATCGAAAATCTTACTGGAAAATTAATGAGAATTTTCGTTGAAAATTTTTAAATTTCAAATTTATTCTCAACTTCAATCTCAATTATGATAAATAAAGAAATAGAATGATCCTTCGCCTCGCATTACGATGACGTTATTTTCGATTTTTATCATTTATGACTCAAACGATTATTCATCGGTCAAATAAATATCATTTATTGACTGATAATGATTTAGAAATAATATTTTTAACCCATTATTAATGTAATTTTTTAAAAATCATTTTAACAAGATCCAACGAGCAATGGAATTCTAATAGAATAATTAAAATCGTCATTGCTCGAAGGTTTGTTAAATATTTTTGCTAATTAATCAAGAGTTGCTATATAATGCGAGAAGTACATAATAACCTCAGAATTAATAAAATCAATCACGACGTATCAAAGTACTGGATGAGCAATTTTTTCTGAATCATTCGTGGCTTTTGGAAATAATTATATTTATCCAAACGAATTTTTGTCTTCGTAACGCTTGAAACTGTGTCCCCGGGCATTTTAGAGAAATCAGTTAGTATGACGAGTATCTGATAACCGAAATAGCAGAGGATCTGATCATTCGATAAAAATAATATTCTCCCAATGATCGTATCTGCATAGATTAGGACAATCTATCAAATAAATTTATAGATATGAGATGTTCAACGTTACTTGCGCCATTCAATTTCTCGATTCGTTGTCAATCAACTAAATTCTTCTTTCAACTAAAAATTGATTTATTTCAATTCCTCAATGATTTAGAAATCGCTTTAATATGCAATAACAAAGACAATGTGAAAGATCTATTTTTGAATTGAAAAATAGAGAAAATTAGCCAAAACTTCATTTTTGAAATAAATTTTTTAAATCTCTTTAAACAATAAAATGATTTCAGAAATTTAAACGAGATCCTAGAGACAACTCAGAGAATATTAGAAAAATTTTGCCATTTTTTTATTAAAAATTTATATTTGTAAATTAGTTTTCAAAAAAGGCAAGTCACAATGATAAAATATATCTTGATACAATTCGATAATATATCAATAATGACGCGGTTGAATTAGCGTGATATTCTTCATAGACGAAACGAAATTACTTATCAGTCTGATAAATAATATCGAAGTATCGATTTGGGTCAATCGATTTTTTAAAATCAGGGCGAAATTTTGTTTTCCAAGAGTATTTTTTGTTTTTCTTTCACAGGGTCACGTGTCTTAAGTTCGAACAAATTGTAGATTCTTCGAAGTGACTAAATTGTGGGGGGAGAAATGAAATACCATAATCGCTAATGGATTCTCGATTCGAGTGATGGAATTTTCGACAATGTGCACTGACAAACAAAATGTCTTAATGAACAAAATCTGCAGTCAGATACGTTCAACTAGATATTTAGTTAGTACTATTCAACATTTTTTTGCCTGAATAATATTTTAGTCAACCGAAGCGCAGAATTGTTCAAAAAACTAATTATTTAGTTAGACCAAATAAATATCTAGTTGAACGTATTTGACTGCAGATTTTGTTCATTCAAACATTCTTTTTTCTCAGTGTGAGGTCGACAAACAGTGACAAAAATGATTGAAGAGCTTCTAATTTCAATTAGCGCCTAGGTCGGTATGAGAATTGGGTTAAAGGTATCTAAAATCTTCATGAATCATGGGATGATTTTGAAAAAAAAGAAATCTTGGAGGGTTCGTAAAATCGATTAGGAAATATCACATCGAAAATTGTCGAGGCGTTGTCGTCGTCCCATTTACCAGAGACAGTCCAATCAAGCTGATAATCATTCTTGATCATACACGTGAATGTCAGCCAAAGATCAATCGATTATAAAAATTCCCCGAAAGCAAGACTGTTCTTTACATGAAATCGAATGAAATATACGATAACAAAGATTTAACAGAGCTCGATCGGACTCTATATTTTCTTCCCAGAGGCAAAAGAGTTCAAATTTTGGTGTTGGACTTGAAAAGTGTCATTTGTGATGTTCGGAGTTTATTAAAACTTGAAAATTTCCCAAAGTGAACGAAAAATCGTAAAAGTTGGAAATTTTGCACGTGGCTTGCTGATCCATTTCCTCCGTTTGTTAACGTTCCTGTTTGTGGCAACTATAATTGAATTGTACGTCATAAAGGATCTCAAGTATCTGCTCGAGAAGGAACCTCGACGAATGATCGAAAAATGAGGAAAACATTGCTAAATTTTCGAATTTACAAATTTTTCTCTTTTAATTTTATACTCAAATCATCGTAATTTCTGGCCGAGACCAATGATAAGATTGTACCTATTATTTTTTTCACTATCCTTCTAAATATCTCTTATCGTGTTATCTTAAGCCCCAGAGACTTTATAAAGCCGACCAGTTTCGTTCATTACTTTAGAATCAGCGACGACGTTTAGTCGTGACGAAGAGTGGTGATTCTATTTGCGATTTGCCTCCTTTATTTTACACTATTTTTGATATCTTCTCTCTGTCAAAAAACAACGGCAGCATGTCGTTGCTCCGTTTCATTCTGTCGTTGGTCCTGTTTGTGAATCTGGGGCGTGCGGTTCATTTTTCCAAAAATCTTGGCCTCCAGGATGACAAGACTCCCATTGCCGAACCAAATTATCGTCTGACGGGAGACGTTGTGCCTTATCATTACCGAATAGAACTCATACCAAACATCGGTCCGGATGATTTCACGTTCAAGGGTGAAACGAATATAAATATCGAGGTGAAACAATTAATATCGGAGATAGTTTTGCACGCTAAGGACCTCACCATTAGTTCGGCAAGTCTGCTGAATTCTAATATGAGCGATATTCCCATTGAACCGATCCCCAGTCTTGATCTGCGGACGGATTTGTTCACTATAAAAACGGCCTATTTACTCCCCGGAACGTACACATTGACATTAAAATTCAATGGAACATTACGCGACGATCTGACTGGATTCTATAGAAGCTCGTACGTGAATAATCACGGTGAAAAAGTGTAAGTAGCAGATCCTTTCATTATTTATGTGCACATTTTTTAAGAGCAGCTGGAAAAATGAAACAAATAAAAACGATTTGTTATAACTGCTTTGTCAGAATGCTGCCCTCAATATATCGATTGGAAAAAAAATTGATCAAACGAACCTTAAAGAAATGTAAGGGAAAAAAACGTGACTATGATGATTCATATGAATCAATGATTTTTCAACTGGTCACTATTTTATTTATTCATTTATAAATTTATTACACTAAAATATTGCAAATCTCACGATCTATTAATATATTTATGAAAATACGTTCACTATCTAACTTTAGGAGTTACGAATGCAAAACTACAACAATATGCATATACAATATCCATATTGTATTATGTCTGAGTCTGAGTGACACTATGTCTTTGTACTTGATAATCTCTCCTATTTTATTTGCTTCACGATTAACCATGCTATATAATCAACAATCAATCAGCCCCAGACTAGCTCAATTCCTGATGAATGATTTATAACCAGATCTGCAGTTCCTTTCCATTTCTCGATGACTTGTTTCAACAGCTGACCTTGCAATGGAAAAAAATTGGTCCAACGCCCCTTAGAGAAATGTAGGGAAATGTTCGACGATAATGATCCATATCAATCAACGATCTTACAGATGGCTCGCTACTACTCATTTCGAGCCAACTTACGCTCGAAGAGCTTTTCCTTGCTTCGACGAGCCAGCTATGAAAGCCACATTTGTCATCACTATCACGCACTCCGACCAGTATACCGCTGTATCGAACATGCCGGTACTTTTTATAAATCCCAAGGGCCTTGGTATACTGTCGACTAGGTTCGGTACCACACCTTCCATGTCGCCGTATCTCGTGGCTTTCGTGATTTCGGACTTCAAATTTGTCTCGACCGACGACGCCAAGTTTCGAGTTTGGTCGCGAGAAAATGCGATCCATACGGGTAAATACGCTCACACCGTAGGTCAAAAGTTGCTCGAAAATTTGGGAAATTATTTTGGCAGCAAACACGGTATTCCCAAGATGGATAATTTCGCGATACCTCAGTTTAGCGCTGGCGCTATGGAAAATTGGGGATTAGTGACTTACAGGTAAAAAAACGTGTAATTCACACCCAATTTATCGATTACAATATCGTGGACGCTTATTTTGAGCTCAGGAAAATTTTGTTTTAACGCAAATTCAAGGGAGAGCGCGTTGCTTTTCGAAGAGAACGTCACATCGGCGGAAGGCAAACAGCGCATTGCGACTGTCATGTCCCACGAGTTTGCCCATCAATGGTTCGGTAATTTGGTCAGTCCTTCATGGTGGACATACACATGGATCAACGAAGGATTCGCCAATTACTTCGAGTACTTCAACACGAATCAGGTTACACTTTTTCCAATTGGCGAATTAATTCCTAATGTAAAGTATTTGGATTAACATGAACATGATTCTAATCCACAGACCGAACCAGCGTGGCGTCTGATGGATCAATTTGTCGTGAAGAATCTCCAGGACAAGGCTTTTCTGGCAGACGACAACGAGACACAGCATGCCATGGATGTGACCGTCAATACTCCTGCAGAGATCAAATCAATCTTCGACAGCATCTCTTACAGCAAAGGTAAACGTTATCGGAGTTTGCGGTCCTCTGGCTCGACATAATCGCTTCTCTGCGTCGTAAAATGATTCCTTAAGAAAAAAATAATTTTTCAACATGGAGGATAATTTTTGGTACTCTAATAACTTTCAATTTCCAAGTTTTCAATATTTCTTTTAACTTCTACAAAACTTAACGATCCCCCTATCTGAGCTAAAATGATCCCCCATGGGGTAAAATGATCCCTAAGTATCTTGTATTTTGTATTGATTGGAAATTATTTAATATATTTTTTTTTCAATGTTGTTATTAAAAATACAAACAATCTTAGAGTCCAACACTACAAAGGTTACATATAAATCTACAACATCTAAATTAAAGTAAAATTCAACAAACAAAGTAAAACTTGACTAAACGGATTGGAGTCAAACTTGGGATCATGCACATCGGAGGAACTATAATATGCGTCAATGATATAAAAATAATAAAAACAAGGAAAACACAAACATTTTGAATGTGTAAAATGTACTCAACTCGGATTAGCCGACAAAATTGTGATTTTGTGTGATTTGGGTCCGATAAAATCATTAGGGATCATTTTACCTATGAGGATCATCTCAGTCACTTTCCTATATCTAATAGGTATAATTTTTTTGATTGTCAAATTTTCTTTTCCAACAACATCTATCCATGACTCTAATTTAAGTTATTCTTCTTTATTATCCTTTTTTCTTGCGAACAAAAAGATTTACGTGATTTTTGGCAGAACGTTCTTCACTTCGACTTGCCTTCACTTATAAGATTTCGTTGTTTTTTTAGCTGGTAGCGTAATCCGCATGTTTTCTCACGCACTCGGCGAAACAACATTCCAAGAACGATTGAAAAAATACCTTGTAGCCCGGTACGTAAATTGGAGTTTCGTGAATCAAAGTAGCTTGTCAAAGGGGACGATCAATTTAAATTGAGATATTTTTAGTTCCAAAGCCACATCTGACTCGGCATCGCTGTTGAAAGCGTTGGGAAATGAGGAAAATCTTCCATCAAGTAAGATGCCATTGCACGAAGCACTAGCCACGTGGACCAAGCATCCGGGTTACCCCGTTGTCAACGTGACTCGCAATTATAAAGCCGGAACTGCGAAGATATCGCAGAAACGATTCTTGACGAAAGCGAGCAAAGAGCCCAAGGAGACTTGGTGGATCCCATTAAATTACGTAACCAAGGGAAACGCTGAGAAGGAATTTAATGATACCAAAGTAAATCTGTGGGTTGATAAAGATGGCGCAGAGGTTAAAGGACTAAACCAGAAGGAGTGGGTCATATTTAACAAGCAACAAACGGGTGAGTTCCGCTCGATGTACCCAGAATTCCTTATTTTCGACTGAATCAATATTTCAGTGGGTGATTAATGTAAGGTAGAAATATTATAAATTTTTTTCAGGCTACTATCGTGTCAATTACGATGAACAAAACTGGATGCTCATTGCCAAAGATCTTCAGAATACAAGTCACACGAAAATTCCCCCGCTCAATCGTGCTCAATTACTCGATGATTCCTTCAGTCTCGCTGAAGCGGGCCAATTGCCGAGTAATTATAGCGTTTTTCTCGAAATCACGAAGTATCTCTCGCAAGAGGTCGATTTTATTCCTTGGCACGCGGCTCTTCGCGCTCTCTTCACTCTTGACAGAGCCCTCGCTAATACAGAGACGCACGGACTCTTCAAGGCAAGTTATCCTCGACCTGAAATTTCTTAGTCCCCTCAAAATTTCAGGATTTTTTGCATTTCCCTTGCTTTTTCTCATTAATTGATTTTTTCGACAAAAACTCTGCGTGATTTGCCATCAGCGATGAATTTCCCATCGAAATAACGTTTGAAAACGTTAAAAATAGAATAAAAAATATCTTGCTCATTTTTTGGCGATTTTTCGGAAACGTCAAGATCGCGAAATTTCTAGCGCTCATGACTTTACGATCGTTTGACCGATTCCAAAATTCCTTTTTCGTACTTAAAGGCGGTTACTAAACTTAGAAAATGCCGTTTGGTTTATTCCGATACCTTAATTTTTGTAGAAATGAGAGCGCTTTGAAAATCGCCGAAAAGAATGGAAAGGGAAAAAAATGCAAAAATTTGAAAAAATCGATGGTCCAACTTTAAAAATCTGTCAAAAATCGAAAAATTATCGGAATCGGATGAATAAAGCTGCATTTTGAAGCGATTGCGAAAAGAATGAGCTCAAGATCAAGGCAAAATCTTATCTGGTAAATAAATTACAATAATTTTAATGAAGAGACTCAATTTTGGCCAAAATGCGAAAAAATTTTCTTCTTAATTTATTTTTTTCAAGCCCAGTATCGATGTATTTTTTCCTTCTGAATATGAATCGACCAATGATTTTTCCAAAAACTTAAAATTTGTATGAATTTTCATAAGCAAACAGTATTTTTTATATTTTCCTTGCTTTTTCTCATGAATAAATTTTTTTCGACAAAAATTCTACGTGATTTGCAACTAACGGTCAATTTTACATTGAAATATGGTTTGAAAATGATTAAAAAATAAAAAATTGTTTGCGCATTTTTTGGTGACTTTTGAGAAACCTCAAAATAGCGAAATTTCAAGCGCTCATAACTTTACTATCGTTTGACCGATTCCAAAATTTCTTTTTCGTACTTAAAGGCTATCACTAAACTTAGAAAATGGCGTTTGGTTCATTTCGATAACTTAATTTTTGTAGAAATTAGAACACTTTGAAAATCGGCGAAAAAAATGGAAAGGGGTATGCATGCAAAAATTTGCAAAAATCAATGGTCGACACTTAAAAATCTGCGAAAAATCGAAAGATGATCGGAATCGGATGAGCCAAGCGGGGTTTTAAGGCTTGAAGGATTACAAAGAGAATGGGCGCAAGTGTAAGTCGAAATCTTATCTAGAAAAAAAGTTAGAGTCACTTTAATGAACAAACTCAATTTTGGGCAAAAAGCAAAAAAAAAATCATTAATTTTTTCCACACCATTTACTGTATTTTATCCCCCTGAACACGAATCTACCAATAATTTTCTTAAAAAATCCAAATGTTTATGAATTATCATCGAAAAAACGAAAAATGCCTTTAAAAAATCGCAAAAATCACTGGTTGAACTTTAAAAATGTGCCAAAAATCGAAAAACGATCCGAATCGGATGAACCACGCGGAGTTTTGAAGCTTCAACGATCACGAAGAGAATGAGCGCTTGTAAACACCAAAATATCACTTAGAACAAAATCTAAGCCCCTTCACCGAAGCGATCAATTTTGGCAAAAATCATTTTAGATCATTTCTGTACGGGCATTGAAATCACATGCGGCGCACTCATTTTTTTAACTTCTCATTGCTCATTCCGTAGCTCTATGTTCTCCGTTTGACTGAAAAATTGGAGAAGAAGGTTGGTTACATCGACAGCCTCAGCGATACTCACGTCGACAGATTGTACAGAGGGAAAGTCATCAATATAACCTGCTCAATGGGTTCGGAGCAATGTCTCAATGCCACTCACCACCAATTGGTAATGCATGTTGATGGAATGATCAAGTGAGTCAAATGATCCCATAATTATGCACAAAAACATCCCCGAGTTCTGAAATGATTGTGGAATGAGATCATTGTTATTTCTTTTTTTAAAGAATTTCACCGGATCTTCGTGACGTCGTTCTCTGCGCGGGTTTCCGCACCGCCAATGAAGAGATCTTTGATAAAATGTTGACTCTCGCAGTCACGAGCATGGACTCAATCGAGCGCAAGGCAATCTTGAATGGTCTCGGTTGTTCCCACGATGTGAACATTCTCAAAAAGTATCTGAACTTATCGATCAATGAAACTCGACTGACCTTGGCGGAAGTAATCGATGCAATATACACAAACAATGACCTTGGAGTCGACGTGGTCTTTGACTTTATTCAGACCAACTACGAGAACATTCTCAAGACGTAAGACTTTAATTCATTGACTGAAGGGACATTCGTCCATTGGCATTCCTGTAATTCATATTCTCAGCAATTTGAAATGTCTTTTCAGCGATGGAAATCACACTTTGATCCTGAGACACGTCAAAGCGATTGCAAGGAGAATGACGAAGGTCGAGCAGGTCGCAAAGGTTGGTATCACTTCGGGATCGGTCACCAGAGCCAATTTTATGTCAACCTTACTAGCCAAAAAACGTAAAACATTGTTTGACTTTTTTCCGCAGCTGCAGAATTTCATTGCATCGTTGTCGAACAAGGATCTGGTTGATGGCCTGAAGGAGGCTCTAGAATCGACTAACAAAAATATCGAATGGTTGAGGAAATACGAACCCCAGATTTCAACGTTCTTGAAGGACCAAAAATTAGTGGAAGAGCCACCGAAACCAAACGAACCAGGCTCATCCAACGTTTCTCTGCCAAATATTCTTGTAACTGGTTTCATGGTTGTTTTCGCTACTTGTATCATGCGGTTTTATTAATCCGACGGGAATCACATCAATTCACTGAATCATCAATCACAATATCAATTCAATCATCAATGAAAAGTCGGGAGAGGAATTTCCATGCAAATTATTGAACATATGTAAATGAACATTGCAAAATTATGAATACATGCATCGCACGATCCCCTTCCACTACTTCCCTTCTGGTCCCATCCTCCTCTTTTAATATAATATAGGATGATATTATTATATAATATATAGTACATGTATATTGTCAAAAAAATCAACGGCTCGAATTTTTGGCTGCTTATTCGAAAATTGCGCATTCTCGTTGCTGTCAATTGAGGTCAATTCAGACATCGGTATGTCGTTTAAAATTGAATTAGTTCGAAAAATGTTGAAATAAAAGCCCTGAATCTACAACATTTATCAACTGAGAGAACAAGAGATAATTATCCCAAAACTAAATTAATTTATGGCCTAGAACAAAATAGTTGCTTTGTACTTGTAAAATAATCGAAATCACCACTCAGAATATAATTAGTTGAATTTTAAGCATTTAAACTCCGTAAATTTTGATAATTGAATTAAATGTACTGTCGATTAAGTTGTACTATTTTTATGTTTTTCATGCTTTTGGATCCTAAATTCAAAAATCCTAAATTATAGTGATCGAGAATGCAAATAGTTGCTATGAAGCAGGGTTGCAAGTAATGCATTACTTTTTGTAATGCATTGCCATTTTCATTACCCATTACAATGTAATGTATAATGCAAAAATTTCCATTACCCATTACAATGTAGTGCATAATGCAAAAAATTTCCATTGCCCATTAAAATGTAGTGTGTAATGACCCGTAGTAAAAAACTCCATTGAATCGCCAATGGCAACCAATGGTCCTCATACGACTCCATTGGACAATGAATGGGGACCCATTGAGATTTCCGCATTTGTCAATGGCGTTCAGGGCTGACCATTGATCAGTGAATGGGTATCCATTGAACATCAAATGCGGATGAATCGAATGATCATCATTACTCAATGATGCTCATTGGAAAGCCAATGCGGATGAATCGAATGATCATCATTACTCAATGATGCTCATTGGAAAGCCAATGCGAATGAATCGAACGATCATCATTACTCAATGATTCTCATTGGAAAGCCAATGCGGATGAATCGAATGATCATCATTACTCAATGATGCTCATTGGAAAGCCAATGCGGATGTATCGAGCGATCAGCATTGCCAAATGGTGTCCATGGGAAGGTGAATGCTGATGAACGAAATGATCAGCTTTACCCAATGATGTCCATTGGAAAGTCAATGCGGATGAACTGAAAGATCAGCATTTCCCACAGATGTTCATTGGAACCCAAATGCGGCTAACGATGAAATGATCAGCATTTACCAAGGATACCCATTGAATAATAAGTAACTACGAATTACACAATGATCAACATTTATCAATAATGTCACTTCATTGATGACTGATCGAATGATGAGCAGCATTCGTTAACGTTGTTGCAATCTATATTCGAGGTTCAATGCTGAACAATTGAACCCATCGATCGATGAGAATTTTTCCGAATGCGATATTTCTCAAACGGCGGTGAATTAATAAAATTAAGTAAGAGTAGATGTCGCTGATTCTCATATATGAACCAAATATTGTCTTCAATTGTAATAAATGCTGATGATCATATCGATGGTCAATTAATATTAGCATAAGCTCGGAAATTATTCGAAAGTAATTTTAAAAAAAATATTATAAACTGCTCATCAAGTACGCGTACGTTTGGGATAAATGATTTTTAAAACCGTTTATTTTTAACACATACACATAATTTTATCAGTCCTTCTCAACTCGATTTGTGAGAGGAGAAACGTATACACTTTCATTATTAATCGTCATCTGAATACACTTACAATCTATTTTTTCAATTCTGAGCTTCAATAATTTCTATTAAATGTAATAATATACATAATGCGTATATAATTATTGGTCGTTATGCTAATATTAGCATTATGATTAACCTTACTTACTGATAACTTACATCATTTGATTATTTAATACGTAATTCCATGTATATATAGCAATCATATGA
The DNA here is from genome assembly GCA_946863875.1 of Alloplasta piceator. Classification (NCBI taxonomy): domain Eukaryota; kingdom Metazoa; phylum Arthropoda; class Insecta; order Hymenoptera; family Ichneumonidae; genus Alloplasta; species Alloplasta piceator. Next base: position 57,033,806 of record OX333073.1, read on the forward strand.
AAGAATCTCCATTGATGATCCCATTTATTCCCCATTGCCCACAAAAACCAATGGAGGTGAATGGCGAATTGACTTGGGAGATTGTCTCCATTGAATCCCCATGGGATAATCCCCATTCCGTTTCAAATGGGGAAGTCAATGGCGAAAATGTCCTTAGAAAATTCGGCATTCATATCCATTGGTTTTGTGGGCAATGGGGAATGAGTGGCGAACAGCAATGGAGATTCTTTCGTATAGTAAAAACTCCATTCATCGCCATTGAAAAATCCCCATTCATTCCCCATTGCCAAAATAACCAATGGGGATGAATGCCGAATTGCCTAAGGGGATTGTCTCCATTGAATCCCCATTAGATAATCCCCATTCCGTTTCAAATGGGGAATTCAATGGCGAAAATCCCCTTAGGCAATTCGGCATTCATCTCCATTGGTTATTTTGGCAATGGGGAATGAATGGGGATTTTTCAATGGCGACGAATGGAGTTTTTTACTACGGGCGAAAAAAAAATCTATTGCCCATTACAATGTAGTGTGCAATGAAAAAAAATTACATTACTTCAACTTTTTGTATGCATATAGATGCTTTTTAGAATTTAAGGTACCTAAGTTATTAAAATGTAATGCAAAATTGCAATAATTTATACATCTATATTGTACCATTTCCAACATTGCAATCAAAGTTTTGTCCATTACACATTACATTGCAATGGGTAATGGAAATTTTTTCTACTACACACTACATTATAATGGGTCATGAAATTTTCTTCCATTAGACACTACATTATAATGAGTAATGAAAGAATTTTCCATTACACACTACATTGTAATGGGTAATGAAAATGTTTTCCATTACACACTACATTGTAATGGGTAATGCATTTTTTTCGATTACACACTACATTGTAATGGGCAATGAAAATTTTTCCCATTACACACTACATTTGAATGGGCAATGCAAATTTTTTCCATTACACACTACATTATAATGGGTAATGAAAATTATTTCCATTACGCATTCTAAAAGTAATGAATAATGCATTACTTTTACATTACAAATTTCGCAACCTTGCTATGAAGTGTTAGAATGATCGAAATCAGGACTCGCATTATAATTAGTTGAAGTCTGTTGGAGCTCGACGAATATTTTAAGCGCATTATAACAAATTTTGAGACTAAATACTCATTTTTAAATCAGATGGACTTTGGAGATTTTCGTCCGCGCAATTTTATCGAAACATCAGGCTTCGCACTATAGGAATGGAATTTTAAGATAGTTGACAAATATTTGTTCAGAATGGAGGATATCCAAAGTCAACATATACATGGCGGGCTTCCGCTTTATCTCCGTAGAATACATTATACTCAAATACGTCGTAACTTTGTTGCTATCGCAGGATTATCCGTTAACGACATCGTGGATCCGTTGGAACGATCGAAAATGAATAAGTGGCTTATCAATATTTTCAATGTACAGTCATCCATGGAATGATCGATTGTGATAAGCGATGATGATATTCGACAAACAGCGACTAAAAGTTTTCGACGAAAAAAATTAAATTCATCTGTTTTCTCAATTAAATATTTTTTTTCAATGGCCGAACCAAATTTTTTCAAATAATTGTTGGTTGAAATCTTTCTTCCAGACATTTTTTTTTAAACATATTTTCTGTAAAGGGTTTAGTCGGATAAGAATGGCGAATCGGCTCCCAGCGAATTTTGTGTCGATTGACATGATTGACATGATTGTCGATTGTCGATGACATGATTGACAAAAATTGACATGATTTTACTCTTCATCCCCTGCATTTCAAAAAATATTCCCAAAATTCGACCTGCAACACATTGAAAAAAAATGAGAACGACAAAAATTCTAATTTTTCATTGGAAATCCCTTTCGAAATTTCCGGGAAAGAAAATGTTTTTCTCTAATTTAGAAATCTGTATAAAAAATTTATACTGCAATTCCAAAATTAAATACCATTTTTCTTGTTAATTTCTAATCCCGAAGAAATTATGCTGAGTTGTTTTCGTAACGGCTCAATTGCTTGCGTTATTGACTTAGAATTGCAAAATTTTTTATCGAAAATGATTTTAAAAAATAATCAAATCGCGGAATTCAAAAATATTTACTATCTTCAATCATCGCTCATGATAGAAAAATCGACCGACTGATTCATCGGCTCCGTAATAAATGGCGAGGTGTCAGATTTGCTCTGGTGTACTAAATCTAAAGCAAACATTATCAAGCAGAGATATGATTTCCAGCCAAAAATAATTATGGACGTACGAAAGTTTACATTTTTAATGCAAAATAAATTGATGAGAATGCTCTTTTCATTTTTGGCTTTTTCCACCAATTCATCTCAAAATAATTATCGAAAATAGAAACGCAAGAATATTGCATCCACGCATTGTGTAACTTTTATTTTAATTATTTATATTTTATATTATTTTTATTCATTTTACATTTTAATTCGACACTGATTTTTCGAAAAAATCATATTCTTCAATCATTCATTCAAATCATCAATTCAATTTAATATCAAATCATTAATTCAGTAATCTGAACAATAAAATTGTAGAAAACTGCGAAAGTGAAATAATTAATAACGTGAGAAAAACTAAAATACCCCTTTTTTTAAATAGAATAGTCGACCATGGTCATTACTGTTATCTTAATTCGTCACCCGATACAATATCTCGACGCCCAATTTTCATTATCGCGCAATCTTTCTCAAAGAGCAGCGTAAAAACTACCAAATCTCCAAAGGATTTTGAATTTGTCGGTTTTTAGGGTGTGGCCCCAATGTACTGATAAATTTGGTAAAACGTTGTAGTTTTTTTTTTTGTTTTTCCCATTGATAAGAAGAATCGCGCTCATCTATATAAAGCTAAAAAGCTAGAGCGATAATCGCTAAACAGTGGGAGTCCTCAAAGCCGTGAACAATAAAAATTAGTCAGTCTTGAAATCTTCATTCGAACGAAGCGAGAATATGTCGATCTTTGGATCTTTCTTGCTGTTAATTTCGGTGATGGGACTGATCGATGCCGATCATTCAACGAGAAACATCGATGATTGGGAAGAAAATGTTATTCCCAGAGTCAAAATCAATAAGACGGATTATCGTCTCTCGACAAACGTGATTCCGACGCATTATCGCTTAACACTTACCCCGAATATCGAAGAAGGGACCTTTGATGCTCGTGCAAGAATTGATTTTACTATTTTGCGAGAACCAACGAAAACGATAGTTCTGCACGTCAAAGATCTCAGATTCTCCAATGCATTCGCTCATCTGTACAATAATAATGAATATCTATGCCCACCAAAGAATCATTCAATTGACGAGGAGAGGGATTTTTTAACGCTGACTTTTTCGGTTCCGCTGGAACCAAACAATTACACGTTAGTTATCTTGTATTTCGGAGTCTTGAACGACGATTCAACAGGATTTTACAGAACTTCGTGGACGAACGAGGACGGTAAAAAGGTGTAAGTGAATAATCGAAGCTAATTTAGAATTTCCAGATCATTATCTCGATCATGATCCATAATTGCCCAAAAAAAAATTGTGAATGATCTATATTTCAGATGGCTCGCCGCGACAAACTTCAAACCAACTCAGGCAAGACGAGCTTTTCCTTGCTTCGACGAACCTTGGATGAAGGCGACCTTTCGAGTATCAATAATGCACAGGAAAAATTACACCGCACTGTCGAATACCCCCGGTATAATTGACGACGAGGATGACACGGAAATACGGACGAATTTCGCCTTAACGCCTTTGATGTCGACTTATCAAGTTGGCTTCGTAATTTTGAACTTGCGAAATTTCTCCAGCAGCGATGGAAGATTGAACATCTGGACGAGGGGAAATTTGCTGGACGCGGGTGAATTTTCGAGGAAAATTGGTCAAAAGGAACTCGATTATTTGGAGGATTACACGGGTTTCGAACGTCCAATGCGGAAAATAGAAAATATCGCTGTACCAGAATGGAATGAAGAGGCAATTGAGAACTGGGGCATCGTTACTTACGGGTAAGTCACTGGAAATGCCACGAATCTGCGTTGAAGTGGGAAAAGTGTGATCGAACAATTTTGTAATGCTTACACGGTGATTAAAAGGGAGAACTCGTTGTCGCTGGACGAAACGGACAATTCGGCCTGCAAACGGCAAAATATCGCCACGATTATGGCGCAGAAATTTGCCAATCAGTGGTTTGGAAATTTGGTGACTCCATCGTGGTGGAATTCGGCTTGGCTGAGCGAGGGTTTTGCCAATTACTTCAAGTATCACATTACCGAAAAAGTGAGATATCTGGAATGTAAACGAACGTTTCACTGACTTTATCCAAAGAGAACGTTGTGACGATGAAGACTTTTAAAATTTGTAGATTGAACCAACGTGGCGTTTGTTGGAACAGTTTGTGATCGGGAATCTTCAGGAGATCGCTTTTACAGCTGATGACGATGATAAACAGCATCCCATGAATGTAAGGGTCAACAGTAAGGTGGAGATCGATGGGATTTTCGACAACGTCATTCGAAGCAAAGGTAAAGGTTCTTGTAATTCAGGTTTTTTTTTTTTGAGGCCTTACATTTCCCATTGTAACTTTGGAACCACGTGAAATTCTTTCAATCTGTTTTTCCTAAAATGAGCCTAAAATCATATAGAGAACAATAATCGATAATAAAAAATCGATTTTTTGAATATTCTGGACGTATGTTAGGCGCCTTAATGATCTTCCGCGTCAAGCGAATCTTATTAATTTTCTTCTCAGCTGGTTGCATCATTCGCATGATATCCCACGTTCTTAACGAGACGATATTTCGATCTGGAGTGAGGGAATACTTGAAAATGAAGTTGGTATATATTGGTGTTAAAAAATCCGTAAAGTTTCTCGATCCTATGGAATTTGCGTGTAATCATTACGTCTGTTTATCAGTGCATACAAATCCGTTACCCCTGTTGATCTCTTCAAAGCCTTGAAGGAGGTCGCCGGGGACTTCCCAGCGAAAATATCACTGGAGAATTTTCTGGACTCGTGGGTCAGTCAATCGGGATATCCTGTTGTCACCGTGACACGTGACTACACTTCAGGAATCGCAACAATTACACAAAAACGATATTTATCGAAAAATGCGACACTCAATGCTTCGCCGGAATCTTGGTGGATTCCCATCAATTACGCGACTCAAGACAAGCCAAATTTCAACGATACTCAACCTTCGTTTTGGCTCGAATCTAAATCAGACGCGACCAATCTTCAATTGGGAGAGCAACAATGGATAATTTTCAACAAAAAACAGACTGGTGAGCTATGAAAACAAATTCGGTTCGATCCAACGACAATTGATACTTTTTTTTCGACAATTCATATGAGTTTGAAATTATTTGTATTTATTTATTCATTTACGACGAATGCAAGGCTACTATCGCGTTAATTACGACCGGAAAAACTGGGACTTGATCACGAATGATCTCCGAACGACGAATTACCAGAAAATCGATGTCCTCAATCGAGCTCAACTCTTGGATGACTCGTTCAATCTCGTCAAATCCGCCGATCTGGAGGATTACACGATTTTCCTTAATTTGACGACTTACTTGAAGGAGGAAGACGATTACGTTCCTTGGTACGTTGCTTTTCGAGCATTTGCAGCCTTGGACAGGGCTCTCATTAACAGCAAAAAGTACAATGACTTTCAGGCAAGTTTCTTTCGCTTTCTCAAGAATAATCGATGTCTTCATCTGCCTTCTACCGATCGAGGATATATTTTGCTTTTTTTCACTTACAACTTGCAGCTGTACATCGTCAAGCTCATGCAAAAATTGGAAAAGGCAGTTGGCTACGCTGAGACTCTTCAAGACGATCACATCACGAAGTTGAACAGAATCAACGTCATACGATGGACCTGCTATTTGAGGTCCGTAGATTGCCAGAAAGAAACTCACAGAAAACTACTCGAGTATGTGCACGAATCAAAGAAGTAAGTTGATGAAAATAACGTCAATTATCCAACGACTTGTCGTCAATTATCGAATCTTCAAAATCTTTCATTGGAGCACCAAAGGGAGGCCTCGATGAATTATTTAATAAATAGAAGCATCTGAGCACAATCATTGCTTTCAGAATTTCCGCGGATCTCCAAAGCGTTGTTCTTTGCGCTGGAATTCGCACGGCAAATTCAACAACTTGGAACAAAACCTTCGATCTTTACGAAGGGATCGATGACTCCGTCACACGTGGGGTAATTTTAAAAGCCCTCGGATGTTCGACCAGCCAGGAGATCCTCAAGTCTTATCTGGACAGGACACTGGAGAAGAAATTCCAGAGTTCCACCAGGAAAGACATCATCGAGGCAGTTTACGTCGGTAGCTCAGCTGGTGTTGAAGTTGCCTTTGATTTTATCAAAGAAAACTACAAATCCATTATTGCCTCGTAAGTACGAATGATCTAAACACTGTGATTGATCCACGGAATTCCGAGGACCAATGACAAACCTTCAAGGAGATGATCAACCTTGGAATAATTATTGTTTTTTCACAGTGATAAGAACAATTCAACGATTTTGAGTGGTCTCTATGGTATTGCCAATCGAATGACCACCGATTCTCAGTTTGGCAAGGTTCGTCACGTAACCTTCATTGCGTCATTATAGAATTAACGTATTTGTTACGAATACTCCGTGCGCGATCTTCCATTTGATCGTATCAATCTTTTTACAGCTGGAGGAATTTATAAGGTCTTTGCCGGCCGATAAGAAGGACTTGGCCAAAGCTCTGCGTGACAATGCTCTGGTCAGTGTCAAGAAAAATATTGACTGGACCGAGAAATACGAAAAGAAAATAGAGACATTCCTGGATGAGCAGAAATACGATGATACCTTGACCTCTACGACTCCTTCGACCTTGACTCCATTGCCATCACCAACCCCATCGTCAGCTTGGTCTTCTACAATGTCAATTCGTGTCCTCGCCCTCGCTTTAATGCTACCCTTTGTGGGGCATTTAGTTTTGCAGACTACTTAATTAATAAGATAAGGAAACGATACCTCAAGGTTTTTATCACAACTCATTTAGCCAATACATCAATTAATTTAAATAATGGTAATGTGTTTATTATTTAAATTATCATTGAAATTCAAATGATAGAGAATTGTAATAGATAATTATATTATTTAAAAACATTCGGTAAATACACACGCGTCAAACGAGACATCCAAATCGTAAGAATTTGCAAATAGAAGGCACGTCCATAACAAAGTGCAAAAAGATGACAAAATACGAGCAGTGAGCGCTCATGGTCGTTCGGTATAAACAAAATCGACTAATTCTATCAGGCATAAATTGTCAACCCAATCTGACGGGTCGAACTGACGAATAAATCATCGCCGGGGAAACGACCAATCGAGATTGTTGATTTTGACATACAATTATGCAAATAACTTGCTAGACAATGGAGCATCGAGTAATAGCTATATTCCTATACTCAGCATATTCTCAATGCAATCGTTAGAATCCAAGAACAAGTTGAGAAAACATTTTTTGCTAGATTCTTTTTCACGATTCACGATTCACGGTTCACGGTTCACGGTTGTTTTCACAATTGCATCGACATTTACTATCAAACGTGATCTACATACATTGTTTATGGAAAAATCGTTCAACGCGCGTGATTCTCAGACGATTTTGTGCATTTTGAATGATCATTCGAAGAACCTTCATCGATTTCCGGTGAGGTGATATAATTTCGATCGGTTAAACGTGTTGTACCCGTTGAATATTTATTAATTCGTCGCTCGGTTGAATGGGAATCGAAACTTTGCTGTGACTTTTTTTCAGTGTAGCTTCGTTCGCGACACGGAGAGGATTTTTTCGTCCGTCGTTGAGACGTTGAAGAGGACAAAATTGTTTATTACAAAGCGTGAAAGTCGAGGTGGAGAAGATGATCAAGAAGTATATTTTGTTGTTGATAATGACGATGACCTTGACAGCGTTGATCAAATTTGGGAGTCAAGATTCGATCAATAGAACGGAGTTAACGGAATCGCGAGAAGAAAAGATGGCCCGTTATCGTTTGCCCGATAATGTGATACCTCGACTCTACAGAATCACAATCGAGCCTCGCATGACGGGAAACTTCAAGTGGAACGGACAATCTACCATTGACCTTGAGGTTGTGAAAATGACGAAAATTCTTATTCTTCACGCTTTTAAAAATCTCGTGATCGACAAAAATTTCACGACACTCGTGGACTTTAATGGTGACATTTACAAACCAATTCGACATAGCCGTGACGAGAAGCTGGAGTTTTTGAAAATTGAATTTCAACGAAATATTACCGTTGGCAACTACAGCCTCAATCTCAACTTCGAGGGTACCGATACAAAAAGTATCGTTGGCTTCTACATAGCTTCCGTTGAGACCGTGAATCAATCGTAAGTAAACAAAAAGAAAGCGAAATTTTCAAAATGCTTCCCCTTATGGGAAAAATGCTTTTTCAATATGAAGGATCAATATGAGAATAGTTTACAAATTCTCACTGTTTAAACGTCAAAGAAAATAGGCTTGTAGTTGGTATAATAAAACTACATTAAATTGAAAAAAAACTTGTTTTTAATCATGAAAAAAATATAAGGAAAAATGTCCCCACGATGAAACTGGCCTTAAAAATAGTTAAAATAGTCAGAGTTTCCTTGCAAAAAAAAAAAATTCAACGTATCCCTTTTGAAAAAAACGCTTTTCTGCTTGTAATGGAAAAACATTGTTTTTAATTATGAACAAAATAGAAGGAAAAATCTGCTCTCGATTAAACTAGCATTAAAAATGGTCGAGATAGTCAAAGTTTCATAGCAAATGTTTTGAAATAAATTAAAAGTGTCGGACCTTTTGAAATTAATAATTTTTTGCTTTAAGCGGTAAAGCGATATAGAAGATGAATATCGTTAAATTTTTAATATTTTTTATTAAAAAGTGCACTCAAAAACGAACATTAAAAAAAAAAAGCTTTATTCGGTCCATTTTTCGCAAAGTTACAAGTATTTGAAAAAAAAATCATCGAATTTCAACAAAAAATCATATCTTGTAAATGCATGGGTAAAAAAATTTGAAAAAAATCAAGTAAAGTTCCATAAATAGGTACAATAATAGAAAAAAGTTTGAGCCAAATAAAAAAATACAACATGTAAAAGTGGTTGAGTTGAGCTGGAATACCTCATATAGTCGAACATTTTTCTTTCATTGCATATTCGCGACCAGTAATCGATTTCCCATTGATACAGCGCTTGAGATGTAAGACGAATAGTATAAAATCATCGAATTTCAACAAAAAATCATATCTTGCAAATGCAGGGGTAAAGAAATTTGAAAAAAATCAAGTAAAGTTCCATCAATAGGTACAATAATAGAAAAAAGTTTCAGCCAAATAAAAAAATTACATGTAAAAGTGGTTGAGTTGAGCTGGAATGCCTCATATAGTCAAACATTTTTCGTTTATTGCATATTCGCGACCCTAATCGATTCCCCATTGATACAGCGCTTGAGATTCAAGACGAATAGTATAAAAATTAATTCCTCGCCAGACGTGCCGTAGCCACGCATTTTGAAGCTACAACAGCCCGTCGAGCTTTTCCTTGTTGGGACGAGCCAGCTCTGAAGGCTCGTTATCAATTGTCGATAAAGCATCAACCGAATTACACAGCGATCTCGAATATGCCGGAGCTCGAAAGAAACGTAACTGCGGATGGTGACATTCTTACGACCTTCGAAACGACACCCATCATGTCCATTTATCTGTTGACATTCGTGGTATGCGATTACAAGAGCATTACCAATAATCATGGAAACGTGACGGTTTGGGCCAGTGAAAATTTGTTGGATGAGGTTGGATACATGCTGAATATGAGCCAGAAGGCCGTTGATGTCATGACCTCCTACACGGGTTTGCCATATGGTTTTCCGAGAATAGGATCGGTACTGGTACCAATATATTCGGCATCTGCGACGGAACATTGGGGCCTGGTAACTTACAAGTGAGGAATGATATCATTTTTTTATTTCAATCATTTTCTTTTAGCAAGCCCAAACCTTTATTCCTCAATCTTTGTACCCAATATTTGGCGGCTCCCGTCTCTTTTCCATCCAACTCTGACGCACTAGTCAGAAACGAAACTGCAGGAAAATCCCTACCGATAAAGTAGGTACCTACCTGAGTAGTTATCTTCGCTCTTTCTTCAAAATCCGTAAAAAATTATTGTCCGCAAAATTCACCTGAAATAACATCCTCTTCTTAGAAACCAAGACCATGCGGTACCGTCGAATCAATCGAAAACTAAAATTTAAATAATTGTCCCTGAAAACCCTGAGACACGTGTCTAGTCAGTTTGAACGAAGAATTTAATGGCTTTCGTACCTTTTTACTCAGTGGGCGTTTTCAAGGTCGTATCAAGGTCAACTCTGTTTTTATGAGAAACCTTTTTACTCGGTGGGCGTATTCAAGGTCGTATCAAGGTCAACTCTGTTTTTATGGGAACCAGCTCTATTTGACCGATATAAGCTTCCATGAAAGGGGATGTAGACCTCTATGTGACCTTGAAAACGTCCACTCAATGGAAAAACAAGTAAGATTCTTCGTTTGACTAACGTCCGCCATTTTGATGTCTCAAGTTTGATTTACTTTTACAACCCCTCAAATGCTTTGCGTATGTACAGCGACAATATTATGCAATGTAACCCAACGTACGCCACGACGAATGGACTGGATGGGCGACATTTTTTGATTGCCCACGAATTATCGCACTCGTGGTTTGGAAATCGCGTAACACATCGTTGGTGGGACGATCTCTGGCTAAACGAAGCTTTCGCAACGTACTTTAAGTACGTGATAATGGACGAGGTGAAAAAACTTGTGAATTTGTGAGATCCCGAATGACTTTTGTCACTATGATTCGGTTATTTCACGATGGACACTTGTTATCGTAGATTCACGAAAATTGGGGCGGCTCGGAATTAATCGTTGTTCAAAATAACATGAAATACGCGTTTCTCATGGACGCTTATGAGGGTAATATCCCGGTGAGATGGACACCAGTGACGAATGTGGAAATCAGACGAGTATTCGGGCGGATAACTTACGTAAAAGGTAAATAAGGAATTTTGCCGGAGGCTGAAAATAAAATTTTGAAAAAAAAGATCTAGAAGCACTGCAAAGGAATATCTGGAGGATTAGCTCTCGGAATAATGGAAATAATACTTAAATTTATGCAAGTAAATGATTTTCCGATTCAATATCGAATTAATGAGAGATTAACAAATTTCACGAATTTTTCATCACTACCATTTTATTCTGCATCACTTTCCCATTTCCATACGAATTTTAATCACTCAATTTTAATTCTGAACAAAAATAATAAATTCAATTTACTTGACTTACTTTCCCAGAAAGCAAAGTTTCACTTATTGCAATAATTATGACTGTGCTGCGCTTGCAATCGCATATTTTTTTCTCCACATGTGAAACCTACAATTTTTTTTATTTTTCCTTGTCAAAAGGAGCAGCGATCGTGCACATGTTTCGCAATGTTCTCACGGACGATGGATTTCGTACTGGGATACAAAAATTCTTGACGAAACAGTGAGTACAGGGAGAAAAAAACACACTTCAACCCTTCAAAAGCTACTTTTTTATTAATACAATTTTTGTCTTGCCCTTTCACCGGAAAAAAAATTATAAACTATCAAAATTTATCGAAAAATCAATTACCAATTTATTAGTGGGTTGGAAAGTGTAGAAGACGTTTTTATTACATTGTAATTTTCAGCTCTTACGAGGCTGCAGAAGCAACCGATTTAACGAAAGCATTACAAGAAGCCTACGACGAACGTAACAGTGTCACGAATCCTCTGAATATTACAAAAGTAATGATGCCATGGCTGCTTCAGAATGGACATCCAATAATCCAGGTAACGCGCAATTACACCACCGGTGACACGATAATCACTCAGAAAAGTACCCTGATCTCGGACGCTCCGGACAAAAGATGGCCGATACCGTTGAATTACGCGACAAAGACGAGGACAAATTTTTCATCGACCGTGGCTTTGAGTTGGATCACGGAAAATCAGGATATCGTTACGATCAGTGGAATCGACAAGGACGATTGGGTGATTTTCAATATTCAAGCTAGTGGTTAGTATCCAGCTTTGGTCAGACCGTACCTCATTGTAGAAATTATATTCGTGATAGATATTTTGTGAAATTGCGATCCGTTTTTCTGAATTCAAATAGAATTGATTTCGAAAATTTGCAAGTTGGGGAATAATCACTCTCGCTAATTTGACTCGTTAATTCTCATTTATCGAGAAAAATGCATTTACGTCAAAATTACAGAAATAGTTTACTGGGTTTATAGTAGTTGCACGACTTCTTAAATTTTATAGTGACACAAAAAAATGGTAACCAAAAATGTTCAAATTATGAAATGATCTACACATTTTCCTGTACTCTGATTTTAATTTGTGGTTATAATGTTTATTAGACTGTTTAAAAAAAAAATGCCTATTTTTTTCCAAGAACACTGATAAATCGTCAGAATATCCCTAAACAAAGACCCTGTTCAAATATGAGCCCTTAATATTAATATTTAGAGGTGGCGATTTTCAATTTTCTTTTTCCATTCAAATAACATAGGAAAAAAAAAATTCTGCACATTGAACTGTTTAAAACAATGATGTTATTTGCTTATAAGCGCGACAAAATCGACTCATGTCATTTAAATACCCAATATTATCATCTTTACAACAAATATCTGCAAATTTTCAATAGCATGTTGATCAAAAATTTTGATTAATCAACGATGAATGATTAATTTTATTGTCATTAATAAAAAATACGGGTATATCACAAATATATATATATGATGAAATTTCATCATAAATTTTATATATTATAAATCAATAACTTATTTTAATTCTTTATAAATTTGTTGAGTTTTTTAAGAATGAGTTATAACGGTGAAAAGTTTTTTTTCTTTAATTCTTTAAGTAATTATAAGTTTTATATCATTTAACTCAGTTTTACATAATTCATTCAAAACATTTATAAAGAATTAAAATAAATTATTGATTTATAAGATATCAAATTTGGAATGAAATTTCGTCATCTGTTTATGATATACCCGTATTTTTTATTAATGATCAATAAAATTAATCATTCATCGTTGATCAATAAAAATTTTTTATCAACATTCTATTGGAAATTTGTAGATGATAACATTAGCTATTCAAGTGATATGAGTCGATTTTGACGCGTTTATAAGTAAATAACATCATTATTTTAAACAATTCAATGGTTAAGGCTTGATACTCCGAAACAGCTCGCCTCACCTCGTGATTCGTTTTTGAGAAATAAAATACCAGAGTTCAGAAATTTTTTTCCCATGTTATTTAAATGGAAAAAGAAAATTGAAAATCGCCACCTCTAAATATTAATATTAAGGGCTGGTATTTGGACAGGGTCTTCGTTCAGGTACTCTGACGATTTATCAATGTTCTTTGAAAAAAAAAAAATCATTTTTTTAAATAGTCTAATGTTTATAGTTGTTATCGTATTTTTTTTTACTTATAATTACTATAAAAGGTACCATGAATGATGCCGTTACATTAATATAAATTAAAATTATTAATATAATTATAAATTCATTATAAATTCATTCGCAATTTTTTTTCTTATTACCGAATATTCAAACATTTGAGGAATATTCTTTTGACTTTTCATTGAATTATCTTTCAAGGCTACTATCGTGTAAACTACGACGACGAAAATTGGAGACGGCTCGTGGAATATATGAATACCGATGATTACAAAAATATTCACGTGCTCAATCGTGCTCAACTCATTAATGACGTTTACTATCTCTCTGAGCTCGAACCATCGAGATATCAAAAATTATTATGGCAATTGATAAATTATCTGTCACGCGAAGTCGAGTATTCGCCATGGAGTATCGTCAAACCTGCGATCGATTCCCTCGATGAATTGCTGAGTGGAACAGAAATTCACGAAACTTTTCAGGTGAAATTGTGGATTACAGTGTGTTAAAAAAATTGAAAAATAAGATAAAGTTAAGGGAAAAATTGAAAATTTTATTTTGGAGTCAACTGACAATTTGCAGAAACGTATTTTTGGGCTGATGAGCGGGCTTATCGATAAAGTTGGTTACGAAACTTTGGAGAATGACGATCACTTGACGAAATTGGCGAAGGAAGAGATTGTCGAATGGGCCTGCATGGCCGGTCACTCCGGATGCTCAAAATTTTCGGCCCAACGACTCGAGCGAATGATCGAAAATCCGGTGGAAAATCGGTAAGCACTTTCAAAGATTTTACAGCAGCCAAGACAGAATTACGTCTTGATGGGACACTTCTGTACCCATCGGAGATTCTACAGCGATGGGACACTTCTGTACCCATCGAAGATTCTACAGCGATGGGACACGAGGAGGAATTCTTTTCCACGATTTTTGGGGACCCTTGAAACGATAATTTGCGTAAAATGTGGTAAACTCAATTGTAGATTACATCCCGACAATAGAAGATCAATTTCATGCGCTGGTCTTCGGAGTATCAACGATACGATTGCTCATCAAATCGTTGAATGGATGCTCGCAAATGAGGAATCGTTGCTGATTAGCATTATCGGTTGTACGGAGAATCATGGGATACACATGAAAATTTGGCTCCACTTGACGCAGGAAAATTCTGCCAATATTTATACCGCTTGGCAGGCATTTAGAAATATAATGATCGGAAGCGATGAGAATTTTAATTTCGCCGTTGACCTCTTCATGGAGAATCACGAGGCTCTCGCAAACGCGTAATTAATCGTTATTCGATTTTCTTCCTGCATTTTTTTAAATTCCATATTCCATTTACTTTTCATTTGTTTTTCATTGAGCTCCGATTGATCTTTTTGTATTCAGTTATCATTCGATGAGCATGGACACGCTGTACAACGGGTTTGTCAATCAAATTCAATCGTCAGTGACGACGAAAGCTCGATTGGAAAAGGCCAGTATTCGTGAAGATGCAGCGATGTGACTTTTATAAAATCTGGCTCACTTTTGGTTATTTCTTTTTTTATCACAGTTGAAGAGAGTCATGGAAATGGATGTCGTGACTAAACACCTTTCATTGGAGAAACCGATGGTCCTCAGTGAAGCGAAAAAACGCGTCGCGAATAAAGATGAGATTGTTGCGAATACTCAAAAATTGTGGGACGAAGTGCTATTGGCCGAAAATTCGAGGAATGTCGAAATTAACGGACTCCGTTGAAGTGACGGGAAATTCTTGCTTCTGATTGGATCAACACCAAGGATATATTGGTACCTCTCTTAAATTGAAATTAATTGAAATTAATTCTCTGAAAATCATCTTCTCGTCTTAACCTTTAAACTTCGTCTCAATTTTCCCTTCCGTTCATTTCAGAAATATAATGGTCTCCGAAAAACTATAAATTTGGATAAACACAAATTTAAAGAAAACGTGACTCGTTGACAATAGAACTGCATTTTGACGTCTTCGATTCGTAAAAAGATTTCGAATTCATTTGAATTTACCATAATTATAAGGGGCAATCAACCTCGCCACAATATTCGTGAAATGTGGAGTTTTCCACCGTACAAAATAAGATAAATTTATGTTTGCTTAGCTGTGACATAATGAATATACCAATTTTATCGAAAAAAAAATGCTATTCATCATTTGATGTGACAGAAAACGTTTTGTATTTTAGAAATGGTGGTGAGGCTCGAAATGCTCGCCGGGAGTTGAAAAAAAAGGTACATACGAGGTAATTTTATTATCTCTCGAAGTAAACTAATTGGATGGTGTGTTGACACACTGGAATTTCAATTGATTTTCGAGAAGAAACTTTTATACTCTTGTCTGTACTTTTTATATTCTTTCCTAAATATTCCAACTTTGCGGTTATGTTAAATTAACTCACGATTGAGTTACGATTAAGTTACATTTTTACTTGCAAATAATTTGTTCATTAGTAACAAACGTTAATGAGATTCGTTGTACCCTTTTCCTTTTTGTTTACAGCGTCGACGTACAAATCAAAAATTTATTCCAACCAAAGGTATTTTTGTCAAAATTCCATTGTTAATTTACATATTAAATTTTTATTTACTATTTCCAGTGTCGTTGGGAGTGATTTGACCATTTTTGCAAATATTCAGTTTTTGGGTTTAATTCTTTTTCAGAAAGTCTGTCCTGGCATAATTGTATATATTCATAAATTTGTGAACGTTTTGCGCCAAAATTGTCGAAAAAAAAAATTAATCGACGTATAATGGCACGGATCGAGCTGTTCCGCGTGTCAATTTTGAATTTGAAGACGTTCGTGTCTAAAAATTTCCATGTTTTTTCTGCGGTCAAATACTTATTAAAATGTATTACAATGTTATCCATGCAAATAGTATTTCACATTCAGCTAGATAACCCATGCTCATTTACAGACAATAACCATCTGCGAAACAGAATTTCAATGTCGATCTGACGTACTCGCAGACTTCGCCTCGCTGATATCTTCAAATTTTCTGCCTCCTCCACCTTGCACCGAGCATCGCCCTCTTTTCTATTTATCATTCAGACATTTTTCCCGCTTCTTTTCAAATTATTGTGGCAATTGAATGCCACGTGCACGAGGAATCATCATTCTGTCGGAGAGTAAACATTTGACAGCGGCAAATAAGACGCCGATATCGTGAAAAAGGGGGGAAAAAAAATTCTCATCAACGCACGATTTTCGGGCAAACTTCGTGAATTTATGGTAATTAGGATCGTAGATGGAATGTGACGCAAATTGAAACTGTACGCAATTGAGTAAATAAAAAATTTCCATTAAAATCAAATATTAACGGAACGCGATCGCTCTGGGTCAAATTCGTCCTAAGCGAAACGTGACTCGGCGCGATTTCCGGAAAATAGAGGAGGGGCGCCGCGCGGCTGAACTCCCTATGTAGACTTAATTAATACAGTAAACGAATATTTTAATCATCCATGGTAATTTTTTTTTATTATGGCACATTTTTTAATCATTGAAATTTAGGCCGGAACACAGTGTTTTAACGTTTTCGCTCAGATATTAATTTATAGTGTGAAATATGACAACTTTTGGACTTGGATAGGGCTCGATTCCCATTCTAGAAGGATTCAAGAGTATTCGAGATTTTTTAAAAGATTTTTTGAAGCGATCAAACACGTTGAAAACTGCACGTGGTCGTTTTTGTTCAGATATGAATTTATAGTTTGAAATATAATAACTTTTGGACTCGAATAATGGTCGATTCCCATTCTAGGAGGATTCAAGAGTATTCGCGATTTTTTTTAGATTTTTTGAAGCGATTAAACACGTTGAAAACTGCACGTGGACATTTTCGCTCAGATATTAATGTATAGTTCGAAATACACTCAGTCAAAAAATTGAAGGAATAGCCAAATTTTCGAGACTTTTCAGCGATTTTCCAGAGGCTGTAACTTTGTTAATATTGGTCGTAAAAAATTTGAAAAAGAGCATTTTGAAGCTAGAATCTTCTAGTTTTGGAATTTTGAGTTAAACAAATTTTGTGGGCATTACCCTCGACGCAGTCGAAAGAAATATAACGGTAAAAATTGTCTCGAAATTTTTGCTTTTTTCAAAACAGTCGATGGGCTCCAAAATTTTCTTTTGAGGTTAACCAATCTGTGGATCGTTTAGCTGAATTCTTTGGCTTTAATTTGCTTTTTTTATTTTTGTTCTGCGACCATTTTTCGCTGAGATATCGGCGATTTAATAAAATTTCGTCTTTTTTTTTTAATCTTCGATATCTCTGGAACTGATGATCGTAAGCGAGTAAACGATGGGTTTCAGAAACTTAAATCTACCTTTTATAAGTGCCTGATACTGTCATAAAGGAAAAATATTTGTTTCCATGCTTAATTTTGAATTGAAAAAGTCCAAAACATGGCTTTTTTTCTTGTTTTAGAAAATCTACCACAACTTTGCAGATATTTCGAAAAATACCAATGTTTTAAGGTCCTTTTTTAGCTCAATACATACCTAAAAACCATGCCAATTTTCAAAACAATCGGTTGAGCAGTTTTTTGTGACCGAGTCATCAAACTTTTAGAAAAATTGAAGGAACACGTTGATTGATCCTTAAAGACCAATTAATCGTGTTGAAAATTAAAAAAAAAAAAATTTCTATTTTTTCCTCTCACTGTTCCCTTCGACTGTTTTGAAAAAAGCAAAAATGTCGAGAAAATTTTTACCGTTATATTTCTTCCAACTGCGTCGGGGGTGATGCCCACAACATTTTTTTGACTCAAGATTTCAAAACTAGAAGATTCAAGCTTCGAAATGCTTCTTTTAAAAAATTTTTACGACCAAAATTAACAAAGTTACAGCCTTTGGAAAATCGCTGAAAAATCTCGAAAATTTTGCTGTTCCTTTAATGTTTTGACTGAGTGTATAATAATTTTTGGACTCTGATAACGGTCGATTCCCATTCTAGAAGGATTCAAGCGTATATTCGTGAATTTTTTGAGATTTTTTGGCGCGACTCAACTCGTTGAAAACTGCACGTGGACAAATTCGCTCAGATATTAATTTATAGTTCGAAATATAATAATTTTTGGACTCTGATAACGGTCGATTCTCATTCTAGAAGGATTCAAGTGTATATTCGTGATTTTTGTAGATTTTTTGCAGCGATTGAACTCGTTGAAAACTGCACGTGGACGTTTTCGTCCCACACCAAAATTACAATCCGACCGCGCAGGATTAAAAATAAATTAAATTCTGGCCACGTGCGATTAATGATTCCTTCTTGAATTAATTACCAGAATATATTACAACGCGAATCTTTTCCTGTTTGCCTTGTTGTAAAAAAAAGCTGAATCTAAAAAAGCAATCGAATCTAAGTCTGATTCGATTGCTGACATAATTATTTATGAATGAATTCATTCATTCAAATGAACGCATCGATACGACCTTATAATATATGAATTCTTTTTCGGCGCATGCTCTTCCCTCTCCCCAATTCAAATGGAAACTTCATCGACGATGATCCCTACTTTATCGATAATTTTTTTTTTTATCGATAAACTCTGCCACAACTATTGCAAATACTACACCACGTTTTATCTATTTCAAGGCAGTTGTTGGATCGATACGGATCAGCCAACGTCGCGTTCTTAATACATTCGAACGTCTACGATAGCCTCGCGCAATTTTTATGCGGCAAACCACGACGTTTGATCGAAAAAAAAGCTCGAGTCCAATCTAAAGTGAATGGAATCCAGACCCATTCGAACAAATTTTATCGGCTGTCGAAAAAACGGTAAATAACAATTTTTATTTCGTTACAACTTTCGATTTTAATTAATTTGCCTCTTGACAAATTACAAGCTTGTTCTCGTTCCTAAATTCCTCGTTAATTCCCTTAAGTGTCGTTTTATTGAATTTTCCTTAAAATAATCGAGAATAACTTTTGATAAATCCAATCATAACGCATGTTTCAAAATTGATTCTAATATTCGAATATTCGAAGTGACTGTTATTCTTTCCTTCTATTTTAAACAGATCATCTGATTATCATTCACTTCAAGATCGAATTTATATAATTTTCTTTTGATTGAAAATTTCTTCCACAGTGAGGAATATTTATTTCGAGAATTTTGAGGGCGGGAATTTTCAACGAAACGCCGATTTTATTCGTGGATAAAATTCAGGTTCAAAAGGAAAAAATTAGAATTTTTCACCAAGACCAAAAATGAAATGAAAGGAAAACTAAAAAATAAGCGCGGGCGTTCGTGTTCACTCCTAACCTATGAAAAAAACTCAAAATTCTTGTGAATTAGAAACACGAGCCAAATGAACACGCGACAGAATCTTGACGCAGATATAATGAAAAAAAAAATCGGTCACAGCAAAATTTGGCGCCAATGTTATCACTCTATTTAATCTTCGTTTTGTCACACTTAAGTTATCGTTCGTAATTGTACTCCCGAGAAAAGGATTTCATTCAAATATATTTTTCCCGTGTATTTAAATTTATATCTAATAAATATAATTAAATAAAATTTTATTTATCTCAAATAAATTGATTTAAATTAAATAAATCATTTCTTCCTGTGCAATTAAATTGTAAAAAAACTAAGATTAATGGAAATAATTGACATTTGTTTTTAAAAAATCAGTAAAATTTTTTGTATCAATTTTCTTATTTTTTCATTACCACGTTTTTGTTAGGTCGCTTTCTTGTGCCGGGGGGAATTTTGTATTTGATTTTAAACTAACTTCCCGATGAGCTAGAGACTTGAAATTTTGAACGTAGCTCAGAATTGGATGACAATGCAAGAGAATGTTTTAAAAAATCGTAATTGTGATTATAATTTTTATAAAATAATTTAAACATTTTCTCAATAAAAACTGGTACAGGAACGGTTACCATGGCAACGGTTTGGGTTTTTGTCTTTGCTATATTTTCTTGATAACCCACATCTGGCTGACAGATGCAAACATATCAATTCTTCAATTCCTGTAAGGAAATCGTTATCGAATCTTAAGTCTCTTATAGTCTTTATTATTGAGTGAAGTTTCTAATGGTAAACAAGACAGCGACCCAACGCAAGCGACGCTTGGAAAAAAAAAGGAAAAAGCGACTTCTGTTCCTTCAAGAGGAATTGGAAGCAGATCGCATAGCGCGGTTAGCCAAACGTCGTAAGCAAACGTAAATATGAAATTAGTCGTATCTCTCTATGATTATCTCATCAAAGTATTAAAAAAAAATTCACTTACACGATTCTAAAAATCAGAAAATAAAATAAACAAATAAAAAAAAAAATTTTAAATACCACGTTTTTAAAACGCACTAAAAAGTATAAAATAATTTGCCTAGGCTTCATGCAGAATTAAACAACATACACATTTCTAACCACTTACAAATTGTCCTGAAAATTTGTCACTGCACATTTTTAATAGCTATTAAAATAAATGTGAGATTTAAAACGAAAAACGTGGGGCGCATGCAACAAATAATTAATGCATTAATAGTTCAGCTGTCAATTGATATTGCACCGCAAATAATGTGAACGGATAAATAAGTTCTCTCATTGATAGCGACGATGTATTCCATGCGCCCCACGTTTTTCGTTTCAAATCTCACATTTATTTTAATAGCTATTAAAAATGTGCAAGGACAATTTGTAAGTGGTTGGAAATGTGTATGTTGTTTAATTCTGCATGAAGCCTAGGCAAATTATTTTATACTTTTTAGTGCGTTTTAAAAACGTGGTATTTAAAAAAAAAATTTCATTTGTTTTTTAGAAAATTAAATTAAAATTTATTTAATTTAACAAATAAAACGATTTAATTTCAATTGAAATAAATTGAATATAATTAAAAATATTAATAATAATATAATAAAAAATTCGACCCCTGAAATTGAATTGTAAGCACCTATATGAAATAATGATATTCACAGCGTGACTATGATTCGATTTTTTTTTTAAATTCATCAGGAAGATCCGCTTGAGAAGTCAATTCAAGGAAAGAGAAAAATGTTGCTGTTGGCGATCATAAAATTAGCAGTATTGACAACGTTGTATCAAAATTTCACGCACGGCGTTGGAAAGATAATTGAATCGAAAGATGAGATGATGAAACGTTATCGTCTGCCCAGACATGTGATTCCGCTGGCTTACCAAATCACCATTGAGCCCAGTATGAACATTGGACTTTTCGCCTGGACGGGGCAAATGGTCATCG
The DNA here is from genome assembly GCA_946863875.1 of Alloplasta piceator. NCBI lineage: Eukaryota > Metazoa > Arthropoda > Insecta > Hymenoptera > Ichneumonidae > Alloplasta > Alloplasta piceator. The sequence continues at coordinate 57,055,625 of OX333073.1, forward strand.
AAATTGACGTTATTGAAAAAACGAGAAATCTCACGCTGCACGCTTTTGAGAATCTTCGAATATTGGAAGAATCGACGATAGCTCTGGACGCTGACGATTGGATCAAAGAACCGATAAAGCATCATCGCAACGAAGAGCTGGAATTGCTTATCATTGAATTCAACGATGACATTAGCGTCGGCAAACATAAGCTCTTTCTCTCATTCGAGGCGGTGGAGACCGGATATAACAATGGATTCTTCATGACTTATTCGAATAGAAATCAATCGTAAGTCCGAAAAAATTATTCGTAAGATCATTTAGATCAGAGCTGGGCAGTACTTGAAAGTACTCGGTACTTGCAGGTACTTGAAATACAGTACTTGCAAGTGCAAAGTACTTAAAAAGTACTTCAAGTATTGTACTTAAAGTTTTCAAGTACTTCCTGTACTTGAAGTACTGTACTTGAAAGTTTCAAGTACTTTTCTGTACCTGAAGTACTTTTTTCAAGTACAAGTATCAAGTACTTTTGGATGTGTCTTGCTGATGGTTGCATATGCAAAGCCTTTGAATATGGGTCAGTCCATGTCAAATCGACCAATAGAATTAAAAAATTTTTTCGAAAATTCGAAATTTCACCATTTTTTCAAGTTTATTTTTTAAATATTTCGAAAACTATTATAGTTACGAGAAAATCGTTCTGGGTTCGTCTCAAAGATTATACTTGGGGCTAGGAAAAATAAATTCCGAAACAAATTTTTGAAAATCGTGAAAATCCACGATCAACATTAAATTGTTGGTTTTATTTCTTTTATATAACACCTTGTACTGATATTAAAAGATCCTGAAATATTCAGAAATGTGTTTTTTTTTGTTTCAAAAATATGAATTTTTGAATTTTGGTAAAACTTTTTTTTTTACCTCTGAGTTAAGTGAAGTTGATCAATCATGTAATTTTGACTGCTCAAAATTACAAAATTACATGATTGCTCGACTTAAAAAATTCATATTTTTGAAACATAAAAAAAACACCTTTATGAAAATTTCAGCATCTTTTCAAATCAGTACAAGGTATTATATTAAAAAAATGAAACAAAAAATTCGATGTTAATTGTGGATTTTCACGATTTTAAAAAATTCAAAATTCTCCAAATTCATCATTTTTCAAAATTCTTTGTCGGAATATTTTTTTTGTCGTAGCCCCAAGTATACTCTTCAAGACGCAACAAACGATTTTTCATAACTACCATAGTTTTCAAGATATTTAGAAAAAAAATCGAAAAATGGTTAAGTTTTGAATTTTGCATAACAGTTGAAAAAAAAAAATTTAATTTTTTTCCTTGGTAGGTTTTATGACAAAACAAAACTTCTAACTAACTTTCATCGAAATTGAAAGTGGCCGATTCCAACTCTTGGTCGATTTGACATGGAATGACCCAAGTTCCAGAATTTACGACACATACCCGAAAAATTGAAAAGTACTTGATACTGGTACTTGATTTTTTCAAGCACTTGTACTTCAAGAACTCGTCTTGACGAGTACTTGCAAGTAACAAGTACTTTGTACTTCAAGTACCACTGGTACTTGATACTTCAAGTACCTACAGTACTTTGTACTTGATGCTTCAAGTACTTTCAAGTACTTCAAGTACCACCGGTACTTGATACTTCAAGTGCCTACGGTACTTTGTACTTGATACTTCAAGTACTTTCAAGTACTTTGCCCAACTCTGATTTAGATCATTAAAGTGATCGTATCTTTGAATACTTCTAGCACTATCTTTGAATACTTAACAATTATCTTTGAATTGCGGACCTTAAAATTATTGTCCGATTGAGCTGAAATTTTACACATTTCATTTTCTTTCGACCGATAAAGAGAGTTTTTTATGCGATGGGCAATCACAAAATTTGGGCATGTTTTTTGATCGGTGATTATTGTTTTTCCTGACAATTTCTTCATCAGAATAATAGCTTCGACCTATTTCGAGCCGACATACGCACGTCGTGCCTTTCCATGCTGGGACGAGCCGGATATCAAAGCGACTTTTCGCATCGTGATCGTTCACTCGCGAAAATACGATGCGCTGTCGAACATGCCGAAGAAAAAGCAGATTTTGATCTCGCCCGACAAGATTCGGACGTGGTTCATGATGACACCGAAAATGTCGACTTACGTGCTGACCTTTGTGATTACGAATTACACCCCTGTGACGAATGGACACGCAAATGTGACGCTTTGGAACGACGGACGGACGGACTTGGCGCGGGACCATTTGCTCAGGACTTCCCAAATGATCGTTACATCGATGGAACATTACACGGATCTGCCTTTCGGTGTTCCCATCGTTGGGGCTGTCATAATACCGATTGCAACGGCCCCCTCGTTGGAACATTGGGGCCTGGTTTCTTACAGGTAATTAAATTTTCGATTTTTCATCAAAATACATTTCTTGACCTCTCGATCCTCCATGATCAAGATCATATGGGCTGAGGTGAGACAAAATGAACAGCGGAAGATCATAATTCGATCAGAATACCGCCTTGAACAAAATTTTACAATTTACTCGGGCGCGACAGATATTGGCCGATTTTGTTGTATCTCGAGCTTATTTTTCATGAGGAATTGTGATTAATGTCCTTGTAATGCACACTGTTAGCGTGGATATGATTACGTGGAACGGAAGATCGACGACAACGGCGAGACGAGACAAACTTGATTTGCTCATCGCCCACGAAATGTCACACGCGTGGTTCGGTAATCGGGTGTCGCCACGCTGGTGGAACGATCTTTGGCTGAGCGAAGGATTCGCAACTTATTTCAGCTATTACATGATGGACAAGGTAATTTTCGCCTGTCTTATGACTCATCATAAAACGATGGCATTAGCTTTCTCTTCGTTTCTTATTTTCCTTTCACTCGTCCCTTACTCGCTCAAAGGAGTCTGTTTTCATTGGAAACTTCGGAATGTTCAAAAGGTCCTTCAAAAGGAAATTTTAAGAGGATTCGGGAATGAAGAAGCGATGGGAAAACGATTATAATCTGTGCAATTTTTGATTCTTTCCTTCTTTTCGTATTCATTTAATCTTCAACAAATGGCAATCAAAGATTTATGACAGGTGGGCCGGCTTGGAATTATTCGTTGTGGAGAATAATCAGCGAATATCGTTCCCCACAGACGAATCCAATGAGAATACCTCAGTCAGATCAACGCCGATCACTGATGCGGAAATTCGCAGGATATTCACTCGGGTCACGTACAACAAAGGTGAAGACAAAATTCGTATGTTCGCTCTTGTTCGTTGTTTGCGTTTAATTTTTTTGTCTTCAACAAAATGTAAAATAAATCTGCGAATTTGAATTTGCTCGTTGATTCTTAATATAATTGACGAATTGATTCTTAATATAGGGGAGTGTGGGGCAACGTGGACATTTAAGGAATTTAGGGATTTTCATCGGCAAGCACACGGTCTTTTAACTACTTTCATGTCTCAAAATTGATTCCCGATACGAATATCCCTGATTTTGAAAAAAAAAATTTGGGGCAAAATGGACACGCCTCCTCAGATGCAGAAAAATCTATACTCGGTGATTCTCGAAGGTAGAGACACTGTAATCGACTATTCCCGAATAAAATATTAACTTAACAATATAAACAAAGAAATAAAGCCAATAAAACCGATCCTCGAATGAAATTTAAAAAAAAACGAGGTAATTCTTCAGACGCACCTTACTCTAATTTTTTCCATGTGGAAAAAGTACTATGAATTCACTTTGTTAGTGAATAAATCATGGTATTTTCATATATTCATCGACTTTTGAGTCATAAAATTCATTCCCATTCTTTTTTATTGAATTTTGTAAAAAACAAAATTTGGTGGCAAAATGGAGACGCCTTCTCAGATACAGAAAATTCTATACTCGGTGATTCTCGAAAATAGAGACACTGTATTCGACTATGCTCGAATAAAATATTAACTTAACAATATAAACAAAGAAATAAAGCCAATAGAATTGTTCCTCGAATGAAATTTAAAAAAAAAAGAGGTAAATCTTCAGATTCACTTTGCTCCAATTTTTTCCATGTGGAAAATGTACCATAAATTCACTTTGCTAGTGAACAAATGATGGTATTTTCACATATTCATCGACTTTTCAGCCGTGAAATTCATTTCCCTTTCTTGTTTTTTGAATTTTGTAAAAGAAAAAAAAATTTGGGGCAAAATGGACGAGCCTCCTCAGATGCAGAAAAATCTATACTCGGTGATTCTCGAAAGTAGAGACACTGTAATCGACTATGCCCGAATAAAATATTAACGTAACAATATAAGTAAAGAAATAAAGCCAATAGAATCGTTCCTCGAATGAAATTTTTAAAAAAAACGAGGTAAATCTTCAGATTCACTTTGCTCGATTTTTTTCCACGTGGAAAATGTACCATGAATTCACTTCGCAAGTCAACAAATCATGGTATTTTCGCATATTCATCGACTTTTCAGTCGTGAAATTCATTTCCCATTATTGTTTGTTGAATCTTGTAAAAAAAAAAATTTCCAAATTTTACGATTTCCGTGTTTTGTGCTTTTTATTTTGAATATATTGCTCAACATTGTATGAAACGTTACAGGAATCGTGCAGATATAGTCTGAATTCGAAGTAATAATTTTATGAGCTCGACATTATTTTCAGTTTCAGCTCGTGTCCACTTTGCCCCACATTCCCCAATTGTTCGAAGAGACAGGATTTAAGCTCAAATTTGAATATGCGGGCATTTTCTTTACTGAAAAATGAAACTGAATATTAAAAAATAATACGGTTTCAATTTACATTCAATTTCAAGTCAAAAGTACCTTTGTATGACAGAGGCTGATAATTTGCTTCAATTACTAAAATTTTATTTCAATATTATTCAATCAGTCGCAAGCTCGAATCGTGATGATAATTGCAGAATAAAATTTTAGGCCTCGTGCGTAATCTCATCGAGGAATTCGATTGTAATATTTCGATTTTTTTTGTCGCCAGGCGCCTCGATCATTCACATGCTGCGCAGCATTCTCGGAGATCGTGTATTTCAGACAGGAATTCAGATTTACCTGAAGATGCAGTGAGTAGATAAGGCGAAAATTCTACCTTCCAAAAGCTCTCTTTCGACGGATGAAAATTTTACATTTTTTCCAAGTCAACTCAATTTAATATTCTATATTTTTCAAAAATTTTTGTTCTCAAGAAGCTCTCTCAATTATTAAAAACTTGAAATGAGTATTTCAATATTTCAAATTTTTTAATTTTTTAAATTTTTTTTATCATAAAAAGCTTCTTCAATTAATTTAAATTTGAAGTCATTGAAATCTCAGAAAAATTCCCATGAGCCCGCAATTAAAAACGAAACGTTATCATGTAAGATTATGCTGAATCCGAAAGTGTCCGCCATTTGTAAAGAGAATGGATGTTTTTCGTGCAAAGTAATTTTTCTTATCTTCGGATATTTGATGGTGGTCTGTGATATTCGACAGTTCGTACGACACAGCCAGTGCCGAGGATTTAATAAGGGCATTTGAAAAGTGTTACGACGCGATTTATCCAAAATCACCGCTTACTCTCAGCAATGTCATGATGCCGTGGCTGACACAAACCGGATATCCGATGATCAATGTTACCCGAAATTACGATACAGGAAAAATTGTGATCACTCAACGATGCATCGTCACGGATAAATGTTCGACCAATAAATGGTCGATACCATTGAATTATGCCACACAGGAAAACCCTACGTTTTCATCTACGAAAGCGATGATCTGGTTGAGCGACAAGGAAGAAAGAACAGAGATCAACGATGTCAACAAAGATCAGTGGGTTCTGTTCAACCTTCAAGCTAGTGGTTAGTGTTAGTAGATTGTTCGTTTGATTGATATATTTTTTTCTTCACTGTCGTTTCATTTATCTTGATTCATCTTCACCAGTGATCGGCAAAAACAATGTTAGATTTTATATTAATCGTTATTTACAAAATTGATATTATCATCCATTATTTTTTTTAGGTATTTCGATAATCAGTAATTCCAAGACCAATACTACGAATTATTTGGATATTGAATATGTGTATTCTTTAAATTATTCATTAATAGAAAAATTAGTAATCGTATTCTTTAAAATACTTATCATTAAATTAATGAGTAATTGAATTATTTTAATTTCTAATTATTAGAATAATTTATAATTGAATTATGTCAATGATTCGATATTTGCATAATTAGTAATGTATATATCTAAATTACTGATTATTCAAGTAATTAGTAATTGAACTATTTCAATTACCAATTATTTGAATAATCAATAATTTAGATATATAAATTACTAATTATTAGAATAATTGGTAATTGAACTATTTTAATTACTAATTATTTGAGTTGAATAAAAAAAGTTGGTGGTGAAGTTGGCACAATTCCCTTCACAATTTAAGTACAACTTGACTGCAAATAATTGTAGATGTTATTGGAGTGAACTTGTACAAAATTGGGAGTATATTTCGTGTACACGTTTGCCTACAATTTGTATTCAATTACCGGCCGTAGATTTCGATCAACTTGTATCCAAATGTTGCTCACCAAAAACTTACCGTAAACTTAGCGTCAAATTGAATCCAAGCTACAGACAACCAAGTTTTTATAGTATAAATTTACAAGAATGAATATGCATTATCAAATAATTAATAATTGCAAAGAATAATTACCTAATTTTGAGAAAAATTAGTAATCCGAAGAATGAAGTTTCTAATTATTCAAATAATTAATAACTTGAAAGAATAATTAACTAATTTCGTAAAAAAATTGTGGGTACAATACTTAAGTATTTAATTACTTGGGAGTAATTAAAATACTTAGAAGGAACAATTACCTAATTAAAAAAAAAAAACAGTAATTCATAAGAGCAAAATTTTAATTACTTGGTTATTGAGTAATTATTTGATCTAAATTACAAGTTATAGGTTTATTGAATAATAATCGAACATGAATTATCGAATTTTCGAATATTAGAAATACCTTACTGCCTAATTACCGAGTGCCTTAATAATGAGTAATATTTATTGGAACAATTATAAACATTTTAACACAGAGTAATTAGCGTTAATTAAATTGACGCAAATATCGATTTTGCCAATCACTGATCTTCACTCGGACTTGAAACCAACGATAATTTTTTTATTGTTTTTTTTTTCAGGCTACTATCGCGTCAATTACGACAAAAATAATTGGAAGAGGCTCATCTTGTACATGAATAGTGACGATTTCAGTAACATTCATGTTCTCAATCGTGCTCAACTGATCGACGACATTTATTACCTCGCCGAGCGTGATCCACCGACTTATGCCGTTTATTTTTGGAAATTGACGGATTATCTGGCTCGGGAAGTCGAGTATCTGCCTTGGAAGACGGCAATGCATACACTCGGCTCCATTTACTTCTCAGTTCGAGGAACCGATATGGAAGTTCAGATTCAGGTTGGATTTACACACACATTTACAACTGTGACATTTGTTTCTCGACCAGAAATATATCCCTACTATTTGAAAGCCCTCTCATTTACAAAACTACACAGATTACAGTTCTCCGGTTCTTAATTCCTGCAATCCCTAACTTACCGACTGCGGGGAGCGACTGTTTTTCTCGTTTATCGGGGCGGGCTCCGACGTCGGCAAGTTACCGGCCGAGTTGACATGCTGGAAACTTGTAATCCGATGTGTGCAAAATTTCAATGAGATTGGTGCTTTAGTTTTTTTTTAATCGTGTCTATATAAAATCATGTACTATTAGAAAAATTTTCAATGTATTCCCTTAAGTTCAGAGTTTCTAGTCAAAAGGCAAATTCGTACTGGCTGTTAAATTTTCTTAAATTACAAAAATCTTATTTCAATATTATTCATCTGGTTTATCTTGTAAGCTCTAATCGTGATGATATTTGCAGACGAAAATTGTAGGCCTCATGGAGAACCTTATCGAGCGGTACGGCTTTGAGGCGAGCAACGACGATGATCACATCGCGATATTGGCGAAGAAGAATTTAGTCGGTTGGGCGTGCTTGACAGGAAACAAGAGATGCTCGAACTTCGCTGCTCAAAAATTTGTACAAATTCTCAATAGTGACGAAATGACCTTCCGTAATAATCCTCCGTGAGTATGAGTTTCATTACTTCTATTTTTCTAATACGCGATTTCGATCAACCTTGCACATTTTAAGGCTCCGTATCTAAAGAGGAAAAAAATGGAATTTGGAATCATTCTGGTCCGAAAAAGAAATTTTTTAAATTAATATATCGTGTAAAGTATCATTTGAAACAGCTACCTCTGAGGATTCTAAAAATATTTCTTTTACAATTTTTGGTCAAGTCGTCTCAATGATATATGGGGCATTCCATCCCAAATCGGACAGTTTGGAAAACTTTTTTTTATTATTTCCTCAATTTTTTTATATTTTTGCGTACCCATCAAAAGACCCTTCCTGTTAAATTTCGAGATTTTTTTGATTACCCGTTCAAAAGGCATTAAATTAACAAACAAAAAACCGCTCTTTTTTTGGTATTTTGATCATAACTTCTTTAATAATGGTCCAAATTGAAAGTTTTTTTTTCAAAATGTTTGTTTTTTTATGGCCTTTTCAGAAAAAAAACAACAAAAATATTCGACGTATTTTTGAATGAGTTTTTTGAGTTTTAAACGTTAAATCGCATTTTTAAAAGTGAATGTCATTTTTGATTTTTTTTATTAATTTTTTGTTTTAAACATCTATCTATTCAATAATTCTTAAGACTAGTCCGATCGTGGGATTTCAATGACTACTATTTTTTTTCGATTTTTGAAAATTAAAAAAAAAAAAATTTTATAAATTATTATGAATACCAATTTTTGTTATTGTATAGTATTTTTTTCAATATTTAGAATTTATTTTGACACTATTTTATGGTTAAAATGTTCTTAAAATTAATAATTAATCGTTAACTCTATTTATGAACAATAATAACAACAGTTTTTATTTATTCACGTATTTTTTTGAAAACCTTACATATACGACTATTTCCTGAATTAGAATATTCCTTTGCTAATACGTTTCCGTTGCTCATTGGAATAATTGAATGAAATTTTTGTGTCCCCCTGTGATTAACTTCGCAGTATTTTCCCGCAAATAAAATCTTTCTTTTGCATCTGAATAATGTTTCTCATGTGAAAATTTGACAGCAATATTCGGTAGACTATTTAGGTTCAATGCCCACGCATAGAATTCTTGAACTATTGTTATTTGCTCATCGATTAATTATTAATTTTAAAAATCTGTTAACAATGAAAAAGTATCCAAATTAATTCAAAATGATTAAAAAAATACTATACAGTAACAAAAATTGGTATTCATAATAATTTATTTAAAAAAATTTTTTTTTAATTTTCAAAAATCGAAAAAAATAGTAGTCATTGAGATCCCACGATCGGACTAGTCTTAAAAATTGTTGAATATATAGATGTTTGAAACAAAAAATTTAAAAAAATAATCAAAAATGACATTCACTTTTAAAAACGCGATTTTACGTTTGAAACTCAAAAAACTCATTAAAAAACACGTCGAATATTTTTGTTGTATTTTTTTCTGAAAAGGCCATAAAAAACAAAAATTAAAAAAAAAACTTTTAATTTGGACCATTATTAAAGAAGTTATGACCAAAATACCAAAAAAAGAGCGGTTTTTTTGTTAATTTAATATCTTTTAAACGGGTAATCAAAAAAATCTCAAAATTTAACAGGAAGGGTCTTTTGTTGGGTACTCAAAAATATAAAAAAATGAGGAAATAAAAAAAAAAGTTTTTCAAACCGTCCGATTTGGGATGGAATGCCCCATATATAGGTAAATTGTGCCCCATAAATTTGCTATAGGGATATTAATCGCCCACCTTCCTGATCTTAGCTATCTAAAGCTAAAAATAATATTTTTATAGGGTTAGTTGATGTTGAGTCACAGATTACCGGAAAACTAGTCATTTTTTCGACAAAAATAATGTATCTTCAATAACGAAAAAATGCTCTTCAATTAATTACTATTGTAGTAATATTTCCCTCATTCTCTAATTTTTTATATTTTGAATTTTTTCTCAAGATCTTCGGAGGGTGGCCATTTTGCCCCACCTTCGGAATATCACCAAATAGTAAAAAAAAAAAAAAAAAAAAAAGCCATAAGAAAAAGCCAGAATCCTTCAGATTTAGGTTGGAAATCAATATTCGATGGACCAATTGAAGGGACCAAAAATAATGTGACATTGATTCGAATGCAGATTTGATCCGGACAATGAGATGTCGATCATTTGTGCCGGTCTTCGAGGGTTGGAACTAACTTCATTGCAAAGAATCGTATATTGGCTATTCAAATTCGACAAGGATCTCCTGATACCGAATCTCGGTTGCATTGAGTCTGGCTCAATGCATCGATCCATTCTGGCCTATCTGATGGTCACAAATATGACCGACTATATCCAAGCATTCGAAGTAATACTCTCGAGTACCAATAGTAATTTCAACGTGGCCGTTGATTGGTTCATGGAATACCACTCGGCCATCGACCAGATGTAATTTCTCTCTCCTTTCTTTTTCATCCCTTATCAAACCCGATTTTTATTTCTTTCGACTCTAATCATGTTTTCCCTCTTTCTCGCTTCAGGCTGACATTGTACAATCAAAATGTCATACCGTTGATCGTTAACAAAATTCCACGCTTCGTCACAACCCAGTCCCGATTGGAACAGGTACGACTAGAATTACAATGCCGAAGATTGATTTTCGTTTGACTTTTAAGGGCCAACAACCACTTCAGCGCTTGCAAAAAAGTTCTTGACGGAAGGCCAGATTTTTAATAAAGTTGAAAATCTGAAACCAAAAATTTTAAAAATTGTATAATCTACATATCGTTGCCATGGAAGTACTTGAGAATTTTTTTTTTTTCAATCGAATTTTGTAGAACTGCTGCGCTTTTAAAAAAAAGAATCGATTTTTGACGAAAAAATAAGCAGTAAATTGTTTATAAGAAAAAAGTTTACTTTAAATGGAAAAACGGCTACGTATTTTCATAAAGATTATGATTGTGAAGCTGCTGTCAAAACTTTACTTAAATACATGGAACGATGTTCAAATAATATTCCAGATTGGAAAAAGTGGTTTCGAGAAAAACATCTTTGAAGACAGGATCGCTAATTGAAACTTAAAAATTTTTTTTCAACTCCAAAACCAACTGGATATTTTTTTTATGGCTCTAAAGAATCGTCTCAAATAGAAGAAAACGATTTTTCCAAAATCCTCGAGTGGTTTTACCCCTTAATCTTTGAACATATCGATGAGATAATTTTTTTTTTTTTCATGCCTTATGGAAAACACGATTTCTTGCAGCTGATAAACATCTTGGCTTTGGATGTTGTCAAGAGACACATGGGAGCCGTAATATCGGGGACACTTATCGAGACTACGAAGAGTAAAGTGAGGAAGACCACTGAAGCCATTGACAGCATAAAGAAATCGTGGAACAAAGATTTTGATGATCCATAATTTATGCATATCACGTTGTAGGGTTTATTCTGCGTTTCAGGATTATTTTACGTCTCAGGATTATTGAGAAACGATTTGTCGAAAACGATTTTCAATCAATGACTAAATTATCATTATTTATTTATCTATAGATATATATATATATATCTGTTATCTATAGCGTGAACCAATAGACTCAAAGACATCTACAGAGTCAAAAGTCACAATGTATGTTTCTAAGTACGTGGCGAAAAGTCTAGAAATTCATAGTAACATAGTTACTAAATTCTATCTTCCGGCCATCAGATTCTCCTGTTTGATGATCATCAAATTTTTGATATTACCGAAATCTCGTGGCAATTCTAGTCTAACCCAAACGTATAATTCCTCTTTCTAGTTCATTACAAAAATTACACTAAGTTTTAATTATTTATATTAAGAATAAACGTAATTTCGATTGGAAAACTTCATTGACGATCATTCTCTCATTTTGTCAAATTACAAATAACATTGGATTTGGCACATTGGGAATTGAGTACGAAAATTAACGATTTCTTCGTTGACTCTGACATGTGCGAATATTTGTTTATTTTTCATCCTTCCCACCGAATTAATTCGAAGACGACAAATCCTTAGAGCTAAAAACTTGAAAATTGGATCCCTATCTTTTTCAATTGTTTACAAAGCTTTCTTCTCATGAAGAAAAAAAAAAGATGCAGAGGCCATTTAAAAAAAAAACAAACCCAGAAACAAGAAAATAGCACATTCTTCATTATAAATTTACATCAACTTTTGTAAAATTTACGCATTGCATATCTTTTTTAACGAATATTAAATATTAAATATTAAATATTAAATATTAAATATTAAATATTAAATATTAAATATTAAATATTAAATATTAAATATTAAATATTAAATATTAAATATTGTTTTGCTAGTTTTTTTTCTCGCCAAAAATTATCGAGTGTATTTAAAAAAATTATCCTTTTCCCGAAATGGCGCTCGTCGGATTAGTAACGCATGAGGACTGTATAGGACAAATTTCTAAGGACTTGCGAGCCGAATGAAGGCCAGTTGTAATCTTACCAAATTGTCAAAGTAATTGCTTTATCCGAGAGACCGATGCGAATGGATGCTAAATTGCATTATTACGCGGCAAGACACGTCGGATCGTGCGAGGCTTATAAAGTTTGTTACATTTCAACACCGCACGACAGTTCTCGGTTTGACAGTGACAAAGATCAGTCTCGTGAATTGCTGCTACGCATATCTCAACAGGTATAAGTCAAAATACTTCAAGTTAAACTAAACATTACTAATATTCTAGCATACTATATTAAAATGTCATCAAATAATAATAATAATAAACATAACTTGTTATTTTTAAAGTGTTTATTAATTTATAAATTCATTTTTTAATGTAAAGTTTGAAATTGTCATTTAGCTACTAATATCAATTAAATAATAAAGTAGCCTATTTTAAATTCATGCCATTTTCCTCGACTTAATTTATCATTTGCCGATCATTGTGAACAACATTACATTTTTATTGACCCTTCATTGTCATTTGCTACTTAAAAAACGAATTTGTTTAATGTTTTTGGCTAATAATCGAGAAAAAAGTCGTGCAAATTGCAATTAGCACATTTCTTCCTATTTGTTTACTATTTCCAAGTCTTTCAATAACAATAATAATTTTTTATGTAAATGCACGCTCACGATGAATCTTTTATGAAACAAAAAAATCGTTTGAAATTATTGTTTAGCAACTGATGTCAGTAAAATAATAAATTATAGATCATTTTCAATGCCCGTCATTCTCTTCGATTTGATTTCTCGATCGTTGTCAGTTGAAAGATAAATTTGTTATTTTTGGGCGACATTCGAGTAAAAAGAATTGTGCAAATTTGAATTTGCTGCTTCCTCGCCCTCAGTTTGCTATTTCTCTTTTCACGTGAGGAAGTAACTCTTACAATTTTGATTCTCTTGTGACAGAAAAAAAGTGTAAATTTGCACGATTTTTTCTACTTCCTCTTCCTTTTTTAATTTATGCTTCTGTTCGTCCTTTTGATTTGCATATAATCCGTCATTTTTTTTCTCAAGAATAGAAAAAAAATCCAGTATGAGGAGTGCAAAGATACGGGGATGTTTCACCCTTTTTTTGTTACTTCTGCTGCACAATGAGGGATCGGCTCAAACAGAGAATAATAAAAATGACAATAAAGAGGAGATCCGATATCGTCTGCCAAGAGGAATGATACCGATCTCCTACGACGTTAAATTATGGCTCGACAGAGCCTTTGACAATTTCACGTTTCACGGTGAAACGAGGATAAACATTGCGATAAACGAGACAACGCGAAACTTGACACTTCACAGCAAGGATCTACGAATAGACGAACATTTTACGAGTCTCATTGGGACGAATGGGGCCGTTCATAGAGTCATCCGGCACACGTACGATGACGTGACTAATTTTCTCGTAATTGAATTTGACGAGTTGTTGGCCACCGGCAATTACACCCTTGCTCTCAAGTACGACGGTCACACGGCGATCGTGCCGGAAGGCATTTTTCGCAGTTCTTACACCAACGAAGAAGGCGAAATAGTGTAAGTGTCGTTCGCTAAATTGTGACGAAAAAGAATATTAATAACCGGTGATTATTACCAAGGGCTTATGCTGAAGAATAAAATCTAGAAGAATTTGAGCAATCTTTGAAAATCTCAAAGATAATTTACGACAATTTAAAAACAAGGAAAAGTAAAAACTGGCAATAATCACAAAACTGGCAGCTATTTTTACTCTAAGACTTTCATTCCGACAATTTAGTTGATTTTGCCAAACAAAAACAACTCAAGTTTAAAAAAAATCTACCTAATAATTGCCTACTGACAAGATCTTATTTTTATATTTTTTTTAATTAACTCAAGATAAACACCGCAATAAAAGTGCTACAATGAAAATAGATGTAAACGACGATTTTCAAGATATGAATTTCATGAATGAAAAAATTGTATAAAAATGACAAATATTCAAAAATTCATATTTCGGAATGTATGAGTAGTAACTCAAACTACATTTAGGTTTTTTTCACGTCTGATTAGCTTAAGTTATGAAAAAATATATAATTCTTGGAAAAAATAAATTGGTGATGACAACGACAAGAGCGAATCATCGTTTTTTCAATTGTAGTATTTTTTTCGGAAGTATGAGCCAGTTTCACGTAGAAAAGGTCCTATAGTAATGCTGCAGATAGTTTCCGAGATACGAATTTTATTAATGCACAAATTATGGAAAACATGTCCAATATTAAAAAAATCATATCTCGAACATATCAGCAGTAGCTAAAATAGCTATAGAACTTTTCTTACGTTGAATTGGATGTAGTTTTCGAAGAAAAATATACGTTTGAGAAATATTCCTCTGCTCATCCGTCTCTGTAAATTTGTTCATCTACGGAAAATGGCATAAACTGTCCGAAGAAAAAATCAAAAAGAATTTTTTTTACGGTACTCACCTTCGGAACAAAGATTTTTTAATTTAAACACGTTTTTATGGGGTAGATACTACCCCCTAGGGTAAAACTGATATTTTTTTCGGAAAATTTGGACTTTTTCACGCGGGGTAATATTTTTTATTCATTTTTTTCAATTGTCCGTAAGGGCCGAGCAAGGAAGTTACAAAGTTAACTTTCCTAAACATGAAAATACCCAATTTTTTTTTTCTCGAAAGCCTCTGGAGTAAAGAGGCTGTAATTTGGTGTATCGTCACTTCTTATAACATATAACAATATGTGAGAATGGGAAAGGAATGAAAATTTTGACCCCGAAATACCCACATAATTAATAATATAATGTGAATAATGATTCTCCGAATAATTATAATTAAAATAATCATTAATTACACGAGTAATTCCGGCTGTCCAATTCTGCTTTATTTATATCCAAAAATATTTATATATTATTATTTATGTATAAGAAAAATGAGGTTTTTTTTGCAGATCGTTGGTGGCCACAAAATTCACGCAGTTACACGCTCGTCGAGCATTTCCATGCTGGGACGAGCCCGATCTGAAAGCAACGTTCGATCTATCGTTGAAACATGAGTCTAATTACACAGCCGTATCGAATATGCCGATGCGCGATCAAATCGTCGATGACGACGGCAAACAGTGGACGAATTTTCACTCGACACCGCGCATGTCGACGTATCTCTTGGCTTTCATCGTCTCTGATTTTCATTGTCTACGCGAGAATGACGAAACATACGGCGTTTGCGGCAGAAAGGCCGTATTGCCCTATCTCAAGCATTCACGCGACGTTGGTCAACGAGCCTTTGTACTTTTGAACAAATACTTCGATTACAAGTACAACTTGCCGAAAATCGATCAATTCGCCGTACCAGACGCGACTACGGGAGGCACGGAAAATTGGGGTCTCATTGTTTATCGGTATTTATTCATAATTCTCAGCAGCAATTCGATTGATCAACCGATCGGAATTCACTGAAGTACTATAACTCAGTCGATTTTCGGAATTTTCACTCAAAATTTGACCCACATGTTTTTTAAAATCTAGGCTTCAAGGAAATGCAAAAATAATAAATATAAAAATGCATAATGATATCCCATCGAATGTCTGGCAAAAACGTTTCAATCTGCTTTCTGAAGTTTTTGGAGTCTTTAAACCGACCAAGTGATAATCCAATGACAATAATGATGCTTTATAAATTACAGAGAATCATCGTTCGCGTACGAACCATTCGTGCATCCAATTTCCGGCAAGGAATACGTGACTTTCATCGTCGTTCACGAATTGGCCCATCAGTGGATCGGCAATTTGGCGACCCCAAAAACTTGGCAGTATTCCTGGATAAAGGAGGGCCTGACGACCTTTCTTCAGTACGTCATTGTCGACAAGGTACAGTTCATTCAGAATGTTACGTTTATTCGTCGAACTTTTTTTAAAAAATCTTCTGATCGAACTTTCTCTTCCGATCGGAATCGCAATCAGTTGTTTCCGGATTGGCGTGAAATGGACATGTTCGTCGCGCGAATTATTCAGGAAAGGGCTTTCGACTTGGACGACGACGATTATTTCAAACCTCTCGAGTGGAATTCCGATAATCCAGCGGATATACGAAGCAAATTTTCCGCACAAATTTACAATCGAGGTTTTTATGTTCAAAGCGTAATTCGTTATCCCACGTTGTTTTACTTTTGTGTTATTTATTCTTGAACAACGACATAGAAAAAAATACAGCAATGTTGATGGAATTGTATTTTTAGG
Source organism: Alloplasta piceator (assembly GCA_946863875.1). NCBI lineage: Eukaryota > Metazoa > Arthropoda > Insecta > Hymenoptera > Ichneumonidae > Alloplasta > Alloplasta piceator. The sequence goes on from OX333073.1 coordinate 57,072,450, forward strand.
TGCTGCAATTTTTTACATGATGTCGAATATGTTGACCGAGACAACATTTAAATCAGGAGTCGTCAAATTCGTAAAAGACAAGTGAGAATCGGAAATTTTTATTTTCATTGAAAGGTTTTGCAATTTTACCTTATAATTAAAATCGATAAATGAAATCAATTAAATTGTATTTTCTCTGAGATTAAGACTTTTCAAAAAAAAATATCAAAGCTGGAACTTTGATGTTTACAAATTTGTTTTCACTTTGAGAATTATTGTAACGAGGGTTGTTGATTTTCTGTTTGAAAAAATCAGCGCGTTTGGCTCTTTCACGTCCGACGATTTGTGGAACGCGATGCAATCGACGTACGACGAGTTGGCGACTAACGATTCTATATCTCGTTTGAAAGACGAATCGTACATTCGTTTGCCGATAAAGGTGATCATGAAACCTTGGGTCGATCAGCAGGGTTATCCATTGATAAACGTGACGAGAGACTACGAGACGGGAAAAGTGGTGATAACTCAAGAGGGAAATCTGGAGGGACAAAAATCGAATCGATGGTGGATACCGATCAATTTTGCGACATCGTCGAATCCTAATTTCGAGACCACTTCGCCGTCTCACTGGTTAAAACCGGGCGACGAGAGTCTCGTGATCGATGGGATCTCGAAGGACGATTGGATCATCGTCAATATCCAACAATCAGGTAAAAAATTTTATGAGGACGTGGAATTCAATTTTTCTTTTTTCCCACTTCTCAACCTTAGAACTTATTTAAATTCGTAATTTCCTAAAAAATTAACTCCAGCCACAAATTTTGTGAAACATTTTGTGAAAGGGTCCAAAATGATCCCCTCAAGAGAAAATCCATTTACGATTCTCATGAGTAGTTGAATTTGCAATTTTTAAGTTTTTAATATTTACTTCGCGTCTCCGAGTCTCTGATTCTGCGATTCCCTACTTACCGACTCCAGGGCGACTTAGTTTCCTCACTGAGGCGAGCCCCAGCGTCGGTAAGTGACCGGCCGAGTTAAAAAAAACGAAGATTCGTAATCCAACAGCTGAACCAATTTGAATGGATCATTTTACCTATGGAAACGATTTTGGACGCCTTTCCTCCAAATCTCCACTTTCTCTGTAAAGAAAATTGTTGTATTGTAGTTATTACAAAATGAACTTTTTTATCAGGATATTATCGTGTTAATTACGATACGACGAACTGGAAGCGGATTGCTAAATACATGAACAGTGATAAGTATAAAAATATTCACGTTCGTAATCGCGCTCAATTGATCAACGATTTGTCGTACATGAGTGAGTTTAAACGTGAAAATTACACGACTCTCCTTGATCTAATGAGTTACCTCGTTCGGGAGGACGATTATCAGCCATGGCTACTGACTTTTCCCGCGATAAGGGCCCTTCAACGAACAATGTACAACGATGAGGTCGACAGAGCACTGAAGGTAAAAACAATATGGCCACCTTTTTTTTGCCTTACTGATAACTTTGATAGCTAATTTATTTAATAATAAGTTGGCCTAATAAATAACCTGATAGGCCATTTATTGGATCAAGTAAATCCGATTAATTTATTTAAATCAATTAAATATTTATCCTTCAGAAATTTATCCTCGGGCTCATGGAAAAGGTAATCGACAAAATTGGCTTCGAGGATCGCAGCAAGTACGATTGGACGAAAAAGTACAAGGCGAATTACGACAACCTCGACGCCAAAACAAAAGTGAGCGAGGAAACAATCGAATTGTTGAGAGGACAAAAATTAATGTTTCGTGTGAAAAAATAAATCTTTCTGTTCAGAAATTCGTACCGACGGAAAAAGCGATCGAGAAATTCTACAAGAGCGAAGACTTTCTCACCAGAAGATTCAGATCCAAGTTCTTGTCTTTTGCCTGCAGCCTCGATCACAAACAGTGCTTACTTTCGGCAAAGGCTCAGCTCCAAGCTAACATAAAAAATGCGATGGAACACCCGTAAGTTCAGCGCGAAAAATACAGAAAAACGTTTTTTTGAACAGTCAATTTTTCTTTAATTTTTAATTACCAATAATTTATAAATAATTTTATTTAATTATAAATATTGAATTTATTTAGGGGAATGTGGGGCAAAGTGAACACTGGGGGCAAAGTGGACACGCGAAAAATTTCAAATTTGGGGGCAAAGTGGACACGAGCTGAAACTGAAAATAATGTCAAGCTAATAAAATTATTACTTCGAATTCAGACTATATCTGCACGATTCCCGTAACGTTTCATACACTGTTGAACAATATATTCAAAATAAAAAGCACAAAACACGGAAATCGTAAAATTTGGAAAAAATTTTTTGTTACAAAATTCAAAAAACAAGAATGAGAAATGATTTTCACGACTCAAAAGTCGATAAATATGTGAAAATACCATGATTTGTTCACTAGCAAAGTGAATTCATAGTACATTTCCCACATGGAAAAAATTAGAGCAAAGTGCGTCTGAAGAATCACCTCGTTTTTTTTAAATTTCATTCGAGGATCGGTTTTATTGGCTTTATTTATTTATTTATATTGTTAAGTTAATATTTTATTCGGGCATAGTCGACTACAGTGTCTCTACTTTCGAGAATCAACAAGTATAGATTTTTCTGCATCTGAGGAGGCGTGTCCATTTTGCCCCCAATTTTTTTTTCAAAATCCGGGATATTAGGATCGGGAATCAATTTTGAGACATGAAAGTGGTTAAAAGACCGTGTGCTTGCCGATGAAAATCCTTAAATTCCTTAAATGTCCACATTGCCCCACACTCCGCTAATTGTAAATATTTAATTATTTAATTATGAATAAATAAATTATTTATAAATTAAAAAATCAAAAATTAAATTATCGATTATTCATAGAAATGTCGAATTATTACTTTGTCTATTTTGTTAACTTAAAAAATATTATTTCACGATAATTGTAAAAATTACTATTATTTTCATCGTCCTTTTTTGGTTTCTTTTTTTTTGGCAGAATATCTCCGGATCTGGCCAGTTGGGTCAATTGTCAGGGTGCCGAAGGCTCCGAGGAAGAATTGATGAAAAATATAAATGGCTCGGATGTAAAATACGTTGTTTATCTCGGTTGTTCGCCGAATAAAACGATCCTCCGGAAATACCTCGATAAAGCGTTCAATGGAGAATTGAACGCCACTAAAAAACAAGTTGGCAGAGCAATGGGATCCCTCAGTGGTGACCCGAAAAATTTTGGATCTGCCTTGGACTATTTTATCGATAATTTCGACACCATTAACGAATAGTAAGTTTTTGGACTTTCCATCGGTCATCCTTTCTTTCAATGACATTTTCAACCCCCAAATTGCCTTCTGACCATTTCATCAATAATTTCAACGTTATTTACAAATATTTTTTATAATTGTTAAACAAATTTTCTGCGTAGTTTTGAGAAAGAGCCCAAGGGTGAAAATCCCTCATCATCGACGATGACAACGACGACAAAAATCCCGGAGATAGTGTTCGGTCTGAATGATTATATTTCACAAGTTCGTACCCACGATCAGATGAAAAAGGTACCCAAATAAGGACGATCAATATGACAAAGAATCTCAAAAAAATTTTTTTACAAATATGATATATATTTAATATATTGATGCATTTTTTATATATTATTTAGATATTTATATTTATATTTATTTATACATAATCGTTGTTTACAAAGAAATAATTATTTGCAGGTAAGTGATCTGGTTGCAAGAAAAAAAGATATTATGCCTTCGTGGCTTGCCGATTCAATTAAAAACCAGACGGCGAGAATCGAGTGGAGCGAGGAATATGCCCCGATTTTGGGTGAATGGCTTCACGATCATTCATCGCAGATTTCGGACAATGCAAAATGATAATAATGCGAGAATATCACTCAATTATGTAAATCTACGATTAACGGTAATGACAATCGTCAAAATGCACCTTTTACGATGTACATAAATGCAAATTACACCTATTTACACGTGTGCAATAATTTTTTTTGTTTGTAGATATTTAGTAAGGTGTTAATTAAACGATGTCAATAAAAGAAACCAAAATCTAGGGTGTCGATTATTTTTTACATCTATTCTTTTGTGTATAGGAGAAATTGCAAACCGCATTGACAAGCAACAGCAGCATTTTTTCCAGAGTATTTCTCGAGCAGAAGAAGCAATCAGGCTGAAAAATGATTTATCATTGAGAGAAAGAAATGCTGCACTTATTCGTAATCTGCCACAGAATCAACACAATTTCTAGATCATCAAATTTTATCGTAATAATAGAGAAACTTTTCCTCTTTTCCCCGGCATTATCGTCTCCATTGTTTCACAATATACAATTTGCTTTCATTGAAAACTTTGTGAGAAATCAGAAACATGCAAAAAAAATTATCATTTCCGTCGAGCAATTTTTATGAAATAATAACGATTTTTCCAAATCGTGAAATAAATTCTTCAACTCTTCGTGAAATAAACTTTAAATTTTATCCTCGCAATTTTTATGTGGCAGTTTCTCAAGAATAATATTAAAGATAATATTAAAGATTTCTAAAGATAAACAAAAATTACATTAATACGAACGTTGATTGAATTTGGTTGTAAAGAGAAATCGGACCGGACATTCACATTAATACAAATTTAATTTTATCGATTTTTGCGTTTGTATTGTTTATATCCTGCAAATATAGCAAAAACATTTATGATTGATCTTGGCACCTTTGATAAAAAAAAATGTTAAACCAAGATTATAAATATTTTGAGGAAAGAAAAAAATGGTGATAAGATATTCAGTGTCATTTTATAAATGCAGGTTGGCGACGTTGGATCATCGATTGGATCGTTAATTTACAATCTGTCGGATCCAGAAGTACAAAATCATTCGAGTCGGTCTCATGATCGATTTATGTACGATTCTTCGGACAGTCGAAAGTAGGAGCGAGAGTGCCCGATGTGCATGTGATATGAACTTTCTAATCAGAGCTACAGTTTAGAGATACCCTCGTGATCTTTCGTGAACTTTCACTTGTTCGGGCAACGCGGTTGTCCAGTCCGCATCTTTATTGTAAACTAAAACGAAACAAAATTTTCGAATGATCTTCCACTAAAACCGTCAAATTGGATAAATCAAACTCGACGAATAACTTTTTCTATCGGTGCGCCAAATTAATCACGGATCGGAAATTTTGTGGCAAAAAAAAGCAGGTGAGATAATTTAAGAGTGAAAAAAATTTTTACAGACATAATTGATTATTGCAGAGTTCGGTTTTGGTATTTTATTGAAGATATATTCAACTTATTTCGTGACAATTTTTATTGAAAAATCTTAAAAATTGACAGAGACAATTTTAAAGACAAAAAAGTTTCCTCTCGATTGTCCCATTGATTTAAAAATTAAACCAATATATCAATATCGTTAAGAATGTAGCTTTCGTTATGCGTAGCCGTTTTTTTTTCTTTGATTATTTTGAAATGGCGATGAATTGATTTTTTTCATTTTTCAGGGCCTTTTTTTATTGAAACAGATTTTAAAAACAGTAATTGTCTGAATTTTTTAATTTGAACTGCAAATTTTGCCCACATGCTTTTAAAAATATATAATCGTAAGAAATGAAGAAAAAATTAATTGTTGCAGTCGCTTCTCCCTTCAATTCACCAAAACAATGAAATTAATAATTGGTAAAATGGATTTTCAATTTTTTCTGGCTTTTTTTTTGGATACCCCTTTTTGTTTTAATAATAATATTGAAACATTCGAGAAAACTTTTTGATAAAAAAATTCCTTTGATTGAAAAATCTTCTCGGAGCTGCGACATTATTACAAATGTCAGATAATAAAATAACAAACAAATTTCCGTCGCATTTGTTGACTTAAAAACACTTGACACAGATAAACGAATCGCGATAGTCGTTGGCAAAAAAAAAAATATATTTCGCGATATGAATTGTACGACTGATCGGTCTTCGAGAGGACTGACACTATTGATAATAAAATTGATACGGATCGAGTATTACGAGCAGATTGTAAACCGGAACTTTTGCAGAGAATCGTGCTGCAATAAGACACAAAATTGCGATTGCATTGTCATGTTAATTCTTATCAAATATTTACACTTTTGCGCGGAAACATCGAAACGGTTTAAAGTCGAAATTCTTATCGCGATAAAGACGAATGCATCATCGAGAATTCTGTGTGATTGAAATCTTTCGAGATATTCATTAAAACGCGACAAGAAGAAAAATTGACACGAAAATTCGCTCGACAAAAATCTTTATTTATCGATAAGAGAAATAAAAAGAAAAAATTGTGCGAGAGGAAATTTTGACACAGTTTCAAGGTCTAAAAATCGTAATCATATGTTACTTCCCATGAATTTAAAATTAAAAAAATTCGATGCCATTCCAGTCACCCAAAAAATAATTACAATTGTACCTCGATTTTCTAGATTTTTTTAAAATCATCATTGTAAATTTCTACAGGAGTTTGGTTTTTAAAAAAAAAGACCATTTTATAGACACTTTGCTATTTTTGCTTCCCCCTGAAAGAATTTCCGGCAATTTAAAATATTTTTTTAAGTATTTTGTATCAATTCATAACTTGTATTTTTTTTCTATTTTTGAAATACAAGTTATGAATATCACAAACAGCCAATTTTTTAGTATCTGTAAAAATGTGTTTTAAGAAGTGGTGAATTTTGTCAAAAAAATAAAAGGAGTGCAAGTTGAAAAAAAAAATATTTTGAGAAGTTTTAAACGCAAAATATTTTTTTTTCAACTTGGACCCTTTTTATTTTTTTGAAAAAATTCACCACGTTTTAAAAGACATTTTACAGATATCAAAAAATTAGCAGTTTGTGATATTCATAACTTGTATTTTTTTCTATTTTTTAATTCAAGGAGGAAACGCGATTCCTTAGTTCACACGCGGTAAAAAATAGAAAAAAAAAATACAAGTTATGAGAAACACAAACTACCAATTTTTTAGTATCTGTAAAAATGTCTCTTAAAAAGTGGTGAATTTTTTCAAAAAAATAAAAAGGGTCCAAGTTGAAAAAAAAATATGTTGTGTTTAAAAATAAATATCGATATCATTTTTGTATTTTTTTTTATAAAACTGTAACTCAAGACGGAAAAAAATGATCTTTTGTTTTATTTTGATATCTCCGGTTTTTAAAAAGTTATGAGCATTTGAAAACAAAAATGTGTCAAATTTCGAACAATTTATCGTGGTTAGCTGGTTTGAGACAAAAATCTAAAGAAAATTCTGAGAATTTTCAACAAAATCGTAAATGGTCGGGTCCACGGATTGGTCAGCTTGGTATGGAATACCTCGGATTTATTATTATTTAATTATATTATTTAACATCACATTAATAAAATTAGAAAACGATACAAATTTGAAAATGGTCTTCCGGACTTGCAGAATGGGATCAGCGTGTAAATGGATCATCGCGCTGATCTTGGCGACTTTATCCACGACAGTTTGGACCAGAGACAATATTAATCCGACTGATGACGGCGAAATATCGAAGGATGATGGAGAAACGAACAATTATCGTTTGCCAGCGAATATCATGCCAAAATCGTACAAAATCATGCTGGAACTCGCGAAATTGGAGGAAATGAGGACCTTCGATGGAACGGTGCTCATCGAGGCAACGATCACTTCACAAACGGACAAAGTCATCTTCCACGCTGGGAAGATCAACGTCACATCCTGCAGGATCGTCGACGGTATCAAGAGAGAATTGAACATCACGGCAGAGTCGTACAACTCGACCACGGAAATGTACAAGATCACCTTGACTTCGATTCTGCCGATGGGAAAAAACATAACAATCGCCATAAAATATCGTGGAACTCTGAGGGACGACATGATCGGATTTTATCGAAGTTCCTACTTCGACGAGCATGGAGATATCAAGTAGGTCGAGTAAACTTTAATTTTCGTCCATTTTTTCAATTTTTTTTTTTTTCATTTTTATTTCCAATTCTGTAATCTTGAAGATTTAAACGTCTTAAAAGAGTGTTGTCATCTGGTTCCTTTTTGTTTTTTCGTAAACTTCAAAGATGGTTGGCAGCGACGCAATTTCAAACTACTCACGCCAGACACGCTTTCCCTTGCTTCGACGAGCCAAGCTTCAAGGCAACTTTCACGATTCACATTCAACGACCGAAGAATCTTCATTGTCTCAGCAACACTCCACTGGTGGATTCCAAGGAAATGTAGTATGTTAAAAATTTGCAATGTCAAGCATTCAGTTACATAATGATGAGTGAAAATATGGTGGAGATTGAGGTTTGGAAAATTGATTCCTCATCGTTTGTTGATATTCCAAAATTTTCAAAGCAATTCCTTAAAACAGTCTCTAAAATACCTCTGAATATCTGAAGTCTCTAAAATGTCTCTGAATGTCTAAATAGTCTCTAAAATCGTGGAAATTGAAGTTTGGAAAATTGCTGCCTCATTATTTTTCCCTGTTCCAAAATTTTCTAAGCGATTCCTTATAACAGGCTCTAAAATGTCTCTGAATGTTTGAGCAGTCTCTGACATCGTGGAAATTGAAGTTGGATAAATCGTTTCCTCATTATTTCTCGATATTCCGGAAATTCTGAAGCATTGCCCCATAACAGTTTCTAAAATGTGTCTGAATGTATGAACAGTTTCTAAAATCGTGGAAATTGAAGTTTGGAAAATTGCTTCCTCATTATTTTTCTCTATTCCAAAATTTTCGAAGCGATTCCTCATAACAATCTCTAAAATGTCTCTGAATGTTTGAGCAGCTCTAAAATATCTCTGAATGCCTGAACAGTCTCTAAAATCGTGGAAATTGAAGTTGGATTAATTGTTTCCTCATTATCTCCCACTATTCCATAAATTCCAAAGCAATTCCTCTCAACAGTCTCTAAAAATGTCTCTGAATGTTTGAATAGTTTCTAAAATCGTGGAAATTGAAGTTTGGAAAATTGCTTCCTCATTATTTCTCAATGTTCCAAAAATTCCGAAGCAATTATAACAATCTCTAAAATTAGGGATTCCGAATTGAAAAAATTGTTCCCAGTTCAAAAGACACTTTTTTCGGCAGTGACGGTCGCGTTTGGGACACATTTGGGACGACCGTTCGAATGTCGACTTATCTCGTTGCATTCGTCATTTCTGATTTTTCGTACCTTCGAAATGAAAATTTTTCGGTCTGGGCGCGATCAAACGCCATCGAGCAAGCCGAATGGGCCCTCGATATCGGTCCCCGTGCCCTTCGATACTTCTCAAAACTTTTCGAGGTGAATTATCAATTGGACAAGATGGACATGGTCGCTGTGCCGGATTTCGCCGCCGGTGCAATGGAAAATTGGGGCCTGATCACTTATCGTGAGACGCGGATGCTCTACGACGATAACGAGTCGTCGATTTCATTCCAGCAGAACGTTGCATCGGTCATTGTTCACGAATGTGCTCACATGTGGATGGGAAATTTTGTCACTCCAAAATGGTGGAACTATCTCTGGCTCAGCGAAGCTTTTGCGAGATACTATCAGTATGAGGCAACGTCAAAGGTAAATCAATAATAAAATCTCTTCTACCGAAGAAAAAGTAAAAAATAAAAAAAAAATAATAATTCTAATAACCAAAAATTAAAAAATTTTAAACTTAAAAAATTAATCCATTAAGGGGCGAGCCACTGTAAGGAGTAAAAAGAATTGTCAATTAGAATTTATTTCAAAGCATAGTTAATGATTAAATTATCGGGTTAATCAACAATCGGGTTAAATTATCGGGTATAATTTACAAAATGACGACGAATTGATTTTTTTTCATTTTTAAGATCCTTTTTTTTATTCAAGCAGATTTAAAAAATAGTAATTACCAAAATTTTTGGAATCAGCTACGTTCAGATGCAGTCCCTGCAATTACAAAAAAAATTTGAAAAATTGAAAATTGGCTCATAAGTTTTCAAGAATTCGCTAGGAAAAGGTGGAAAAAAGTCATTTTGACAAAAGTGCGTTTGAAGGTTTACCTGCTATCGCTAAAGTGTCTCTTGGTTAATTTTTAGAATAATGACTCAAAATTTAAACTACATGTTTTTAAAAACATCCTTTGAAGAAATGCAAGAAAAAAATAATTTTTAACAAATTTTCCAGTATATTTCCCCGTTGAGAACCCAAAGGTTGGAAAATTCTGAAAGCATTTCGCATTCTTTTGAAAATCAATTATCCTGCTTTCAAAATTGATTGATCAATTAAAATTAAATTGAACGCTTTTGCCGAATCTGTCAGATGACTGGATGCAAGTATAATTGACTAGAAATATTTTATGGTACCAAAAGCTCGAGCCGCATTGGAAAATGGAGCAGCAATTCGTCGTGGATCAATTGCAATCGGTATTTGGCGTTGACGCGATTGATACATCAAGTCCAATGACGAAGATCAATATTTCAAGTCAAGACGAAATCGGAACAACCGGAGACACGATTACTTATGCAAAGGGCGCCAGTGTCGTACGAATGATGGAGCTCACTTTTGGCTCGACTGTATTCAATTCAGCTCTACGGGAATATCTCAAGCAAAAGTAAGCCTGGCAATAATGAAATTACGAATGAAAGATTGAGATCCAACTCGAAAATTGATGGTCCACGACAAAGTTTAACGGGAATCCCCAATCTTACCTCTAAATAAATCCTCTGAATTTTCGTATAACATAATTTTAAAAAAAGTCCTTGCTAACTAGTCCTTGCATTAAAAAATTGTTCCCGCAAAATTTGAAAGAGAATTTGATCCGAACTAAAGTGAATCTTGATCACTCATTTTCTACTCAATGTAAAAAAACTACAAAAATTATTTTTTTGAAAAATAACTCTGATTCTCCATCAAAATGTGTTCCAAGCAGGGTTGCAAATAATGCATTACTTTTTTTAATGCATTTGCATTTTCATTAACTATTAACATTTAATGGTTATTAGACATTATTTTTATTACCCATAAAAATTTAATGGTTAATGGAAATTATTTTCATTAACCATTAAAATTTAATGGTTAATGGATATTATTATCATTAACCATTAAAATTATTTCCATTAACCATTAAATTTTAATAGTTAATGAAAATAATTTTTATTAACCATTGAATTTTAATAGTTAATGAAAATCAATTCCATTAACCATTAAATATTTTCCATTAGCCATTAAATTTTAATGTTTAATGGAAATTAATTTTATTGGCCATTAAAAAAGTAATGGTTAATGCATTACTTTTTCATTAAAAATTTCGCAACCCTGGTTCCAAGGATATTCAAAATAGCGGCGGATATTAATCAAGATTAATTTGCGTTCGATAAATTCGTATTTTATCGAAGATGTTGCATTTTTCGTCAGAAAATATTCTTCGGCTATTCCGGAGGATCTTTGGTCGGCACTTCAGAATCAAATTGATGGGAATGGATTGAAAATGGTTGAATCTGTGGAAAGAATAATGAACACGTGGACTGGACAAGCAGGATTTCCAGTTTTGACGGTCAACGTGACGAAGGGAATTGTGCAGCTTCGTCAGGAACGTTTTTACCTGAGAAGACCGAAATTGGCATCAACCGATGTGGTCTGGTGGATTCCGATCACGTGGACAAAGGGAAAGGATCCAAATTTCGATTCGACGAGTCCGAAGTATTGGTTTGGGGAAACAAATGGTGAAATTCCAATGCCGATTCAGGACGACGAATGGATCGTCTTCAATGTTCGAGAAGCTGGCTATTATCGAGTCAATTATGATAGGGCATCGTGGTATCGAATTATCGATACTCTGAAAAGCGATCGTTTCACGGACATTCACGAAATCAATCGTGCAGCCATAATCGATGACACGATGAATCTTGCCAGAGCCGGTCTTTTGGATTATGAAACGACACTCACTGCTCTGAATTACATCAGGAAAGAGACGAATTATTTACCATTCAAAGCGGCATTAAGGGGCCTTGAATATCTTCACAAACGTTTCGCCAATCGAACCGATTACGATTATATCAAAGTGAGTGTGATTGATTTTATTTTGTACCTTTTGATTTGACGACTCGACGATGTTTGCTTCCTTCATGGGGAAGCTTTCCTTTCGTAGGACATTTGATAGTTTAATTTTCAGGTCTCGAAGAATGGAAATGGAATTCCGAAGCTCTAGTTTTTGCCATTTTTCAACTGATGAACTGAATTTTTGAATTTCACACAAATTGATCATCACCTCGAATGCTGTTTGTTTTTTTTTAGAGGATCAATTAAATCATTTGGATTTACTCAAATTGAACAAAATTTTATACTTTTTTAAAAAATTAATAATCCTCCAAAATTATTGAATAACATTGAAAATTGAAAAATCCAGAAAATAAGGAAATTATTAAAATCAACTTTGATATTCTAAAATCGTATGATTACAGAGTCACTCGATGTCCCTTGTAAATAATATTTACAACAATTTGGGCTACGTCGATCGAGTCGATGACACGAGATTCACGATTTTATTGCGAGGGGAGATCAACAATTGGGCCTGCAATCTCGGTAATCAGGATTGCATCGAAAAATCACGCTTCTATTTCAACGAATGGCGAGTCAATTCAAAGCCGTAAGTTTGAAGAAGAGGAATAAAATTCTTGCCCTCCACCGAGTTATTAAAATTATGGATTAAATGGATTTTTATAGAAATTATGATGGATAATTGTGCATTAAAAAAAAAAATCTTTTCCAGCGTCCCCAGAAATCAAAGAACGGCGGTTTACTGCACTTCCGTTAGACACGGCACTTCCGCCGATTGGGATTTCCTGTGGGAACAATATCTGAAATCGAACTGCGCCTCGGATCAATCCGTGATACTAAATGCTCTTGGATGCAGTCAAAATACCACAATTCTCGAAAAGTATAAATAAAATTTACCAAAAGAAGTCTCGCGGATTCAATCAAGTTGATCAAATCCAATTGTCAACCTCATTAAGTCTGTTGGATAAAATTTTATAAAATTGATTTTTCTTCAATTATCCAATGGGACTTTGCGTTATCGTTCTATCATTTTTTCAGGTTTTTGCTCCGTGCCATTACGAAATATGAAAGCAACAGAATACGGAAACAAGACAGCACGACTGCATTCAGCGCCGTCTACGATTCTGGAATCTTTGGAGCACAATTCATACTGGATTTTGTTCGAAAGCATCACGTGGCAATGGTCGAATAGTAAGGAACTTAAAATAGCAAAAACATATGAGGCATTCCACGTCAAGTCGGCCATCCCATTTTTTGAAATCCCCAAAAATCGCATACAATTTTTTAGAATGTAGTTCCAACTATCAAGAAAATTCGTGATTTTTTTCAGATTTTTAAATTACATATTTTAGCCGGAAAAAAATACAACAATTTTGTTTGTCCCATTTTGTAACTCGAAAATTATTCATCGTACGAAAAAAAAAGTAGGACATAACATTTTGGATTTTCAACGTGCTTTTCACTGACATTTTTTACAAACTCCTCCGAAAGCTCGATATGCCATTTTCGGAGCAAATAATATTTTGATATTTTTTTCTCAGAATTAACATCTTCGACTTGTCTGTAGTTTTAACAGTTTTTCACTTGATATATTTACAGACTATTAAAAAATTGGCTTAGTGGACAACCCACTCCTTCGCATGCATTTTTATTGATACAATGTATCATTATAGAGTGATTTAACGAAATAGTGTAGATATTGATATCTTATCATTATTAATCGTAGACAGGGAAAAATAATAAAACAATCTCGTTTTGATATTGCGAAGACGATTCCAGGAACAAAGCAGTATCATTGCTTCATTCCCAAAAATCATGGGCAAATCGAACTAAAAAAGTATTCATTGGCCATAGAAACGACGGTGTATCCACCCGTAGTAAAGAACTCCATTGAATCGCCAATGGCAACCAATGGTCCTCATACGACTCCATTGGACAATGAATGGGGACCCATTGAGATTTCCGCATTTGTCAATGGCGTACAGGGCTGACCATTGATCAGTGAATGGGTATCCATTGAACATCAAATGCGGATGAATCAAATGATCATCATTACTCAATGATGCTCATTGGAAAGCCAATGCGGATGAATCGAACGATCATCATTACTCAATGATGCTCATTGGAAAGCCAATGCGGACGAATCGAATGATCATCATTACTCAATGATGCTCATTGGAAAGCCAATGCGGATGTATCGAGCGATCAGCATTGCCCAATGGTGTCCATGAGATGGTAAATGCTGATGAACGAAATGATCCGCTTTACCCAATGATGTCCATTGGAAAGTCAATGCGGATGAACTGAAAGATCAGCATTTCCCACAGATGTTCATTGGAACCCAAATGCGGCTAACGATGAAATGATCAGCATTTACCAAGGATACCCATTGAATAATAAGTAACTACGAATTATACAATGATCAACATTTATCAATAATGTCAATTGTAATAAATGCTGATGATTATATCGATGGTCAATTAATATTAGCATAAGCTCGGAAATTATTCGAAAGTAATTAAAAAAAAATGTATTATAAACTGCTCATCAAGTACGCGTACGTTTGGGATAAATGATTTCTAAAACCGTTTATTTTTAACATATACACATAATTTTATCAGTCCTTCTCAACCCGATTTGTTAGAGGAGAAACGTATATACTTTCATTATCAATCGTCATCTGAATACACTTACAATCTATTTTCTCAATTCTGAGCTTCAATAATTTCTATTAAATGTAATAATATATATCGCGTTACAGCTGCCATAAGGGCGTATCACCTCTTTTACGCCCTTATGGCATCCGGGAGCCATAAGGGCGTATTGAAATTTTTTTTTCCAGGAATCTACGTAATTATGACCGAAACGTATAGAACCGATGAAAAAAAAAATTTTCCAATTGTTTTTTTTTTTATACGCCCTTATGGCTTTCCGAGTTGGTGTCGAAAGCCATAAGGGCGTATCAAAATTTTTTTTTTCAGGAATCGACGTAATTATGACCGAAAAGTATAGAACCGATGAAAAAAAAATTTTCCCAATTTCCCAAACGGGATTTTGAAGCGTGAACGATTACGAAGAGAATAAGCTCTTGCTCAAGCCGCAATTCTATCTAGAAAATATTTTTGTTTTTCGGGCCTCATATCGATGTATTTTTGCCCCCTAAACACGAATCTATGAATAGTTTTTTCAAAAAATCAAAATTTTCATGAATTTCGATAAAAAACTGTTTTGCTCAATTTTGGGCCTATTTTCAAAAACCTGAAAATAGCGAAATTTCAAGTGCTCATAACTTCACTTTGGTTCAACCGATTTCAAAATTTGTTTTTCGTACGCAAAGCTTGTGACCAAACTTAGACAATGCCGTTAAGTTCATCCCGATAACTAATTTTTTGTAGAAATGAGAGCAGTTTGAAAATCGCCGAAAAAAATGGAAAGGGGTATACCTTAAAAAATTTACAAAAATCTATTGTTGAACTTTAAAAATCTGCAAAAAATCGAAAAATGATCGTAATGGGATGAACCAAACGGGATTTTGAAGCGTGAACGATTACGAAGAGAATGAGCTCATGCTCAAGCCGCAATTCTATCTAGAAAATAAATTGCAGCCATTTTAGTGAACCGATTGAATTTTGGCCAAAATGCAAAAAAAAAAAAAAAAAAATTTTGTTTTTCGGGCCTCATATCGATGTATTTTTGCCCCCTAAACACGAATCTATCAATAGTTTTTTCAAAAAATCAAAGATTTCATGAATTTCGATAAAAAACTGTTTTGCTCAATTTTGGGCCTATTTTCAAAAACCTGAAAATAGCGAAATTTCAAGTGCTCATAACTTCACTTTGGTTCAACCGATTTCAAAATTTGTTTTTCGAACGCAAAGCTTGTGACCAAACTTAGAGAATGCCGTTAAGTTCATCCCGATAACTAATTTTTTGTAGAAATGAGAGCAGTTTGAAAATCGCCGAAAAAAATGGAAAGGGGTATACCTTAAAAAATTTACAAAAATCTATTGTTGAACTTTAAAAATCTGCCAAAAATCGAAAAACGATCGTAATGGGATGAACCAAACGGGATTTTGAAGCGTGAACGATTACGAAGAGAATGAGCTTATGCTCAAGCCGCAATTCTATCTAGAAAATAAATTGCAGCCTTTTTAGTGAACCGATTGAATTTTGGCCGAAATGCAAAAAAAAAAAAAATTATTTTTGTTTTTCGGGCCTCATATCGATGTATTTTTGCCCCCTAAACACGAATCTATCAATAGTTTTTTCAAAAAATCAAAATTTTCATTAATTTCGATAAAAAACTGTTTTGCTCAATTTTGGGCCTATTTTCAAAAACCTGAAAATAGCGAAATTTCAAGTCAACGTAATTATGACCGAAACGTATAGAACCAATGAAAAAAAAACTTCCCAATTTTTTTTTTTCATCGGTTCTATACTTTTCGGTCATAATTATGTCGATTCCTAAAAAAAAAAAATCGATACGCCCTTATGGCTTTCGAGACCCACTCGGAAAGCCATAAAGGCGAATAAAAAAAAAAAAAATTGGGAAATTTTTTTTTTCATCGGTTCTATACTTTTCGGTCATAATTACGTCGATTCCTGAAAAAAAAAATTTCGATACGCCCTTATGGCTTTCCAGCCCTACCTTTGGCTGGCATACGCCCTTATGGCAGCTGTAACGCGATATAATGCGTATATAATTATTGGTCATTATGCTAATATTAGCATTATGATTAACCTTACTTATTGATAACTCACATCATTTGATTATTTAATGCGAAATTCCATGCATATATAGCAATCATATGAAAGAATCTCCATTGATGATCCCATTTATTCCCCATTGCCCACAAAAACCAATGGAGGTGAATGGCGAATTAACTAGGAAAATTGTCTCCATTGAATCCCCATGGGATAATCCCCATTCCGTTTCAAATGGGGAATTCAATGGCGAAAATGTCCTTAGAAAATTCGGCATTCATATCCATTGGTTTTGTGGGCAATGGGGAATGAGTGGCGAACAGCAATGGAGATTCTTTCGTATAGTAAAAACTCCATTCATCGCCATTGAAAAATCCTCATTCATTCCCCATTGCCAAAATAACCAATGGGGATGAATGCCGAATTGCCTAAGGGGATTGTCTCCATTGAATCCCCATTAGATAATCCCCATTCCGTTTCAAATGGGGAATTCAATGGCGAAAATCCCCTTAGGCAATTCGGCATTCATCTCTAATGGTTATTTTGGCAATGGGGAATGAATGGGGATTTTTCAATGGCGACGAATGGAGTTTTTTACTACGGGTGCAAAGAGGGTAAATTAATTCTCTTTTGCAATCGAGAGACGTGACTAGCCTTTGACTCAAATTTGAATAGACTTTATCGGTGTACAGGTTTCCATTGATAAATTAATTTATTAAAATGTACAAAAAGATATTTAAACAAATAAAAATGGAAAAAGTTTAAAAAATAAAAAGTACAACAAATAAATAAAAATGCGGGCTGTAGAAAATATCTATAAATAGTCTCAACCCTGTTAATGTTCAGGAGAAATTTGTGTATTCGTTTGGAATGAAAAACGCATGCGAAGGAATGGGTTGTCCACTGAGTCAATTTTTTTGTAATCTGTAAATTATATCGAGTAAAAAACTGTTAGAACTACAGTCAAATCGAAGATGTTGATTCTGAGAAAAAAAAGATCAAAACATTATTTGCTCCAAAAATGGCATATAGAGCTTTCGGAGGAGTTTGTAAAAAATTTCAGTGAAAAGTACGTTGAAAATCCTAAATTTCATGTTCTACATTTTTTTTTTCGTACGATGAATAATTTTCGAGTTACAAAATGGAACAAGGAATTTTTTTGTATTTTTTTCCGGCCAAAGTATGTAATATAAGAATCTGAAAAAAATCACGAATTTTCTTGACAGTTAGAACTACTTTATAAAAATTTGTATGTGATTTTTGGTGATTCCAAAAAAAGGGATGGCCGACTTGACGTGGAATGCCTCATATATTAAACTTATTTCATAGCAATTTTTATTGGAAAACCTTAAAAATGGACAGAGATATAGATATATTATCTTGAAGACAAACAAAAATGAAAATAATATTAATATCTACAATTTAGTTATGCTCAGCCGTTTCTTTTCTTTGAATATTTACAAAATGGCGACGAAGTTGCTTCCCTTCTTAAAACCACAGAAAAATCACAAGGACTAAAATTTTGGGCCTTTACAGCCCATCAAAATAATCTTCCAATCAAATCGTCCAATCAAACCGTCAAAATAATTCTCGGACACATAAAACGCTAATTCGATGTGTTTGAAAATTTCAGCTACGGAAATTACGACGCCATTGAGACTTTATTGTCGGGAGCGTCGCGTCACTTTTCCACTGATGAGCTCGTTGAAAAATTCGCAACGTTGATCGACGATTTTTCCAAGGAATTCAAAGACATTGAGGAGTCATTGAGAGCCTCCCTGGATCTGGCGAAGTACGAACTTGATTGGTACGCCAAGAATGGGGATGACATAATTTCGTGGATGAAGAAAAACGGCAGGGAAGAAATATCGACGACAACGATGGGAACGACCATCGATGACGGGGTCGATCCTGCTGTCGATACGTCCAACACGACGGATTATCGACTACCAACGAATTTACAGCCGGTTAGTTACTCCATCAGAGTAAAACCCTACATGGAAATGGGAAAATTCACCTTCGACGGAACGGTAAACATAACGGCAATAGTGACCAAATCAACGAACAAGATTGTTCTTCATTGGAATGAAATTGTACTTCGTTCCGTTGTGCCGAGCATCGATGGACAATATCTTCAGGTACTGAGCACCGACGACGATAAAATCTATAATTTCCTCACAATAAGCCTCACCGAGGATCTGACTGTCAATAAAACGTTGATCCTCGAAATCTCGTACTTGGGACAATTGAACAAGGAAATGAGAGGATTCTACAGGAGTTCCTACATTGACGATTCCGGCGCTACAAGGTAAATTTATGGTGAAAGGCCACATTTTTTATCCTCATTCTTTCAGCTATTTTATTATTGATAATTGACTTATGGCTCCCTCATAAAAAAGAGAACGAGGTAAATAATTCTGAAAGCAGAAATTGAACATTTCTGATTTTCACGATTTTTTCATTCTTCTTGTCAATTAATAAGTATTTTTTAAATCAAAAGTAGAACCAATCTAACTGTGGGAAGGAGACTATTGTCCAGAACCCTTTTTTGCGTTAGAATTTTTTTTTCAGCTAAACGACAAAAAAGTGATTTCAATTAAATTAAAGTTATTGTTGATTTGATTTATATGGTTATAATTTGTTATGGTTATGGTTTAGATGGTTGGCTGCTACTCACCTTGAACCAGTTGGTGCAAGAAAAATGTTTCCCTGCTTCGATGAACCATCACTTAAGGCAACTTTCACCCTCAGCGTCAGCAGACCCACGGAATACAATTCCATCAGCAATACTCGCTTAAAATTATCTGTACCAGATGGGTATGTACACTTTATTTTAATCGAGCAACAATTACCATTATTATTTTTAAAAAACTCTCCTTCCCATTAAAAAAAAATTGTTATCTATAACTTTCTGCCAAAATTCATAAGCCAATGTCACTCACACAAAACTTCCCTTTATTCAAATCCAAACAAGCAAGATGGACCCATCTCAAACCCCGTATCCACGATATTTCAACCCAAAAATGCCAGTTTATGGAATTGATTTTTAAAAATCAAATCATACGCAGACTTTAATTTTCACTTTCATCTAAAACCCCAAATACACGACATTTTTTTCTCAAAAGCTGCAAGTTTATGAAAAAAAAATTGATTTTCAAAAATGAAATCGTACCTAGGTTAGATTTTTCAATTTTATTCAAAATAATTCAACATTTATTTTTTTCGCAATCCTTAACGGGGTACGCAGAAATTAAATTTTTGGACAGCTATAATTAACGTGTTTTTTATCGTACGAACTTCGACTCACCCTGTCCAAAAATTTATTTTTTACGTGCCCCCTTAAGGTTTGCGAAAAAATAAAATTAAAAAAAAGAACACTTAGAGAACGAAGAAAATGACGCCTGAAAGGAGTCTGTAGGATAAAAAACACGGGAGTTATGGCTTTTCAAACATTTATTCTCTGCGTACCCCCTTAAGGATAGCAAAAAAAAATACACAAAAAGCCACTTAGAGACTTTAAAAAGAAAAAAAATGGCGCCTGAAAGAAGTCTGTACGATCAAAAACACGGGAGTTATAGCTGTTCAAACATTTATTCTCCGCGTACCCCCTTAAGGATTGCGAAAAAAATAAAAACACAAAAATCCACTTAGAGAATTGAAAAACAAAAAATATGACGCCTGAAAGAAGTCAGTACGACCAAAAACACGGGAGTTATAGATGTTCAAAAATTTATTCTCTGCGTACCCCCTTAAGGATTGCGAAAGAAATAAAACTGAAAAAAAGAACACTTAGAGAATTTGAAAATGAAGAAAATGACACCTGAAAGAAGTCTCTACGATAAAAAACACGGGAGTTATGGCTGTTTATATTATCTCAGTCTTTTTTACCGCATTTGTCGCACCCCTTCGAGGGAATTCTGTGACGTAGAGTCAGTATATAGAACTTCTTGGAATCTGGAGGAATTTTTTCCGAGAATAATCGTGACCTAGTCTCGAGCACGGTTCGACAACAGCTGCTCAGCTGCTGACCTGCCCCACTGACCTAGTTATGAAAATTCAGTCTTAGTCCGACAGAGCGCGCCACGATCCACTTTTCGATTCACCCATCGACTGGATCGTGATTCGTGCGCGCGCGCTGCTCAGCTGCTCTCACTGAACAGCTGACACAAGTGACGCCGGTCGTCGTGGAGTTCACTGACCCATGTTCGACAAGTTTACCCGTGTTTTTCAACTTATCGTTTTCCGATATTACCTGTTTTTCAGTGCTCTAATTGAGCATGTGACGTTGAACAAAACAGTTATCGAATATCGCGACAATAAGAGTCGTGACTTGCCGAAAATTTTGCCTACACGGAGGGGACAACAGAGTGACGCGTCTCGCGCCTTTTCTTCGTGAATTTTTATTTCTCGCGAATTAAATACTTTAACAATTAGGAAAATGCAGCTGCAGTATTTATACAGATACGCAATTGATCCCATGAATATTTTAAAAGGTAAGAAGAAAAGTGAAAGCTGTCAGTATTTTTCTAAGCGATGTTGAGAAAAATTATAACCTCAAAACGTGGTGTAATACCAATTTTTCCATCGTAATCGCTCGATCCTTTTTTTATCACTTCAGAATGCTTGAAAACAAAAAATCTCTCTGTGAATTGCTATAATAAAAACCATTCCTGAAAGTCTCATTGACGGTATGAAAATTCAAAATTACAAAAAAATTAAAAATTGGCCTCGAATGTCATGGATTTGTAAATTGTTTGCTCATTGTTGATGTTGACGTTGAATGTTTTTTGCGAATTTATGTTCAGGGACGGACGTGTCTTGGACACTTTTGAGGAAACTCCGATCATGTCGACTTATCTTCTGGCTCTCGTGGTGTCCGATTTCCAGTCTCTCGTCGACATTGATAATAATTACGCGACATGGGCAAGACCAAACGCCATTGATCAGGCGAAATACGCGCTTTCGGTGATGTCACCTCTGGTGAAGTTTTACGAGAATCACGTTGGCCATCCTTATCAATTGAGCAAACTCGATATGATCGCACTGCCGGATTTTGCGTCCGGGGCGATGGAAAATTGGGGTCTCTTGACTTACAAGGAATCGAACCTGCTTTACGACGAACGGGACTCGCCGATAACGTCGAAGCAATCCATCGCCGATGTTATTTCTCACGAGATATCCCATCAGTGGTTCGGCGATCAAGTCAGTCCACGATGGTGGAAGTATCTCTGGCTCAGCGAAGGTTTTGCGAGATATTTTCAGTATCACGGAACTGCAAATGTAAGCCAATTTTTATAAAATAATAGGGAAAGATTTTCAAAATGATTTTTATATGATAATTTGTACTGGAACTGTTCTTATTTAAGTTACATTTTTAGGATTCCAAAGAGTATTTGAATCTTTCAATTTTAAACTTTGAAAAATCCAGGTGGAAACCGAATGGGGACTGGAGTCCCAATTCGTCGTCGAACAATTGCATTCCGCTTTTGGGACCGATGCCCTTGTAACGACTCACCCGATGACCCACGAAGTTTACAGTCCATCGGAAATAAGTAGCATATTTGATACAATTTCGTACGCCAAAGCCGCGAGTGTACTGCGAATGATCGAAAAGACTTTTGGCTCGAAGTTGTTTTACGCCGCCCTTCATGATTACCTGGAAAAAAGGTTAATATGCAATTTTTCGAGTCAGAAATTGAATGTATTTCTCACCTAGATTTTTAACCGATCACAATTATTATTAATATCGTTCGTTTTATCGTTATCGGAACAGAAAATGGAAAGATGCAACGTCCGAGCATCTCTACGAAGCTTTTCAGAATCAAATCATTTCAACCGGCACAGAATTGGAAACAACGATTGCCACGATAATGGACACTTGGACGATGCAATCTGGTTATCCTGTCATCGAAGTAAGAATAACAGGCGCCGATGTTAATGTCCTTCAGAAACGATTTTTCTTGAGAAATCCTGATTCAAGGCCAAAACAAAATATCTGGTGGATCCCCCTGACCTGGGCGACGAAATCAAATCCTGATTTTACAAGTACAAAGGGGAAATATTGGTTGAGTAAAAAAGAGGATACGATTAAATTGAATTCTAGCAACGAATGGATAATCTTCAATGTTCAGGAATCGGGTATGAGCAAATTTTCCAATTTTTAATCATTAAAAAAAAAGAATTAAAATTTAAAAAATCGATTCGTCGCATCGCTATCATTATTAATTGAAAATTTTGATTTAAAAAAATTTCAGGGTATTATCGCGTCAATTATGATCCTGATTCCTGGTATCGCATAATCGATGCTCTGAAGGGCAAAGATTTTCAAATTATTCACGAAGTTAATCGGGCTTCCATAATCGACGATCTTTTGGCTTTTGGAAGAGCCGGACACGTTGATTATAAAATTGTCCTGTCAGCGACGCAGTATTTGAGCAAGGAAACGAATTACATTCCCTGGCGTGCGGCTTTCAATGGTCTCGATTATCTCAACAAGAAGTTTGAGAGTCAAAATCATTATGAATTGTACAGAGTATGTCTTTGAAGCAAAGAGCTTGATTTACATATCATTATTTTAATTTATTTAACTCTGTTGGCTAATTTTACGTTGATGGACTTTTAATCGATTATTTCAGCAATTTTAATGGATAATTATCCTTCAATCTTTTTTTTCAGACGCATATCCTGACAATTCTAAGCCCGATCTACGAAAAACTCGGCTTTGAGGAATCATCGACGGATTCTCATTACGACAAATTACTCAGAAGATACGTCGTAAACTGGGCTTGTCAATTTGGAATCAAAAGTTGCATAAATCAGTCCCTCAAATATTTTTCCGAATGGAAATCAAATGAATCCGTGAGGTGAGATGAATTTTCGAGTCCTCGTGGAAATGAACTTTGTAAAACGATTTTTTGTCATCAGCTTAAACTCATTTCGTATCTATTTTTATTGAAAAATCTTTAAAATCTACAAAGATACAAAAATTATCTTACCGACAAAAAAATGTCTTTTTCATTATCTCATTGATATCTTGGTGAAGAATTATCTGAAAATTTAAAAGAAGTATATCAATATCTATACGAATGTAGTTATTAATAAGGGGAGTCGTTTTCATTTTCTTTAATTATTTGCAAAATGGTCATGAATTCAAATTTTCTTAATTTATAAAGCCTTTTTTTGGATTCAAGCAGGTTTTAAAAATAGTAATTATCAACATTTTAGTAATCAGCTACGTACAGACTCGACCAGTGCGATTACAGATATTATTGGGAAAAAAAATCGAAAATCGGCTCGCAAATTTTCTAGAAAAACGCGTTTGAAGTTTTCATTGCGCGTAATTCATTACATTTTCAGGAATCTTGACTTCAAATTTTATCTCCACGTTTTTCAAAATATATACTTCAAAGAAATGCAAAACAAATTCAATTTTTGCCTTTCCTCTTGAGAAATATATTTTTTTGGTATAATTTTGAATTTTTAATGTTCTTATTAACTTTGTCACTTTTGTTGCACAGAGTTCCAGTGAATTTGCGGAATACCGTTTATTGCATAGCCATGAGATACGGCACGATCGATGATTGGCAATTTTTGTGGGACAAATATTTGTCCGCGAGAGTGACGACCGAAAAAGTGGTGATTCTAAACGCCCTTGGATGTTCCAACGATACGAGGGCCCTTGAAACGTAGGATCTTCGAAGAATCTCAATCCAATATCCGCTTATGATTGTCGATTATTCTCAAAAATCGTTCAATTTTTTGCAGACTTCTGAAAAATGCCATAAAGGAAAATTCGGGAATTCGACTGCAGGACAGTTCGAGCGCATTTTCCGCGGTCTACAGTTCCAGTTTATTCGGCGCCGAATTTGCCCTCGACTTTATCGGACAATATTACACGGATATCAATCAATAGTGAGTGTTATAAACCAACAACAAAATCCTGCAAATATTTATACTCTCGGGAATTCGTGGAGACGATCCGAAATTACCTTTAACTATGTTAAATAATCCTACATGTTTCTATTCTGACAATTTTCTTCCTGCCGAATCCTCGCATGATCAATTGCTTATAAAAAAAAATCTGAAAAGATTTTTAATAATAATTGTTCTTTTTTTCAAGTTACGGAAGCTACAGCAACATCGAGACTTACTTGAGGGGAATTTCTTCTCGATTTACAACTAAGGAACTCGTTTATAAGGTGATGAATTGATTGATTGAACATAATTGAGCGTAAATTTAAATTTAATCGATTTCATTGATGGAAGTGAAGTCCTGAAATAAATTAAATGCGATATTTTGGTTGACGCGCAGTTTGAGGAATTCGTGAAGACTTTTGAGGAGAAATTGGAATCGATAAGTTCGTCGATGAGGAAATCTTTGGAAAGAGCTCGCGAGGAACTCGTCTGGTACGATGAGAATAGTCCTAAACTCTACGAATGGCTCGACAAGACATATTCGATCGAGGATTATCGTTTACCGACGATTATTCATCCCGATCGTTACGACATTTATCTGAGACCGAATCTCGATCCAAAAAGCTTCGACTTCGACGGTGAAATTACAATCGTCATGAATATTCGCGAAGATACATCGAAGATTGTTCTCCACGCCAACGAATTGACGATAAACAATATCACTGTCTACGAGAATTCCGTAAATAGTCTCGAAGTTTCGAACTACACGATCAATTCGACGACTCATCGATTTACGATTTATCTGAAAAAAACTGTCGCCGCTGGAAGTGTAATTTCGGCTTATATCATTTACAAGGGAAAACTTAATGATGAAATGAATGGTTTTTATCGCAGTTCTTACGTCGATGAGAATGGCGAGACTCGGTAGGCTTTTAAAAAAAAAAGTTTCATTGATTTTACACACATCGAAAGATCTATGAGAAATTATGATGTAAAAATATTCTCAAAATTTTATATTTTAATTGTAATTAATCAGAGTAAAGGAAATAAAAATAGGAATAGATGATTAACTTTTGCTGATTTCCTCCTTTGCTCGATGCAATTTTTTTCTATTTTATTGATCTATTTCTATATCGATTATAATTACTTGATATAATTGTCATTGAAACAAAAACAGCCCAAAAATTTGATTATTCATTGTTAAAAAGATTTATTTGAATTATTACAGATGGTTGGCCAGTACGAAATTCGAACCGGTTTATGCGAGAAAGGCGTTTCCTTGTTTCGACGAGCCCGCCTTCAAAGCAAGATTTACAATCAACATCGAGAGACCAAATGACTATAAAACTCTGAGCAATATGCCCAGAACCGTTCCAATTCCATCCTCGTAATGAAACTAAAAATTTCACCGATCATTGTAGAATCAAATTTGATTATAAATTTCTTTTCATCAATCTTCTTCAACTTTCAGA
This sequence comes from Alloplasta piceator, assembly GCA_946863875.1. Classification (NCBI taxonomy): domain Eukaryota; kingdom Metazoa; phylum Arthropoda; class Insecta; order Hymenoptera; family Ichneumonidae; genus Alloplasta; species Alloplasta piceator. Next base: position 57,098,549 of record OX333073.1, read on the forward strand.
ACGCCAAATCGGACTTGGGATTCCTACGAAAAGAGCGTACCGATGTCGTCCTATCTTGTAGCATTCGTTGTGTCCGATTTTTCGTCATTGACCAACAAAGCCGGCAATTTTAGCGTTTGGGGAAGACCAAGAGCCATCGAATATGGCTCTTATGCTCTCGAAATTGGACAGAAAGTTCTTGACTTTTTGGAACGGTTCACTGCCATCGATTATCCCATCGGAAAAATGGATTTCGTTGCAGTACCGGATTTTCTTTCCGGCGCTATGGAAAACTGGGGCCTGATTACTTTCAGGTATAAAATGCGATCATTTCGCTTTCGATATTTGAAAAAATATTATCAGCATAAAAGGGTCATTTGAAAATTTTTTCTCTTTTAAAAATGGAGATGAAAATAAAATACAAAAATATCGTAGAATCGCTTAATAGAATTTTTTAAATAAAATTTATATTAAACATAATGATTTATAACATTAACGATTTTTTTCATTTTTGTTTCCCAAATAACAGAGAATATGGGTTATTTGAAAAAGAGAATGTGACATCGGTATCATACAAGAAATACTTGAACACGGTCGTTGCCCACGAGCTCGTTCACATGTGGTTCGGTAATTTGGTAACCTGCGAATGGTGGGATTACATTTGGTTGCAAGAAGGCTTCGCTCAGTACATCCAATACATTGCCGGTGACTGTGTGAGTTGAAAATATACGACCTTGAAGTCTGCATCCTTGAAATGGAGCGAAAATAGGTTTTCTCAATTAATTTCCCTTAAGGATGCGCCATTGAGTTTAAAAGACAACAAGTTGTTTTTTTTTTTTTTCATTCACGATCTGCGACTCTAAATATGTTGGAAAAGCCCGAGCAATAGTGGAAATCAATTTTCAATAAACCTATTTTTCTTGCATTCCAAGAAACTTCAATGTCATCAAAAAATTCCCAAACTCTTCGCCTGTCTTATAAATTAAAAAGCAACATTTTTTTGGTAATTTAAAAATTGACGAATATCACCCAAAGACTGAGCCGGAATGGAATCTTCCTGAGCAATTCGTCGTGTACGAATTGCAAGTCGCGATGAGCAACGACGCATCGCCGAATATTCATGCGATGAACAACAATCTGACTAAACCATTGGAAATTGCAGATTCCTTCGACAAGATAGCTTATGCAAAGTGTAAGGAAAATATGGAATTTCAAATAACCTCGAAATTTTTAGATTTTCCAACGAGCATTAGAATATTAAAAAAAAGCTAATAATGAAGAACAATCGCAAAAATTCTATGTGACCTTTGTCGGATTGTCTTCAAGTTTCATTTTTATCGATGGCGTTTTTTTGTACAGCTGCAAGCGTCATTCGTATGATGCATCATGCTCTGGGTGCCAAAGTTTTTGAATCGGGACTTCGTACTTATCTCGAGAGGAAGAAATACGGAAATGCAAATCCCGATGATCTCTGGTCAGCGATACAGTTCAATGAGGATCTTGAGAACCCATCTGGGAATCTCAACGCGTCGATAAGTATTTTGATGGACAGCTGGACAAACAAGCCAGGTTTCCCGGTCATCAATGTCACTTGGGAATCGGACGTGTTGACCTTCGTCCAGCAACGATTTTTCCTAACTCGGCCGGAAAACAATTCCAGCGAATTCAACGGAAATTATTGGATTCCCATCAGTTTGACGACCAGATCAGAGGCGAATTTCAACGATACGCGTCCGATTTTTTGGCTCGGTGAAGAGAGTTCCAGCACCGAGTTGAAACTCACCCCCAACGAATGGTTTGTAATCAATATCCAGGAGATCGGTTATTATCGCGTCAATTACGACGGCAATTCCTGGAGGAATCTCGTCAATGGTCTCCTCGCTGATAATTTCGATGGGATTCATCCGATCAATCGTGCTCAGATAATCGATGATCTGTTCAATCTCGCGAGAGCCGATTATGTCGAGTACGATCTCGTTCTATGGGCGACAAAGTATCTCGAACGTGAGGAACATCATCTGCCTTGGAGGGCATTCTTCAACGCCGTTACTTTCCTCAATCAGCGCTTCGACGGTCACGAGATCGGTGAAGATTTTGCCGATCACGTGCTGCTCCTCGTTCGAAGAATGTACGAAAAAGTTGACTTCTATGATTCTCGTGACGAGGATCAATTGCACCAGCTGAATCGACAGCTTATACTAACGTGGTCCTGCAAATTCGGACACTCGGGATGCGTCGAATTGTCGAAGAAGTACTTCAACGAATGGCAAAAGGACGAAAATAAATGGTAATACCTTGATTTTTCATGGAACGAGGATTTGGTTGTTTGGAGGTCATTGAATGAAGGATCAAGTACATTCGTTGATTTTTTTCAGGATCTCACCAAACGCCAGACCAGCGGTCTACTGCACATCAATTAAGAACGGAAATTACGAAGACTGGAAATTCCTGTGGGAGCAATACGAGAAAACTGACTTTTCCTCAGAGAAAATTGTAATTCTGAATGCTCTCGGATGTTCCAGAAATACAACGACACTTTACGAGTAAGCATTCGTTGCGATGATACAAACGTTGGGTGCAAATTTGGTTAATCCGATCAAATTTAACGGATTAATCTGATCTGATGGGGAATTTTTGATTGTCAATTGAATCAAGTATTCGACTCGAGAATTGAGCGAAAAGTTTAGATGAATTTTCTTGTTTAGCTATCTTAAATTCGCCATGTCTGCGGATAACGCGATCCGCGATCAAGACATCGCTGGGGTATTCTCATCGGTTTACAATTCCGATCGTTTTGGCGTCGATGCGATGATGGGCTTCCTCGTCGATCATTACAAAGACGTTCGAGAATAGTAAGTGCAAATCTGGTCGATTCAGGTTGTTTCGGGCTTCGGTATTTCATATTATTTTACACCAACATTTTTTTCTTTCGTTTTTATCGCTTATAAAGTTATGGCAACTGGAATGATGTGGCGAATCTATTTGACGCAGTAGCGGAAAGAATATCGACGAGAATTCAGATCGAAAAGGTATATTATTTGGAAGATCATTATATTTATACTATTTCCGTATCTACATTTTGGATAAAAAACGTTTTTGTTATAAATTGATTTTTATCTGAGAAACGATGAAAAACATAAATGAAGAATTCATGGCAATGTCTTGCAAATTCAACGAGTCCGCAGGTTTTTGAAAATTTTCAATCCTGAAAATTGAACTCTTTGATCAAAACGTTCAACTGAAGCGATTATCTGGAATTATTCTGATTTTATTCTTTCACAGTTCGAATCTATCGTCAACGACGCAACCAATGATTTCACTGAAATCAGAGAATCTTTGATATCGGCGATTGACAAGGCGAAAAAAAATCTCGACTGGTTCGATAAACATGCACCAACTATTCACGTTTGGCTGACGAAAGCACCAGATTCGGGTGGAAACACCGAAAATCCGGATGGTCCAAATTTCAGCTCAATCTCTACGTCGAGCTTCAGTATTGTTTTCACTATCTTGGGTTTCGTGTTTTTACTTTTATAATACGGCAAAAACGATAATTATATTATCCTCCATTTGTAAGAATGTGTCGTTGCAAAATTCTACAAGAAAATTTCGAAGACATTGAAAATTCAGTAATCAAAGTTTATTTAAGAATCGAAAATTCTTTGATAATCACTGGCGATTGTATTATGAATATTATATGTAAAAATGTAGCATAGAATTAATATAAAGTTTTTAAAAAATGTGCATTCGATATCGTATATCGAAGATAATCTAATAGAGAAAATCTAATGAAATCATCCTATAAAATTATTTTTTTAAAATACTAATAAAGTTGAAAATAATAATCCATTCATAGTAAATTTTATATATAATATTTATAAAAAAATTAGAACGACGATTAGATGATAATCAATATAATATTGGTATTAAAAAAATAATAGATGCTGAAGAATTTCAATTTATTTCAAATATATTGCTTGTTCTTCTATCAAAAAATGGAAATAAATTTGTTTTTTTAAATTTCTTTTTTTTTATTGTTAAAATTTTTTTAAATTATTTAAATTAAGGATGTTGAGTCCCAAATCGCAAATGATGAGAAAATTCTGAAAATTTTGTACGTTTTTGGATGAATTATTTAAGAGGTCGTGTATAAATTTCACGACGATTAGGAAGCTCGTTATCGAACAATTAACATTAACAAATTAAATTAAATTAAATGTAGTCTTATGGAAATTGATATAACTTTGCGATAAGTTTTTTTTGACCTCTTATTTTTTTAATATCTACACTATGTCGAAAGCAACGGAAACAAAACGAAGTTTATTGATAAATATTTTTTTTAATTTGTTTGAAAAATTGTTCTTAACAAAATGTTAATATATTAATAACGAGATTCCTAATCGTCTTGAAATTTTTACACGACCTCTTAAATACTTCATACAAAAACATACCAAATTTTCAGAATTTTCTCATCATTTTTCATTTTTACCCTTAAGTAGATTGAAGTAATGATGATGGAGTTCTAAAAATTTAATGTTTTTACATGAAGTATTCAGGAGGTCGTGTAAAAATTTTACGACGATTAAGAAGCTATTTATTGAACAGTTAATATTAAAAGATTTCGTAGGGACTCAACATCCTTAAAAAAGTTTAAATATGTAACATAAAAAATTAAAATTATTCTAAATATATATAATCAATACATAGCGAGGGTTATTTAAGGAATGTTTAAAAATAAAAAGTATTCTCAATACTTTTAAATTGACAATTTAATGCTTTTTTATTAATTAATTTTTTCAATTTATTAATATATACTACATTTAATTTAAGAGATCATAACTAAAATTTAAGTCACTTAATGATGGTATTATTATTATAACTCACTGTACAAATTATTCGTCAAATTCGTCAATTATAGCTAACTTTCTCCCCCGTTATATAAAATCCTTGAGAAGTAGCATATGATGGTGAATTATAAAAAATGACCCCCTATATATTGTCGGCTGCTAACCTTTCACCTCTTTCGTCAAATTCAATTTGCACAAGACAATACGAATTTCTAAAAAACGTGTGATTTACAACGTTATTAAGTAAATTAAACTTTATAGGTAATGCTCGGTTGAGATGCGAAATATTTGATGCCAATGGTAAAATAAAAGAAGCCGAAAAACTATTCCAAACCGGTTGTTTACCATATTACCAGGCACTAACCTTTTTCCACAGTCATAAAAACAAATGCCTATTTCTACGGAGATTTTACGATAAGACCGTGGTTATGAGTCAGTTCATCACAATACAAGGTTGGTAAATTTCACATGTATTATGTATATTCATCTTATTTTGAATTCTGCTCTTATTATGCGTCTTGTCATATATTTCCCATGCAAATTAGTATAACAAATTGGCCCCTAACTTGCTGAAAGAAAAAAATCTGCTCATACAAATCAATATCCGGTTAGATTTAGAGATATTTCAAGTACTTTTTGCCCTCTCCTTTTCTTATGATGATTACATATTCAAGGATTTCTATTTTACATCCAATATTGTCTTGCAAATAGTCGGACAATGTGGAAATCAAATAGGAAGCGCATTTTGGCCACTCGTGTTGCACGAGCACGGAATAAAAGGGACTTCCCATGGGATAAACAATCTCAAGACCCAGAAAGACCACATAAAGTATTCGGATAATCTGTCCAGTGCCTTTGACAGTTTTTTTCATGTACCTGCAAATGTTGGACAATTGTCGTTCAAAGAAATAGCAGATTTGAATGCTGCTAAAGTCAAAGCAAGGGTAAGAATACAAATCACAGTCTCGGTCGATTGAAATTTCAAAAAATTTCAAAAACATTATATATAAATGTGATTCGATAAAAAAAATTCCAATTTCACAATTTTTCAGGCTGTTCTGATAGACATGGAGGACAGCGTCGTATCCAGATTCAAGCAAGGTCCGCTCAGACGTTTGTTCGATCAAACTTGTACAGTTACAAATTATCCAGGCTCCGGTAACAATTGGTAACGAATAAAAAATGTAGAATCACGGATTTTCACGAAAAAAGATTCAAGGATTCAGACAAAGCGAGGAAAACAAAAATATTCATCTCTAGGGCAGTTGGTTATTACACGCACGGGCATTCTTATCGCGATAAAATTGAAGAAGCGATCAGACAAACGGCCGAAAGATGCGACAATCTTCAGGGTTTTCTTCTGATGCATTCCCTCGGCGGTGGAACTGGCTCGGGTTTGGGAACATCGACTCTGAAGTTACTCAGTGACAATTATCCCGGAATCGACAGATTCGCTTCTTGCGTTTATCCTGCCAACAATCAGGATGTCGTTACGGCACCTTACAACGTTCTTCTTGCAACGGAAAAACTCCTCGAACATGCAACTTGCGTATTTCCATGTGACAACAGCGCTCTTTTCGATATATGCAATTCGGAGGTTCAAAAACGCGATAACAAGGATCAATCGAAGTACAATTCTAGTTGCAAACATTTTCGAGACACGAACAGCGTTATAGTGAATACGCTGCTTCATCTTACGAGGTACAGTTGAATTTTTTGTTCATCTGTACGTTCGAAACTTCAATTCATTCATTTGAATTTTGTTCATCGAATTTCTACGAATTTCATCGTGTTAAACTGATTATTTTTACTGATAATTAATTATTGAGTCTGTCTCAGTAAAAAATTCGGATGTTATTTTGCATAGTCCATTGCAGAGCTGGGCAGTACTTGAAAGTACTCGGTACTTGCAGGTACTTGAAATACAGTACTTGCAAGTACAAAGTACTTCAAGTATTGTACTTAAATTTTTAGTACCTTAAATTTATAGTTTAGTAACTTAAATTTAAAGTACAGAAAAGTACTTGAAGTACTTTTTTCAAGTCAAGTATCGAGTACTTTTGAATGTGTCTTGCTGATTGTTGCATTTGCAGAGCCTTTGAATATGGGTCAGTCCATGTCAAATCGACCAATATTTGTAATTGACCCCTTTCAATTTCGATGAAATTTGGTCAGAAGTTTTCTTTTATCATAAAACAAAGTTCTAACAAAGGAAAAAAAATAAAGTTGTTTTTCGAAAATTCAAAATTTCACCATTTCTTCAAGTTTATTTTTTAAATATTTCGAAAACTATTATAGTTACGAAAAAATCGTTCTTGGTTCGTCTTAAAGAGTCTTGGGGCTACAAAAAAATATCCTGAAACAAATTTTTGAAAAATGATGAATTTGGAGAATTTTTCAAAATCGTGAAAATCCACGATCAACAATAAATTGTTGGTTTTATTTTTTTATATAACAACTTGTACTGATATTAAAAGATCCTGAAATTCTCAGAAATGTTTTTTTTTTGTTTCAAAAATATGAATTTTTGAATTTTGACTGTTGAAAATTACAAAATTACATGATTGCTCAACTTAATGAAATTCATATTTTTGAAAAAAAAAACACCTTTATGAAAATCTTTCAGGATCTTTTAAAATCAGTACCAGGTATTATATTTGAAAAATTGAACAAAAAATTCGATGTTAATTGTGGATTTTCACGATTTTAAAAAATTCAAAATTCTCCAAATTCATCATTTTTCAAAATTTTTGTCGGACTATTTTTTTTTCGTAGCCCCAAGTATACTCTTCAAGACGAAACAAACGATTTTTTATAACTATCATAGTTTTCAAGATATTTAGAATTTTTTTTTGAAAAATGGTTCAATTTTGAATTTTGCATAACTTTTGAAAAAAAAAGAATTAATTTTTTTTCCTTGGTAGAACTTGGTTTCATGATGAAACAAAACTTCTGACAAAATTTCATCGAAATTGAAAGTGGTCAATTCCAACTCTTGGTCGATTTGACATGGAATGACCCAAGTACCAGAATTTACGAGACGCACCCGAAAACTAGAAAAGTACTTGATACGGGTACTTGATTTTTTCAAGTACTTGTACTTCAATTACGCGTTTTGTCGAGTACTTGCAAGTAACAAGTACTTTGTACTTCAAGTACCTATAGAACTATGTAATTGATACTTGAAGTACTTGCAAGTACTTTGCCCAACTCTGGTCCATTGCATTTCGTACACGTTCTACTTTATTTGTACCTTTGAAATTCTTCTCGTTTTCAGCGGTGCAAGATTTCACGGCAGCTTGAATACGGATATCAACGAGATTGCAACGAATCTTGTGCCTTATCCGAAATTGCATTACATATTTAGCAGCGTTAGTCCAATTTCCCTGACTGCGCCAACCATATCAACGGCTCATGGCTCTAAGTAAGATCATTTAATTTTTGCATACCATGAATATAAACATATATATATATATACCTTTAATACCTTTAAAATATACCTTTAAATATACCTTTAATATATACCTTTAAAAATTTTTATTAAATATTTCAACATTTTAGATTACAGGACGAGCTCTTTCGCAGTGCATGGTCTCGAAAGAATCAGTTACTAAAGATCGATCCGCTGAGTCCAAAAGCTGTGATAATAGGCTCTGCGCACGTTGCACGTGGTAATGCATCCTTGATGGACATTAGAAGAAACATCGAAAGGTAAATCTCAGAAGAAAAGTTCCACATTGGAAAATATAATTCTTATCGCAAAGAAAAATATTCGAAAAAAAAATGTGGGGATAATATGTAAAAAAGCGATAATATGAAAGGGATAATATGAAAAAAGACTCAGTTGGATTTTTTTTCAGATTTCAGAGCAAAGCAAAATTTACTCAATGGAGCAAAGAAACTACGAAAGTAGGCTTGTGTTCCGTACCTCCGGCAGGCCATTCGGCTTCGCTATTGTGTCTGCTCAATTCTTCTTCCATGTCATTGATGCTGAATGACGTCTTATCGCAATTCGATAAGCTTTATCGAAAAAAAGTATAGCTTGAACATTGAAATCTCTGCCTTAAAATAATTTTTTTCTTGACCTTAGAAATACATCAATATGTATGATTTATTGATTTATTTTCACAGTTAAAATATCGATACTTTGCAAATATATTAATGCGATTAATATTATTCATAATTACAACAAAATTATTTCACAGTAATAATTTATTGCATTCCCTTTGTTAAATGTATTCGATAACGGACTTTCATTTTTGCCTCTGTACGAAACTTTGTTTTCGTGCAATATTTGTTTCTCCGACGATGCCCAATGGGAGTTTAAAAAACTGTCCCCACCCCCCTTAATCCAGTCTCTCAAATTAATTGGATATAATCGCATTCACAGGCTCACGTTCATCATTACTTGGAGGTCAATGATTTTGAGGAAGCCAATTTTCAGGACGCAAGATCGAGCGTTCTTTCCATATCCGAGCGTTACACAGAATTACAGACTCAAAATTGGACAGTGGTGCCTCGTTTGCAATTGATCTGATAAATGTAAGTCTTGGAAGAAAAAAAAATTCACAAACGCTCTTGTCAAAAGTTGAAAAAGGATAATACCAATAATTTAAAATATGATTTTCAGGCAAAACAAATAATGTAAGTCCTTTTAGGGCTTTTCGCGAGCAACGACGATTGCGTTAATCGATAAGTTTATTAATTTCTCCTCTACTCGCACAACATAAAGCTAATGTAATAAAAATTGTACATATACATATACATTTATATATTATATTGGATATAATATTGAAAGTGTGTACAAGAGAGGCATTCATTTTTTTTTTTGCGCAATTCAAAGTGGCACGAGTCGAAAAACTCTTGGGGAGAATAATTTTTCGCTTATCCCCCTCCCTCAGCACGCGTATTGAATCTCTATAGTGATTGACCTAATGAAATCTCGGGCGCTCCGAGGAGACGTGCATATTTGAACATGCCTGCAAGAATCGTTAGCTCGTAGTATTATCAGTAATAAAATTTGTGTCGAATAGCAAAAACTTAGCTGGCTGGTATCTGCGGCAATCCAAATTCATCCACCAAAACGCCATCCTGGAAGGAAAGAAAACAACAAACATGAAACATTAAGGGGAGAAAGAGACGAGCAGGGTTGCAAATAATGCATAACTTTTTTTAATGCATTTACACTTTCAATAACCATAAACTCTTATTTCCATTAACCATTAAATGTTAATGGTCAATGTAAATTATTTCCATGAACCATTAAGTGTTAATGGTTAATAGAAATTATTTCCATTAAACATGAAATGTTAATGGTTAATGCAAATTATTTTCACTAACCATTAACATTTAATGGTTAATGGAATTTATTTCCATTAATCATTGAATGTTAATGGTTAATTAAATTATTTCCATGAACCATTAAGTGTTAATGGTTAATAGAAATTATTATCATTAAACATTAAATGTTAATGATTAATGGAAATTATTTTCATTAATCATTAAATATTAATGATGAAAGGAAATTATTTCCATTAACCATTAACCAATGAATAATTTTTTTCCTCGATTGGGTTTGACAGCTGTTAGTATTTGTCAAAAAAGTAACTCTCCCAAAATTTGAGCTTTAAAAAAATTTTTTGAGAGGTCGCTCAAATGACTTGATATTTTTTTTCGATTTTTACTAACGATCATAAAAGTTCAATTTTTCCTTGTTGCACCAACAAATATAAGTATTTAATGAAGCAATAATTTACCCAAAATTTGAGTCCTTAAAAAAAAAAACAAGAACGAAAATCTAAGTGGCCTGCTAGCCCATTAATTTTTTTTTTTGAAGGACCTCAATTTTGGGTGAATCACTGCTTCATTAAACACTTATATTTTTTGTTGCGACACGGAAAAATCGTAATTTCCATATCATGATCGTTGGTCAAAATCGAAAATAATATGAAGTCATTTGAGCGACCTCTAGAAATTTTGTTTCAAAGAGCTGAAATTTTCTGAGAGTTACTTTTTTGACAAGTACTAACAGCTATCAAACCCAATCAGAAAAAAAAATATCGATTTTGATTGCATCACCCTATTGCAGGGTTGCAAAATTTTTAATGGAAAAGTGATGCATTAATCATTACTTTTTTAATGGCCAATAAAAATCCTAATGATTAATGAAAATAATTTCCATTAATCATTAACATTTAATGGTTAATGGTAATAATTTACATTAACCATTAACATTTAAAGGTTACTGGTTAGTGAAAATAATTTCCATTAACGATTAAATGTTAATGATTAATGTAAATTATTTCCATTTGCTATTGACCCTAGAGACGAGTATCATTATAAACCGAGCGCGAATCTATTGACCTTGTTTCTGATTGAACTTGCACCGGGCTCTTTGTCAGGAGCGCTCGGAGCTTTTATCGCGTCATCGAGATACGACGTGTCCGTGTCCAGAGCAAGATCATCACCCAGGGCGTCGAGCTCAGCGGCGAGTTCGTCGTCGTCGATTTCCGGCATTCCGTAACTGCGTCCCATCGCTTCCTGTACCTCGTCCGCTTGTTCAAGCATATCAGCAAGATCGTCTTGCATATCCTGCAAAAAAAGTAAAAAAAAATCTCAAGAGTGCAAATACTCGACATACTCGAAGGATCATTATCATATTTACATGATCGTCGTTTATTCGTTATGAATTGAGGCGGTATTCTGGTCTAGAAATTTGAAAAAATCAATTTTTTTTTGCATATTCTTAAAGTTTAGACCTTGAAGAATATGGATCGCAAAAGGAAATTTTTTAATTCCAATCATTTACGAAGTTATATTAAAATAATTTTTGTATTAAAATTATCTTAAGTTATATTATATACCGCCTTAATCTCAGGTTACAATTTTTCACACTGTTCGCTCGTTTGTTTAAAAAAACATGAAAATCAATCTCATTTCTCTTGTCGCGCTCTCACCTCGATATGATCAATGTTTATGTTTTTAAATTCCTTCTGCATTTGCTTGACGCCGTCTTTCATGGCGGCGACGGTAGTATGAGTGTCCTTGAGAGTTTGAGTGGCGTAATTAGCTTGTTCCATGTTGAACGCTTGTTGCCTCAAATTATCAACCTGAGCCTCGTACATTTTGCGCTGTTTCAGAACGCGCATGGCCTTTGCTTTGACCGCATTTTTGGCCGGTCCTTCGCGCATCTTCACCATCTGATCCTTGTACTTTTTGAGCTCCGCGTCCAAGCGAGCGATTTTCTTTTCGGCGGTGTCGGCTCTTCCATCGACCTGACGAAGAGAGTAAACGTACAAAGACAAAAATATCGATAAAAGTGGATAATAAACATGGACAATGGACAAGGAAATGGGAACACGAAGGAATGATGCAACGGAGTACAATTAACGATAAAATTGAACGAATTACGGAGAAAGTGCGTGAAAATTCCTGGAGACGAGTGATGAATCACGAGTTATGACAAGGTCACCGTTTAACCTATAAAATCATTGAATCTGATTTAACTATGACGCACATACCCCGGCTATGCAGTCAGTGATACTCGGACCTGGCTCCTTCGGCTTGGCGCGTCCAAAAAGTCTATTCATTCTGATTCTTCAATAACTCCGACGAAAATGACAATTTCTTCTGTATTTCTGTACGTTTGTCGTATAAACGTCAAACAGTTTTAGCCGTGGTTTTAGCACAGATAAAAGTGACGTTTGACAAGTCATTTTGTCTGAGCTCACGGCGGCGTTGCGAGCGCCGCGCCTGCGCCCACGACGCACCACCCGACGCCGTGATTCTAGACGCTTTATTTTTTTTTCGCACGTTTTTATCTTTTATCATAGACTGTTTTTATACACATGCGCGTCGAAATATATTACGCGGTCGTTCTCGCGAATTTCGCGAGAAATGTATGTTGATGCAGTCAGCAAAGTTTGTTAGTATATGCAAGTATATGTGCCACGCATATCCAACACGAATGAGGTTATGATAGAAGTACTGTTATTATTTTTCTTATTCGATAAAAATAATACGCGCATGGGGACAACGGATATGGAGGATCAGTGAATAAAATCAGCGTGTTGACAAACGTCATAGAAGTGTCCGCAACGTGCCCGCGGTGTCGTTTGCCGGTATAATCGTCGAAAACTTGAGGAGGGGCCTCGAAACATAATTAGGCGCTATGGTTTTCGAATCGATCGTCGCCGAGCTCCTTAACAAGGTTTTGGGCGAATACATCCAAAATCTCGATTGTACCCAGCTAAAACTGAGCCTGTGGGGAGGTGAGGAAATTCATTGATCCCGATTAATTACAATCATGCGTATCTCACACACGGTATGATCGTAGAAAATTTATTCCACCATATATTTGGCCGTGTTGTTGCGTTATCTGGGCAACTATAGTCATCGGACAAGCCTATAGTAAATATGTTACATTATTTCGTAACGTGACATCACTGGCTATATTTAGAAAAACAAAAATTATATACTCACGGTCAAGATTGTCAAATGTTATGATATTATATGGGGCACTTTGTGTTGAATCGGCGATCTCACCTGCTCTGTTTTTTATCATTCTTTCCCATGTTACAGACCCATAAAGATATTAAGAATATATTAAAAATGATATTAAAAAAGATATTATTAAGGATGTCTCGATGAAAAACAAACGTTGAAATATTTTTTGGCCTTTTAAGAAACAGAGGCCTTGAAAACACGAGCTGCTAATTTAATGTGAAATGCCCCATATCTAGACAATCATATATATATCTCCATTCGTGTATATAAATATACAACTACATATTCAATTTTGGTGTTCATTGAAACATTGAATTTTAAATGAGGTCTTATATTACCAATTCAAATGAATCAACGAGTTCCTTAATTAAATTTAATCCTACACTGATATACAGAAACGGACATGATATGTGAACTTTCTTCATAGGCGATGTCGTTCTCACGGATTTGATGATAAGCGAGAGCGCGCTCGATGTACTGGATTTGCCTATAAAATTGGAATACGGACGTCTCGGTATGTCATGAACAATAGTTATCCCTCCCGAATGATTCATTCTCGACTAAAGAAGAGTAAAAATCAAATATTCAATCCATCCATTTATTTCAGGAAAATTGATACTGAAGATCCCCTTCAAGGATATCTGGAATGGTCAGATAGACGCCGTGGTCGAAGATCTTTTTGTATTAATAGTACCCACAAATCAGGTTAAATATGACGCTGAAAAGGAATCAAAAACGGAGCTTGAGGCAAAGCGCGCCGAGATCGCGAGAGTCGAAAAAAATAAGGAGTTGGCTGAAATTAAACGTAACATGAAAGAAAAGCATGAAATCGATTTGAGTAGTTCGATTGATTCGACGCTCGATAAAAAATGTTCCATTGTCACTTAGTTTTGCTCATATTTTTTTTCCATTTAATCTTATTGTAAAACGATTCTATCAATGATTCGTTGTACAAAGTATCAATGAAATTTCGGAATTTGAGCTCAGAATCATTCGAACTATGTATATGGGTCAAAACGCCAATTATGGACTTCGGATCCATCCTCACCCCCTCAGATCTTTTCGCATTTTTTTTAGCTGAAAGTCCTCATTGAAAAACACATTCCCAAATTTTTTCAGATTTTTTCCCCTTTAACTTTCACAGTTATTACTTGGGATATTCCTTCTAGTTTTACCATTTTCGATTTATTCATTATGACTTGCCATCTTCCACCACAATAATAAACATTTCAAAAAATAGGTTTTTTGCGTGGAAATGTCTCAGCTTTTCAAAAAAAAATTCTTTTTTTGTTTATGCACTTGGAAAGCTCTTAAAGTTGAGCTTAAAGTCTAAAAAGCTGTTTTTTGGCCCTTGCCCAAATTTTGAAAATTTTTAATATTTTTTTTTGAAAAGCTGAGACAATTTTACATGGAATATGTATTTTCCGAGATGGGTTCTCCATAAACATACGAGAAATGAATGAATGAACAAAAATTGATTTTATTAATTTTTTTTTTGCCATCTTCCGATACAATAAATTTTTGTTGAAAAAATACTTTTTTTGAGTAAAAAAGTCTCAGCTTTCCAAAAAAAAATATTGCTTTTCCGATGATGGCTGTGAAAATCGAGTTTTTCCATGTTTTTTTCGAAAAGCTGAGAAAATTTTACATAATATATGTCATTTACAAGGTCGGTTCTAAATAAACATATGAGAAACATATGAGAAAATTAATTAAAAAGTGTTTATTAATTCATTTCTCGTGTGTTTATTTAGAAGCCACCTTGAAAATGACATATGTTATGTAAAATTTTCTCAGCTTTTCGAAAAAAGCATGGAAAAAATGTTCAGAATATGGGCCATGGCAAAAAAACTGCTTTTTAGATTTAAAACTTGATTTTGAGAGCTTTTCACAGGCATTATCGGAAAAACAATATTTTTTTTGGAAAGCTGAGACTTTTTTACTCAAAAAAACGTATTTAAAAAAAAAATTTATCGTAACGGAAGATGGCAAAAAAAAAAATGAATAAAATCAATTTTTGTTCTCTCATTAATTTCTCGTATGTTTATCGAGAACCCATCTCGGAAAATACGTATTCCATGTAAAATTGTCTCAGCTTTTCGAAAAAAATATTGAAAAAATTTTCAAAACTTGGGCAATGGCCAAAAAACAGCTTTTTAGACTTTAAGCTCAATTTTAAGAGCTTTCCATGTGCATAAACAAAAAAACAATTTTTTTTTGAAAAACTGAGACTTGTTCACGCAAAAAACCTATTTTTTGAAATTTTTTTTATTGCGGTGGAAGATGGCAGGTCATAATGAATAAAACAAAAATTGTAAAACTAGACGGAATACCCCATGTAATAACTGCGAAAGTTAAAGGGGAAAAAATCTGAAAAAATTTGGGAATGTGTTTTTCAATGAGCACTTTCAGCTAAAAAAAATGCGAAAAGATTTGAGGGGGTGAGGAGGGATCCGACGTCCATAATTGGCGTTTTGACCTATATGCAAAAAAAAAAAAGGGGTGTCTGCAATAATCATCTCGTTCGTTGATCGTAGCGCAAGAAAAATTGGACGATTCCATGGTTGAAAAGTTACTCGCGAGAATGATAAAGAATATTCACGTTGAAATAAATCGTATTCACGTGAGATACGAGGATCATGTTTCATTCAAAAATCATCCATTCTCGGTTGGTTTTACGTTGCACAGTTTCGCTCTGGAAAGCTGCACCGACTCTTGGACGACAACGGGCAATCTGAAAGATATGTATGTCATCCAACAGATTTACAAGGTACGTGGTGACGAGTTTTCGATCGATAAATATTTTCGCATATGTGGCCACGATCAATTATTCATAAAAATTCGACACGTTGCTCCATGAATTAATTTCAACGTTTTTTTACTATCGCAGCTATGCACGATGGACGGATTTGCCGTATATCTCAACACGAGTGCGACGCAATTCAGCAAGGAACCATCTACGAATTATCTAAGTCTGTTTTCCGATGGTATAGCTACCACCGATTATGTGCCTGAGGACTATCAGTACAGTAAGTTCATTTTTAGGGTTCCGTACCTGAAAAGTAAGAAAGGAACCCCAAACAATTCTCACGATCATCATCAATGTAGATGAAATTGTAAATCATGAGACCCGGAATTTTATGTCACTGAATATTCAACGATTAATCAATGCATCTAACTCGACAGTGCTGGGCCCGATCAACGTCAAAGCAAAATTAAAATTGAATCCAAAGCCCGAGACCGACGGTAGCAATTACACGATACCAAAAGTTTGGTTGGATCTGGAGATGCAAAAATTGCGTATCGGCCTGGCAAAGCGTCAGTACCAAACGCTTTTGCAAATGGGCGAGGGATTGGATCAGGCAAAAAAGGCAGCACCTTACAGAAAGTACAGACCGGATTTAACGTCCTACAGAGGTCACTATAAAGAATGGTGAGGCCAATTTGCCACATAATCGATTTTCATTTAATGCGAAATCAGCTCGATCGTCGACAAACATAGATACATCAATTTTAACAAAGATGATTATATCTCGAAGGTGGCGTTTCGCTTATACTTCCGTTTTGGAGGAAACTGTGAGAAGGTGTAAGCGTAATTGGGACTGGAATCACATGAAGTGTCATCGTGATATTTGTCACGATTACGCAAAGACTTATCAGACAAAGTTAACTTGCAAGAAAGTAACGCCAGAGGTCGAGGCGCATTTGACCGAGTGCGAGAGAAAATTGGATATCTTCAATTTGGTGAGAATAAGACAGCAGATACAGATGGAAGTCGAGAGATTGGCAGCGAAGGAGAAGAGTCTGAAGGCACAGAGAGGATGGTTCGGTTTTCTTTGGGGTTCGTCGCAAACCGAAGACGTTGAAGATCTCAATTCGGCGGCGGCGATAATGCGAAAATTCGAGGAAGCGATGACACCGCAGGAAAAGGAGAAGCTGTATCGCGCGATTGATTATCAAGAGAACAGCGCACCGGCGCATTATCCGGAAACATACGAGATGATAGACACGAGATTTTATCTTCACGGTTTGCAGATAATCGTCGCCGACAACGAGAAAGAAACGCCGGATATCTTGGATCTTCAATTTAACGGTGTAAAAGCCGGCTTCAAATCAAGACCTGCGGCAAACGGTATTCTCGTAACAGCGTCCATCATGGATATGAAACTTCTCGGTGTCAAACAAGCCGGCATCGTGCCGTCACTCTTTAATTCCGACGCCGACAATTCCCAAGACGTTTTACTTTACGTTTCGTACGAGAAAAATCCACTCGACAAATTATGCGGTGATCGTGTTATCGTTAGAGCAAAATCCGTGCACATCGTTTACGACGCGCAAACGATAATCGAACTTGTTAAATTATTCAAGGTTCAAAATCAATCTACGTTGAATCAGATACAAGCCGCGGCCGCCGAAAGATTGGAGGGTCTCAAGGAAATGTCGGCTCTCGGTCTCGAATATGCGATACAGAAACACTCGATTCTCGATATTCAAGTTGACATGGAAGCGTCGCAGCTGATAATACCGCACGGTGGATTTTACAACGACACGGAATCATTGATAGTCATTAATTTGGGCAGTATGAAGATCAACTCAATGGAGAAACCAAAAAACGACATGTCAACGGCGACGGTCAAACAATTGGTCGGCATGGGAAAGAGCGAGGAGGACATTATGGCGCATCTTCGACAATTCAGTTACGATCAATTTGTTCTCAAGATCGTGCATTTTCAAATAATAGTCGCGTCGTCGAGCGAGAATTGGCGCGGTGCTTTGTCGACCGTCGAACACGCCATGACGGTATTACAACCGACAACGTTGGAAATACAATTTCACAAATGTCTCGTCACGGATGATCCTCTTTTGCCGAAAATGCGAATAATCGGACAATTACCGTCACTCGCGCTCAATATCGCTGATTCGCGTTTACTGAAGACCCTCGCGATTGTACAGAGCATACCTTTTCCAGAGGACGAGAACGCCGCTGAACTCGAGCGTATGCCAATCGGCAAATCGGTCTCGCAATTGTCACTTTTCAAGGAACTGACGACACCGCAGAGTGAAAAGAAGAAACCGAGTTTTTCCGTGTCCGTTAAACAAACTACGGATCTCGAGGCGAAATTCGTAATGAAGGAATTCACGTTGTCCGTATCGAGACAGGACGACGACGACGAGGTCAAACCCTTCGTTAGAATCGAGGTTCTTCAGGTCGAAGCTGAAATGTTGCAGCGAACTTACGATCAAGAAATAATGCTCAGACTAGGCGGAGTGCAGGTCAAACAGTATCACGAAAAGGGGGAAATTGATATCATCGATACGCCAATGTCATCCGGTAGCGAGGAATATCTCATAATCGTGCAGTACGTGAACGTTAACAAACATTCACCGGAATTCACGACGCGACATGGATCGGTCTTCAAACTCTTGAATCTCGAATTCACGAAATTGGACGTTGTATTGCATCAGGAGGTGATCATAAATGTTTTGAAATTTTTGACAAATATACAAGCCAAAATGAGCGCAACGACGATAACGGATAATGAAGATCGCAGAAATCGCGGTGCAGTCACGCGGCATCAACTTGCGGTTATACAAGAAGACACGTCGACGTTTATAAAGGATCAGATTCAAAAGCAAAAATCCAAACCCTCGACGCCACGTCGTAGGAGGACCGTTGTCGAGTACATCGATTTGAAGGTCAAGGCCAAAATTGGTACCATAAGTCTTCATATGGCCAGCGACTTTCGCGATATCAGCGCTTTTTACATCGAAGGAATAACCGCTGGTTTCATCATGAAAGCATCATATTCCCAAGTTAACGTCAATCTCGCTTCCGTTAATATCAAAGATTTGAATACCGCATCGATTTACAGAAACGTGAGTGACGTAACGATAGAGAATGAAATTTGAGATTTAGAATTTCCTATTTCTTTATCGGTTTTCAACGATAAAAGTATCATTGTCCGGTTTTTTTTTCAGATTGTTTCCGTCGAAGGTTCCGAATCTCTGCAGATTCAAGCTATCATGTACAATCTTGAACCAACGGATGTCGATAAAAACAACATGTCCATTAAAATCATAATGGGATGTCATCGCGTTGTTTTTCTAAATGCCTTCGTCACGGGTGTTATGGTACGATTTGAATAATTGAGAATAATTGATTGACCATTTGACGAGGATCGTAAATACGAGTGATACTGATCGTGCAATTTTTTTTCAGAACTTTTTGAATAATTTCCAAGCGGCCCAGCTCGCTATCAAAGAAGCATCCGCGGCAGCAGCTGAAGCAGCGAAAACCAACATCAAAGATGTTCAAGAAAGCGCAGCGCGCATAGAATTGGCTATAAAACTGAAAGTAAGTTTTGTCCTCAAAAGAGTCCATTGAATTTTTTTTTTCCAGTATAATCATGATCAGAGCTGGGCAGTACTTGAAAGTACTCGGTACTTGCAGACACTTGAAGTACAGTACTTGCAAGTACAAGGTACTTCAAAAGTACTTCAAGTATTGTACTTAAATTTTTCAAGTATTTCATGTACTTGAAGTACTGTACTTGAAAATTTCAAGTACTTTTCTGTACTTGAAGTACTTTTTTCAAGCACAAGTATCAAGTACTTTTGAATGTGTCTTGCTGATGGTTGCATGTGCAAAGCCTTAGAATATGGGTCATTCCATGTCAAATCGACCAATATTTACAATCGACCCCTTTCAATTTCGATGAAATTTGGTCAGAAGTTTTCTTTTATCATAAAACAAAGTTCTAACAAAGGAAAAAAATTAAAATTTTTTTTCGAAAATTCAAGATTTCACCATTTTTTCAAATTTATTTTTTAATTTTTTCGAAAACTTTTATAGTTACGAAAAAATCGTTCTGGGTTCGTCTTAAAGAGTATACTTGGGGCTACCAAAAAAAATATTCCGAAACAAATTTTTGAAAAATGATAAATTTGGAGAATTTTTCAAAATCGTGAAAATCCACGATCAACATTAAATTTTTGGTTTTATTTTTTTATATAACACCTTGTACTAAGATTAAAAGATCCTGAAATTTTCAGAAATGTGTGTTTTTTTTTCAAAAATATGAATTTTTGAATTTTGGTAAAACTTTTTGTTTACCTCTAAGTTAAGTGAAGTTGATCAATGATGTAATTTTGACTGCTGAAAATTACAAAATTACATGATTGCTCGACTTAAAAAAAATCATATTTTTGAAAAAAAACACCTTTCTGAAAATCTTTCAGGATCTTTTCAAATCAGTAGAAGGTATTATATTTAAAAAATTGAACAACAAATTCGATGTTAATTGTGGATTTTCACGATTTTAAAAAATTCAAAATTCTCCAAATTCATCATTTTTCAAAAATGTTTGTCGGAATATTTTTTTTTTTTTCGTAGCCCCAAGTATACTCTTCAAGACGAAACAAACGATTTTTCATAACTATCATAGTTTTGAAGATATTTAGAAAAAAAAATTGAAAAATGGTTAAATTTTGAATTTTGCATTACTTTTGAAAAAAAAACATTTTTTTTTCCTTGGTAGAACTTGGTTTTATGATAAAACAAAACTTCTGACCAAATTTCATCGAAATTGAAAGTGGTCGATTCCAACTCTTGGTCGATTTGACATGAAATGACCCAAGTACCAGAATTTACGAGACGTACCCGAAAACTAGAAAAGTACTTGATACTGGTACTTGATTTTTTCAAGTACTTGTACTTCAAGTACTCGTATTTATGAGTACTTCCAAGTAACAAGTACTTTGTACTTCAAGTACCACCGGTACTTGATACTTCAAGTACCTACGGTACCTTGTACTTGATACTTGAAGTACTTGCAAGTACTTTGCCCAACTCTGATCATGATTATCAATTCTGCTAATGCATTTAGCTAATTCATTTTTTTTCAAATTGACCGAATCTTCGTGATGTCATAGTTTACTTAATGAATTTCGTTTAATTAACCGCAATCGCCTTTTAGAGATGTTTACGTTTGATTTTAGGCACCGGTCATTTACGTTCCGATGAATTCAAAGAGTGAGCATTGTCTCATGCTGGACATGGGACATCTGACAATTTGTAACAGTTTAAAAAAATTGGAAGTCACAAACGAGGCGGGTGATGCTCCGGTTGTCGATGAAATGAAGATCGAGCTGCAAGATTTAAAGTTATCGAGGTAACATTTTCGAAATTGTTCATCTCTTTACTGATACCTTCTCGGGAGGGAATATAATAATTTAAAAAGTAAGAGAGCGAGGAACACGATCATTTACGATGGAATTTAATTTTTCTTTCTCCCAGGGTTCGATTGAATAAGGAAAATTTCGTTTCGGAGAACGAGGTACTGTTGCTGCAGCCCGTGAGCTTTACATTGCTCATGAAACGAAACTTATCGACTGCCTGGTTTACCTCCATTCCCGACATCGAAATGTCAGGAAGACTCAAGAGAATCGAATTGTTGCTCAGTCAAGAGGATTACGCGACGATTCTCCGAGTCTTGGAGGAAAATTTGGGCGAATCTATCGATGAACCCAGTAATCCGCAAGTGACTGTCAGAAACGACAGGAAATCGATAACCGATGATGCTAGCAAAGCAGCGATACGTAAGTGTCATTTGAATACTCCATATGTCAATAGTCTATGGGTCATTCCATGTCAAATCGAACAAGAGTTGGAATCGACCACTTTCAATTACGATGAAATTTGGTGAGAAGTTTTCGTTTTTAATAAAACGAAGTTCTACCAAAGTAAAAAAAATTAAAAATTTTGTTTCCGAAAGTTATGCAAAATTCTAAATTTCACGATTTTTCAAATCTTTCAAGTTTATCTTTTAAATATCTCGAAAACTATTATAATTACGAAAAATCGTTCTGAATTCGTCTTACAGAGTATACTTAGGGCTACGAAAAAAAAAATTCCGAAATTTTTTTTTGAAAAATGATGAATTTGGAGAATATTGAATTTTCAGAAATCGTGAAAATCCAAGTTCCGTATAAAATTTTTGGTTTAATTTTTTAAATATAATACCTTGTACTGATCTTAAAATAGCCTGAATTTTTCAGAAAGGTGTTTTTTGTTTTTTCAAAAATATGAACTTATGAATTTTTAAAAATCGTTTAAATCCACGATCAACATTCAATTTTTGGTTAAATTTTTTTTTATATCGTACATTGTACTGATCTTGAAAGATCCTGAAATTTTCAGGATGGTGTTTTTTTTTCAAAAATGTAAATTTTTGAATTTTGTTAAAAAAAATATTTTTTTTTTACCAAAATACTGTTACTTTTACTTTTTTTACTGATGAAAATTACAAAACTACATGATTGCTCAACTTTACTTAACTGAAAGGTAAAAAAATTGAAAAAAAATTTCTTACCAAAATTCAAAAATTTATATTTTTGAAACAAAAAAACACCATCCTGAAAATTTCTGAATCTTTTCCGATCAGTACAAGGTATTATATGCAAATAAATTGAACCAAAAATTCAATTTTGATCGTAGATTTACACAATATTTAAAAATTCAAAATTCTCAAAATTCATCATTTTTCAAAAAAAAAATTCGGAATATTTTAATCTATAATAGTTTTCGAGATATTTAAAAAATGAACTTGAAAGATTATTGGAAAATTGTGAAATTTTGAATGTTGTATAACTTTCGAAAAAAAAATTATTTGTTTTCCTTAGTTAGCACTTGGTTTTATTAAAAACGAATACTTCTGACCAAATTTCATCGAAATTGACAGGGGTTGATTCCAAGTACTGGTCGATTTGACATGGAATGACCCCTATACTTTATACGAAAAAAAATATAAATTTTCTACCTTCATAACACTAATTGAATTTTCAAATTAATAAATTGTTTTGCATACAAAACTTTATATTGCAGCGAAATACGAAGTGGAGGTAATGAAAGAGCCGGAAGAGGGCGACGTCCAAAATCACAAGCAGATACACACGGCTATTAAATTTGAATTCATTATGGACAGCCTTGTGATTAATTTGTTCACCGGAGGATCCAAATTGGTAACTAAAAAATTAAAAAAAGACACCAAAGACTTTCGTTGATTTTTTTAAATCGAAGCAAACACGCGATATTTTTCCAGCTGGCGTCGAAAAGTTCTCCGCTTCATCTTCCGGAAAATGGTCTCGCGAAATTCGGCTTGACGCACTTCGCGGTGAAGGGTCGAATCTTTGGTGACGGATTACTGGCAACTTCGATACTCCTGATGAACTGCACTTTGGACGACACGCGCCAAAGTCGTCAAGGCTCGCTCGTACGAATTATGGAGAGAACGACCGATGTGCCCGGAATCGACGTTGCCAAGAGTGAAAAAGATACAAAAACTGTCAGAAGTATGGTTGACATGACAGTGCGAAAAGGAGCGAACGATATGTTTGGTGAGGCAAATACGTAATTATAATAGCTGGCAAAGTTACGCATCTCAAAAAACAGAATAATCAATCACATAATTTTTTTGCTTTTCGGACACACTTCAAGAAAACTCGTCACATTTTTGTTGCAGTCGACATGCGCATTTTTTCATTCAGTATTATCGTCTCACTCGATTATCTGATGAAAATCAAGGAATTCTTCAATGTGACCTCAACGAGCTCGACGCAAAATTCGAATTACAATTCGCAAAAGGGCAACGTCGAAGCGGCAACGCGTAAAAAACAACCGCAACCAGCGGCGAACACATCCAGTATGTTAACAGTAAATCTACACGTCGAGAAGCCGGATATTATTCTTCTCGAAGACATGGATGACATCAATTCCAACTGCATCGTTCTGAATGTTCGTTACTCGTATAAAATTTAAAATATCACAAGACTGTTCGATTATTCGGCTGATCGTTGAATTTAACGCTGGTACCGATACGAATAAATAATTCCATGCAATAATTTTTCTCGTAGACGGAGTTGTTGCTGAAAGTTCGTATGATCGGTGAACATCAAGTGATAACGGGTTCGGTGAAAGATTTATCAATTTTAACGGGCATTTACAATCCTCTCAAACGCGCCGATTGGATATATCAAGTTCTTAGACCGTGCAGTATAAGCATAGCCGGTTCGACCCCGGAGAACAAAGGACTGCACGTTGATGTATGCTGCACAGACGTACATATATCTGTGTCACCCGGTGAGATTCTATGATGGATCAACAGTAACAGTGACGAAAAACACTGCAAATTGGAATTTGCACATTGCTTCCTCATCTTTATCCATAGTTTACATAGCTTCCTTTAACACACAGTATGGCGATCAAATTTGGCTTCCTCATCAAGGAAGCTTTGTTAACTATTGAAAAATATTAGTAATCAATGTGCAAATTCGATCGATTTTAGCCAAATTTGATAGTGAATAACATTGATAGCTATACTGGCTCTTCACAAAATTTCATTGCAATATCTAAAAAAATTCAAAAGTTATAGCGTTTACTCTTCTTTTATAAAAATTAAAAATTTGATAAAAATTTAATCATGTGATCGATTTTCGAACATCCTCGATAGCTATATTAGCTCTGTGTAAAGTTTCAGTGCAATATCTTAAAAATTGCACAAGCCAGAGCGTATACGCTATTTTTTAAAAAATTAAACATTTCATAAAATTTTAATCCCTCGATGGATTTTTGCCAAATTCAATACCAAACAACCTTAATAGCTATACTTATTCTGTACAAAGTTTGAGTGCAATATCTTGAAAATTGCAGAGGTTAGAGCGTTTACGCCATTCTTGCAAAAACGACAAAAGTCGATAAAATCTGAACACCCGTTATAATTGGAACAAAATTTTTTTCATAATAAAGAGGAATTCGTGCTTGACAAGTGTGCCAAATTTTAGCTTGAATCTCGAAGCGTTTTCGAGTTATTAATTATTTACATCTGAAACTCAGGATACACACACACACACACACACATTCATCCGGACATTTTTTCTAAATATGATTTCTCGATGTTTTAGGACATTTTAAACATATTGGCATAAAAATCGCGAAAAAAATGTTGTTCACGAAAACAAAGCTTCCTTCATGAGGAAGCAAAAGGATCAAAAATAAATAATTTGAAAATTTTTGCAGGTGTAATTGAGATCTTGAATCGTGTCCTGCAAAAAGTAACGACGAAGGAAGTGGACGAGGATGAAATTGTGAAACAGGAGCCAACACACGAGGATCTCTGGCTCGTGACTCCTTATCATGAGAGTGATTATTGGTTCTTGAAGACCGAGTTTGGTGTCGAAGCTGTCGAAGAATTTTCCTACGAAAATACCGAAAACCTGACGCTCTACAAGCCTGAATTGGCAATCGTTTCTGCACCCGTGATACTTCTGACTCTTGAAGCTGGCGTTGGCAACAAAACTCTACCGATGCTTCTCTTCCACGTGGGCTTCCAGAGTAACGTCAGTGACTGGAGCACGAAAACGGTAATACTATGAATTAACCAGGGTTGCGAAATTTTTAATGAAAAAGTAATGCATTGACCATTACTTTTTTTAATGGCTAATGAAAATAATTTCCACTAACCATTATGTTTTAATGATTAATGGAAATTTAATGGTTAATGGAATTAATTTTAATGGTCAATGAAAATGCAAATGCATTAAAAAAAGTAATGCATTATTTGCAACCCTGGAATTAACACATCTTCTTAATTCAAGAATTAAGCATTACCAAGCATTTATTTTGACTTTTCCAAATTTTCTCGCAATTTCAGATGGCCATTGACTGTACGATGTCCTTGATCATGGCTTATTACAATAGTCGTTTGGCACTGTGGGAGCCGTTGATCGAGCCGGTTGAATCTATTCAAAATGGTGAGCGTACTTCTAGCTCGTGGGAGCTGAAAACAAAGGTACGAGATGATTTTACTCGTCGATAGAGTGAGAAACAAAAGCAAAACGACGTAGAAAACAAATTACCGCTCTTTCAGCTACAATTCAATGATTTGTCGCCGGATTCTCGGGGCGGCGTCAGCGCGATAAGTCCCAGTTGCGAGAGCGAACCCGATGAGTTGATAAATCAGTCTTCCCGGATGTCCATCGACATTGTTTCGTCCGTAAGTCGATTGACCAATTCAATCGAATCTTATTATTTCTTCATTTTATCACTGAATCCATCTTTCAATTGTTTCCTGATAATTTTAATACGCGGTCAATACTTTTTCCTTGTACAGGATAATTTGGAAATCACCGTGACGAAGACGTGTCTGGATGTTCTTCAACAATTGGGCAATGCATTCTCCAGCGCAATGGAATCGACCGACAAAACGACGACGCAAAAAGTCGCACCTTACGTATTGAAAAACGAGACTGGCTTGGCGATGGTTCTTGATCTAGAATCGAGCAATTTCAAAGTGAGTGTCGTTGAGCAGTTTCGTGAGTTTGCATTCGAGAAAAACTTTGAGGCGATGATGTAAAATGAAAAATTATTGCAGGTAATTGGAGATCAGATCGAATCATCTCCGCGAACATCCAACGACGAAGATCACGCGCCGTACACCGAAGTTATTTTAGAATCCGGAGCGTCGATCGAATTAGCACCAAGAATCGTTAAAGTGGAAACCCAGATTCTCGATCAATTGAAAGCGGTCTCGGTCAAGGATAAGGGTTTCAATAAATTCATCGTTACGGTATTACGATATTAAATGACCTTGAATTTTATCTTGAACTCGAACCCAACATACCGGAAATTAAGAATATCACTTTGTTCACAGTTCAAGGATATCGGTAACAAATTGGAGATACCAGTATTACGAGCGGACAAGCGATTCTTTTCGTTGAAGTACCGAAAAGAAGGATCGGAGGAGTGGGGAGTCATTTCGGATGTTAGCGTTGAGAATGGCAGCACAATCGTGACACTCAGAAGCGTTCTGCAGGTGAATTACATCCGTTGAATTGATGATTTATTGATGTTGGTTCACAGTTATATTATTGAGAACTTTTTGAAAAGGAATATTTATAAATATAGTGAAAAGTATTGTACATCACCGTAATCGTTTGAATTTAATTATTTTCAAAGGTTCACAATCACTTTACCGAGCCAGTATCGGTATATTACATGACAAAACGCGGTAACGAAGTCGAATGCGTCGGTACAGTTGGCCCGGATGAGCGTCTCAATCTTCCATTAGACGCAGTTTATACACCGACCAATATCTACTGGCTTTTCTTTAGCATCAATGGGTGAGTTTTTCTAGCTGAAAAAAATCGGAAACAGAGTTGTGAATAATGTATTACTTTGATAATGCATTACTGTATTTATTACCCATTACAGTGCATAATGTGAAATGGCTAAGTGTACCATTACAAATAATAAAAGTAATGTGTAATGGATGCATGTGCCATTACAAATAAAAAAGTAATGTGTAATGGATGCATGTCTCATTACAAATAAAAAAGTAATGTACGTGTAATGGATGCATGTCTCATTACAAACAAAAAAAGGATCATTTGTGATAATTGTGGATGAACTTTGAGTGAGCGAAATAAAATAATGCGACAGCAATGTGCAAGTTTCTAATACGAGCACGGCAATTTTTCTATTTGTAATGGTATATTCTCCATTGCTAATGACTTTTTTAAAAAATTGTAATTTGTAATGGGACACATTATACATTACTTTTTTATTTGTAATGGAACACGCATCCATTACACATTACTTTTTTTATTTGTAATGGGACATGCATCTATTACACATTACTTTTTTATTTGTAATGGAACATGCATACATTACACATTACGTTTTTTATTCGTAATGGAACTGGCATCCATCACACATTACTTTTTTATTTGTAATGGCACATGCATCCATTACACATTACTTTTTTTTATTTGTAATCGGACATGCATCCATTACATATTTCTTTTGTCATTTGTAATGGAATACTTATCCAATACACATTGTTTAAAGTAATGGGTAATGCATTACTTTTACATTACTATTTTCACAACTCTGCCTGGAAATAAGATTGATCGCGGAAAAAATAATAATAAATGATGTAATTCAATTTTGAGGTACATGGTGTCGATAGAGCCATTTATTTGGAAGGATCTTCAAAAAACCGTATCGATGACTAAACTCTTGAAGTGCGAATCTCGATCCAAGCAAGAGACAATGGAACCTTTTTACATTCAGGTAATATCGTAACATCTCAACGTAAAATTGCATAAGTAAAATAAACCGTTTATCAATGCCGTTTTAGGGTGATGATTTAGCCGTGAAATTTTGTAAATCTTTGCACCGTTTTAATTCGTCATAGTCGGTACTTTCGTTCGATAACAAATTTCTTTCTCCGGACACTCGTTGTAATTTTCTTTACTTCTTCTTCTTTTTTTTGGTCTTCCTATCAAATGTTTTTTTTCTTTACTTTTAGATTATTTTCATGATGATCATGGTCGGTTGTGTCCTCTATAATAACGAAACTATCGATTTATTATTAAGTACCGTTGACTGGCGAACCAAATTATCTCGATTAATTAATAACATCAAGCCTGTCTGCCTCAGTCCGTTTAATTCTACACCACCCAAATATCTGGAAGCACCTCTTCAGGTATATCGCTACCTCTATATGGGTCTCCTGTTAAGTTGTCTCGTCAGCTGTTAATTAGGATATTTTGTCACGCGAATGAAAATATTTCTTAGAATACTTTGCTAACGTTGTTATGTTTAATTATTCATACACATTTTTTAAAGAAAAAAAACAATCAAGTTTCATTAGTGTATTGTCGCATCTGTTACTTCAGAAATATTTTTACCGTACACAATTGAAGCTCGAATGAATATTTTTTTTTAGTATTTCTTGAAGATACTTTTCCAAAAACGCAATCTGAAGTAGACGACGTGTGACGATAGTAAACAAACAAGAATAAAATCACTGTAAGCTCGAAAGAAGTATGTTTAAATTAGTTTAGAAAACGCTTGTGCCCAATATTTTGATTCCTGATAAATTGAACTTCCAAATTTTGTTTCCCACTAATTTTTTTTTCTCAAATATTGGTATTGAATTCTTTACAACAGTTTGAGTACTCTGCAAATGAGCGAAAAGTTTTTAGTCAGCTGTTTGTGGATAGATGTGAGATGTCCTTGAAAAAAAATGAAGTCCTTGATTTATCAACGATGAAAAAGAGTATTTAATTTTGCTAATCTTCAGAATGCGTTACAAAAAAAAACGCAACGTTGAAATGTGATTCGTCAGTGTGAATAAAAACGACTGAATGTCATGCATGAGTAAGCTAGATGTTTTTCTCGTTGATGAGATTTTAGAAAACATTTCGATTGCAACCCCAGATAGATTTGATATTCGGTTGAAATATCCTTACAATGTTTTTTAAATTATTATTCTGTTTACACATTATTTCGATGATGTACTTGAACATGATAATTGAGTATAATCAAGATGTTTATTTTTTATCGTTATACGTTGTCTGTAATTATTTCAGGCTGTCGGTGAAATCGAACAAGTTTATTTCGAAAATACGAGCAGACACACCATGGCAAGCACCATTTACAATATACACCTGTATCCGTCGGTGTACTTGAAAAATTTTTTACCAATCGACATTGTAATTGTATTGCCCGGACATACGGAAGAGAAATTATTAAAGGCCAGTACGATACTGCAACTTCCGACCATCGATCCGATTCAGTCGAGCATCGTTATAAAGGTAATTTTTCGATTTTTAAAAAAGCATTCGCAAATTACAATGGTCTTTTATTTAAGAAAACTACTCGTTGTTTCGCAGTTACCGCAATATCTGGAAAAAGATTGGTCCTGCAAAGGTGAGATACTGGCAAATCCAGCAGAATTTTCTGTCTGGTCATTCGAATCATTCGACAGCGCCCAAAAAGTCGTAATGGATCTTGGAATGCACACGTCATTCGAGCATGGATCAATCATTATGGCATTGTATTGCCCATTCTGGATGCTCAATAAAACGGGTTTGATGCTCTCCTACAGAGTAAGTATGAACAAAAAAATCTCCAATCAGACCAATTGTTAAAGCCGGGCTTGGCTTTCTGCGATTTTTATTTCGAGGAATGCTTGGTGTTTTTTTTTTCTTATTACGATCACTCGGGGATATAACTTGTACATGATTCATTGACTTATTTATGATTCAGGTACGTTTGATGAGAGGCAAAAGATTTTTTTTTTTTTACGTTACAAACATTTTTTTAATCTGGAAATAATTTGTTCGGCAAATGGCTTCCTCGACTCACTCTCAATTGTACAGATTTTTTATTTGTCTTTGTGATACCGATAGCTTTTGTTTTGGCTCTGACAAAAACTTTTATTTGAGTTACTCAAATTCACCCGATTTTTTCTGCTTTTCGCTCGCAGCTCATTCGTCTCATTGTCAGCGCATTATTTTAACCATCGGCTCCTTCGTATTAGAGACAAAATATTTTATATACTTAGTTGTGATCATCATTGGCAATTCCATTTGGAATTCACGAGAATCTCACTTATTTTCCAGAAATCAAGTAAAGGTGGAAAAGAACACTCGAGCCCGATCAAGGTAGAGACCAATTATTGTACTCTACTTCAGTATTCTATGCTTATTCTTAGATATGCAGTTCTTTTCATGTTTGGGTGAAGATCGTAAAAAAAAGAGGAATTTATACTATCGATGTTGTGAATATTTTTTTAACGAGGAAATAGCAGTGTTTTCTGAAAGCTCATGAATGTTCTCTTTTTTTACAACATACCCGTGATACAATACAAATGCACTGGTATATTTCAGAATCTTGTTTGTAAAATGCGACCTCGTCGGCGACATGGAGAATTTCATAGGAAGAAGGGAAAATCGGTGAATTATTGTTTTGATTTAATTTTCATTTTCCAAGCTATCAATTAAAAACGAAAATTGCAATATTACATGTGGACTTCCTATTGGCTGGCGAAATACACTTTAAATGTATACTTTTCGTGTAGAATTGACTACTAATTTAAGAAAAATCTAACGACACGCCAATTAACGATTTTTCACTAACGAAATTTCAAAGGGTTGATATCACATTATTGTATATCGTCGTGCATGCAGATCCACAAATTTCGTTCCGAATAATTCATACTAACCAGTGATTTCGTGCAGTCGAAAAATTACGTTACCTTTTGTTTTTCCCTGTTGAACCTTTTTTTGTTCTACGGTGAAGAATTTGTCTGCGACTCGACAAATATCAATCACCCCTTCGATTGCCGTGTCGTTGTTTGAAATATATTTTTTAATTTTTCAATATTTTCGCAATGTCGCCAGACTGTATTTTTCAAAAATATTCGTACTTATGCGTGCGTGTGTGCGAAAAATGCTTGTAAACTCTCTAATTTTCGTAATTTTGCAGCTATCGATGTAAAATTTTTTAGAATATAACGAAACTTGGAGTAGAAGAAAAAAAAATCCTGCAGAATGTGCACATTTTCATGCACATAATTTTCGACTATTTTGACAATGGTCTTGCAAAATTCTAAACTTAATTGTAAACAAAATTTGGTAGGTAGAAATCATATAGTTTCAACTGGACTGTTGGTGCAGACATTTTTTTCTTACATACCACTTTGTTTGTAATATTTAACTTTCCATTTCATAGAAAATTCGAACAGCATCCATAATCAAAAGGGGGGATCATTCCAAACTCTGTAGATTGTCGCGTTGATATTTCATTAGGGTGGTTTTAGCATCTTCAGAGCGTTTCTAAATTCCCAAAGGGTCGATCCACAAACCTCAAACGTTGAAAAATAGGAATAAAGGTCTGGGTATTTTGTGCACATTAGAAAAATCACACTCCTGGTTAACCCACATCCAGCGACGTATCATCTGTTGCTGGATTGGAGAAAAAAAAATTAATCGTAATCATTGTTCTGTTTATTTGTTGTTCGGGGCTTTATTTTTGGTATTCGACACATGTGGAATTTGTTGAAATCCCTTTATATTTGTCTCGACATTCCATTTTCAAGGCATCACAGGAGCTGAGCAAATGTTGTGGGGCAAGAATTATTATCCTGCAACGCTGAATCATTTGTCCCCCGAAATTCGACTTACATTGTAACAATCATCATTATACTTACAGAGTTCCGAGGATCATCTGAATGTCCTTTATCATCCGGAGACTTTCAAAGGACCGATAATGTTCTCGTTTCGCTCGAAGGTATTTTTCGGCAAGAAAAAAGCGATGGTCCGAGTCGAGGATGGCGAATGGTCCGAAAAGTTTCCCATCGATGTAGCTGGCAGTAAAGGAGTCGTTGTCTGCAAATACAATGGACTGACTTATCAGGTTTGTAAATGAGGTATTCCATACCAAGCCGACCAATTCGTGGACCCGACCATTTATGATTTTGTTGAAAATTTTCTATTTTTTTGTACGTACTAAAACTCATAACTTTTTAAAAACCGGAGATATCAAAATAAAACAAAAGATCATTTTTCCGTCTTGAGTTGCAGTTTTATAAAAAAAATACAAAAAAAATATCGATATTTATTTTCATACGTTTTTTGGAGTTTTAAACACAAAATATTTTTTTTTTCAACTTGGACCCTTTTTATTTGTTTGAAAAAATTCACCACGTTTTAAAAGCCATTTTTACAGATATAAAAAAATGAGCAGTTTGTGATATTCATAACTTGTACTTTTTTCTATTTTTTAATTCAGGGAGGAAACACGATTCCTTAGTTCACACGTGGTAAAAAATAGAAAAAAAATACAAGTTAAGAGAAGCACAAACTACCAATTTTTTAGTATCTGTAAAAATGTCTCTTAAAAAGTGGTGAATTTTTTCAAAAAAATAAAAATGGTCCAAGTTGAAAAAAAAAAATTTTGTGTCTAAAACTTCAAAAAACGTATGAAAATAAATATCGATTTTTTGTTTGTATTTTTTTTATAAAACTGCAACTCAAGACGGAAAAAATGATCTTTTGTTTTATTTTGATATCTCCGGTTTTTAAAAAGTTATGAGCATTTGAAAAAAAACAGTGTCAAATTTTGAACAATTTATTGTGGTTAATTGGGTTGTTACCGAAGATAATGTTAACCGATCGTCAATTTCAGATCGGTGTCCACAATCAACTTACGTACAATTCTCTGACGAAGCAAATTACATTCACGCCTTATTTCATACTGATAAACAATGCTGATTTCCTCATCGAGTGTCAAGAGGCTCAGAGACCGGCGGATCCAGTCACGAGAGTGAGTTTGCGATTGAAGAGAAATTTTTTCTATTTTGCGGTTTTACAAGATTAATCGACGACGATTTAATTGCATCAGGTCCAACCCGGTGAATGCTCCGCTCTGTGGCCCCACTCGGAGAGTGAACAAAAAATGCTTCGCGTGATGGTTGCTGGACTTCCCGAAAAAACTGCGCCATTCATTTACACCGATGTCCACACCACCCTTTTGAAATTAGACAACAAGGTGATACTTGCGTTTACCGCCGTTGAAAATTGATGAATTAATTTTTTTAACAATCTTAATGTATTTTACGCAGTACGGTGGTATCAACGTTGATATACAAATAAACGAGGGCGGCGTTTACATCTCTCTGTCGTCGTACAGTCACGGAAATTCACCAGCGTTGATAATCAATCACACATCCCACACGATTCATCTCTGGGAAAAAGGCTCCATGAATGTGAGGTACACATGAATGAGGAATATAACTTCCAAGCTTCTTTCACAGTATCCAACCTGAATTTTTAATATCCTTGCACGAAACTTTGATGCATCACAGATCCATTCAATCGTTCAACCGGATGTTTTATACATGGGAAAATCCATCGGGACCGCGAAGATTGGTCTGGGAAGATAACAACAAAAAAGAAATCGAAGATGATCTGCGAAAGGTACAAACGAGAGAATATTATCGAAAATTCAATGAATTAGTATCATTTATTATTCATTATGTCCAATCAGCCAATTATTTTGTGACGAGGGACATGTTTCATTTCTCAGGATAATCTGGGAACATTTATCGTTCCGGATATTGAGGAAGAGATATTTTACGTCTCGTTTCTCGATGGTATTCAACGAGTACTGTTATTCACGAACGCATTAAAGATCGCCGAAGAATGTCAATTGGCGGGTGACTTTGAAATAATCGATCAAGAGATCACTGTGAGCATTCACGGAGTCGGAGTATCACTCGTCAATAATCTGAATAGAGTTGAACTTTTGTACATGTGCATTGCGAGGTAAGATTTTTTATTTTTATATTACCGTTTTTTCCCTCGGACATATTTCCAATTTATCGTGACTCGGAAGAAACGAATCCTAATTCGACATTGCGAATTTTAGTTCCGGTATTATCTGGGAAATTCGAAAGTCAAACGGAAGTCGATGGCGTGCCTTGAATATACGAGAAGTTTGCGTGATCGAGGAAGGATTTCAGAAATACATGCGAGAGCTTCAAGTTGGAAGAGACCCACCTTACAGAGTAATGCTAGAACCGAAATTGGAAGTGAGTTTCAAAAGCTGAAAAAGCTTTTTCAAATCCTAAAAATGAGCGGAACGCGATTTCACTCGCCCTTGACAGAATTTTTCAACTTTCTATTGTTTCTTCAATTTCAGGTTGATTATGCGGAAATGAAAATGTTGAGACCCCATCGAGGATACCTTAGACGAACTTTTCAAACGGGACTCTGGCTGCAGTATCGGACATCTGCTCATCAAGTACAATTGCACGCCAAGATAAATCGTCTTCAAATCGACAATCAATTGTCCGAATGCGTATTTCCGGTTATATTAGCTCCGGTACCACCGCCGAAAAGTGTCGCCCAGAGCTCAGGTAATCAATGAGACATTTTCGTTTAATTTCAATCTCCGTCGTTCGACGCTTTGGTCATTGAATTTTCGTTACTCGTTTCAGTGCTTAAACCATTCGCCGAAATGAGTATGGTCAAGCGTTTGCTCGAGCACAGTAATGTACAACAATTTCGATACTTCAAAGTATTGATTCAAGAATTTCATATTAAAGTCGACATTGGTTTCATAAATGCCATCATGGGTTTCTTCGAGGCTGACGAGGCCAACGAGGCAGAAGAAGTGAGTATTAAAAATACATTTTGCCTTTTGCAAAGGAAATACTTTCCAATTCCCGTTTTTTGGTAGAAAATAAAACATATTTTTTGGCATTCAAAGGCATTTAAAGAATTTATGATTTTTTATTTCGTTTTCAGAGTAAGCTATTCCAGTTGGATATGAAGCTCGTTGACGAGCCTCTTCTCTATCACGTTAATCTCATCACGACCGCCGAGCAAAAAAACTTTTTCGATTTATTGCACTTCTCACCATTGAAGGTTGGTCTCTAATTGCTTTTACATTGTTTTGCCAACCTGATGATTCATTGTATTTTTTTCACACAGATACATATTAGTTTCTCGATGACCGGAAGTGGCGGTGGACCCTCGGCTGTTCCTCAAGTTCTCAACGTTTTACTCCAGGGAATTGGCGTTACTCTGACTGACATCAATGACATCGTTTTCAAGTAAATTATTTTTTCAGATGGCACTGTTTATTCTCTCAACCAATGATCTTGAACTCATTCCAATTTACTCATTGATCTTTTCCCTTTCGACAGACTCGCTTATTTCGAAAGAGACTACATATTCATGACTCACAAGCAGCTTATTTCCGAAGCAACGAATCATTATGTTGGACAAGCCATCAAACAACTTTACGTTCTCGTTCTGGGCTTGGATGTGATTGGCGATCCGTATGGTTTGGTCGTTGGCACAATGAAGGGCATAGAGGATCTTTTTTACGAACCATTTCAGGGCGCGATTCAAGGTCCCGGTGAATTTGCTGAGGGTTTGCTTCTGGGCGTCAGAAGTATGCTCGGACACACGGTCGGCGGAATGGCAGGTGCCGTTTCCAAGATCACCGGTGCCATGGGTATGATTAATTAATTACCATTCAACATTAAGATACAAAAAAATGGCTGGGATTTAATTAAAAAAGTATTACTTCAGAGATTTGGTGGTAAAAAAAATTTTGAAATCAGATAAAAATGCTCGTTATCATTCTAACTTTTGTAATTTCGCCACGATTAATCAAGACTTGTTATAAAAGAGACTCGGTGAATGATGGAAAAAGAATAAGAGAGCTTGAATGTTGAAATGTAAATTGACGATTTTTTTTAAACCGTTGAATTCTCTTTCAGGGAAGGGTCTCGCAGCTTTGACCTTCGACAAAGACTATCAGCGCAAGAGACAAGAACAACTGAACAAGCAACCTGCCAATCTTCAAGAAGGTCTTGCGCGAAGTGGAAAAGGCTTGTTTATGGTATTATGAAGAAATTGTACAAATATTCTAAAATCGCAAAATATTTATTCGTGGCAGTGATAATGATGAAATGGTGCATCCGTTATTAGGGTGTATACGACGGAGTCACCGGTGTTGTAATGAAACCAATATCCGGAGCTAGAGAGGATGGAGTCGAAGGATTTTTCAAAGGCGTTGGAAAGGGTATGGTAGGACTTGTAACTCGCCCGACCGCAGGCGTAATAGATTTCGCAAGTGGATCATTTGGAGCGGTCAAAAGGTATTTGAAAAAAACTATTTTGACTTTGAATTAAAGAATTCATGTAAAAAAATAGTTTTTATAATATTTAACTCGCTTCGTCACAGGGCAACGGAGTTGAGCGAAGAAGTCAAGCGAACGCGACCACCGAGGTTCTTACTTCCGGATAGTCTCGTCAGGCCTTATCTTCGAGACGAGGCCGAGGGAAACAAAATTTTATTCGTAAGATTTATCGTGATACTTTGTCCGTCGAGAGAAAAAATATTGCTCGTTTGATTATCGAGTTTATGGTTATAATCAGAGTTGTGAAAATAGTAATGTAAAAGTAACGCATTACCCATTACTTTAAACAATGTGTGTTGGACAAGTTTTCCATTACAATTAAAAAAAGTAATGTGTAATGGATGCGTGTTCCATTACAAATAAAAAGTAATGTGTAATGGATGCATGTGCCATTACAAATAAAAAAAGTAATGTGTAATGGATGCGTGTTCCATTACAAATAAAAAGTAATGTGTAATGGATGCGTGTTCCATTACAAATAAAAAAAAGTAATGTGTAATGTATGCATGTTCCATTACAAATGAAAATAGCAATATGTAACGGATTCGTGTTCCATTACAATTAAAAAAAGTAATGTGTAATAGATGCATGTCCCATTACAAATAAAAAAAAGTAATGTGTAATGGAAGCATGTGCCATTACAAATAACAAAAGTAATGTGTAATGGCTGCGTGTTCCATTACAAATAAAAAAAGTAATGTGTAATGGATGCTCGTTCCATTACAAAAAAAAAAGTAACGTGTAATGTATGCACGTTCTATTACAAATTACAATTAAAAAAATAAGTAATTTGTAGTGGAGAATATTCCATTACAAATAGAAAAATTGCCGTGCTCGTATTAGAAACTTGCACATTGCTGTCTCATTATTTTATTTCACTCACTAAAAGTTTATCCACAATTATCACAAATTATCCGTAAAGTTAAAAAAAAAGAACATGCACATTATTCAGGGATTCAATGAAGCGACAAATTTTGTATCAGTAACTTGTAATTTTTATTATATTGCTTATAATCATGGGTAACAGCGTGTAAAAGCAAGTTCAATATAAAGTTGGATAATTTTTGGGGTTGAGTACATTTTCATACTTCATATTTAACGATGAACTGTCTGCTTTTTTTGTATTTTTTAACTTTATCGATGATTTGTGATAATTGTGGATGAACTTTTACTGAGCGAAATAAAATAATGAGACAGCAATGTGCAAGTTTCTATTACGAGCACGGCAATTTTTCTATTTGTAATGGAATATTCTCCACTGCAAATTACTTTTTTATTTGTAATGGTGCATACACCCATTACACATTACTTTTTTTATTTTTAATGGGACATGCATCCATTACACATTACTTTTTTATTTGTAATAGGACATGCATCCATTACACATTACTTTTTTTTATTTGTAATGGAACATGCATACATCACACATTACTTTTTGTATTTGTAATGGAACACGCATCCATTACACATTACTTTTTCTATTTGTAATGGCACATGCATCCATTACACATTACTTTTTTTATTTGTAATGGGACATGCATTCATTACACATTACTTTTTTTAATTGTAATGGAACACGCATCCATTACACATTATTTTTTTTATTTGTAATAGTACACTTATCCATTTCACCTCATGCAGTGTAATGGGTAATAAATACAGTAATTTATTATCAAAGTAATGCATTATTACATTTACAACTCTCGTTATAATTGATATTTCAGGATCTGGAGAAAGGAAAATACGCGAATACCGACATTTACTTCTACCACGTTTACGTGAACAAAGACGTACTGCTGCTTACCGACAAACGAATAGCGTATCTGGAACGCAATGAACTGTTCGGCGGCTGGAAGGTCGATTGGGCATATCCGTGGCAGGAGATCGGTGAGTCGCCCAAAATCGTCGAAAAAGGCGTTCAAATATTCATGAAGTCCGGCCATAAGAAGAAGAAATTCGGTAATTTGTTCGGAGGTCCTGATCATAGCAAGATCGTCTTGATCCCGGATTACATTGCCAGACAGGTTGGTGAAAGATTGATGATCCAAATGTCGATGCAAAAATCTAAATTCGAAAAAACAAAAGCAGTAAAAGGAAATTAAACATTTCTCGTACGCAATTTACTTTGCAGATGGTGTACAACAAAATACAGGAGCAAATTAATCAACTCGAATCGTAAATCAGTGATAATGCATTGGACCACTCGTTATCGCGAATCACACACTTTAAATCTGCATAATTTACATCCGATTGCTGTATCGAGCTTCCTGCGCATCGGCAGAAACAAAGTTTCTACGAGTCTTTGAAAAAGATCGTGTCAGCGGATCATTTAACGTCCACTGGAAGACTGACACAAAGAAAAAGCTAAAAATTGCCTTAGGCAATGAAAAAAAAGGAAACGCTTAGCAATCTTTTCTAAGGCCGAGATACCATAAAGTACTTGGAATTTGTAATTGCGGGCCAAGTATTAAGTTCAATCGCGACGAGCTGTCCGCAAGTTCGTCGAAAATCAGTACAACGATCGATTTTCAATCCTCGTACACGCTCTTCAAAAGGCGCACAATTTTTTTTCTCTTTTTTTTGTTACCTCTGAACCATTGAATTTTATTTTATATACTAATTTCTTACGTTCCGTCAACTGTATATAGAAATTATACCTTTGTATATTTTTGTTCGAATGTTTGAAACTTTGCGACTCTTTGAAGATATATTCAAGAAAGAATTTACGTTCAATATGTAAAGTTCCAATAGACTTTGAGTCTCATTTGTCGTTCGTGAGATGTAGGTACGAAAAAAAATCAAGTTAGCGTAATAACCGAAGAGGCGAAGCATGAAATGTTCGCAATCGAATGAAACGAGAGAGACTCGTTTTATTCGAGCGATAGAATTTTTTAAGCCTATACCTGTTGAACGCACCGTTTCCTATATTAACGAATGATTCGTGTAGCTTGAGGTGCCTTTTTACGTTATATACATGACAGAGTCAGATATATGAAGATGTACTTTAACGAATAACGAATAAAAATGTATCGAATAATTTGATAAAAATGATCATTAATTTTTATTGCACACGTTGATATTACGTTGAATCCTTAAAAATTCTGGCTGCGCTCAATTGTTTTGTGTTAAAATCGCAGTTCGTGTATAACCTTTCTCAAAAGTCAGAGACAAGTACGCCACTTTTATTTTTTGGTTTTTTTAATCGTTTTTTTAAGAAGATATTCGATGGGTAGTACACAGCCTCGTTCGAATAACATGTCAGTAAGAGATTGTCTTTTGCAATCCATCATTAATCTCTAATAATGATTGATGATGATGAATTTTGTTAATAACTGTTTTACGCTAATTTTCCCTGATTAATGTCTTTGTTATGTTTGCTTCAAGAATAATTAGTTCAATTAATTTCGTAGGTTCTTATATCCAAGCGCAATTACAATCATTTGTTCATCTGGAAACAAACCCTGAAAGGTCATATTTTTTAAATTATTCAACTATAATTGTGAACAACAATCCAAATCGCCAATCATAGACGATCTTCCAAAGAACAAAAGACAAGGAAAGTTTGAAGGGCAAATGATCGTCATTGGCAATCCTTGCGACGCAAGGACAAAATATTTCAAAGATTTAACGGAATATAATAATTATGTTTTGATTCAGAAACCAAATTCCGGATCATCCACCGCCGCCTTACGAACCTCCACCGGGACGACCTCAGCAAAATCCACAAAATTCTCCATATG
The DNA here is from genome assembly GCA_946863875.1 of Alloplasta piceator. Classification (NCBI taxonomy): domain Eukaryota; kingdom Metazoa; phylum Arthropoda; class Insecta; order Hymenoptera; family Ichneumonidae; genus Alloplasta; species Alloplasta piceator. The sequence goes on from OX333073.1 coordinate 57,139,181, forward strand.
GATATCAAGATTCGGATCAGAGAATGGCACAGCATGTGATACCAATGATGATGGGTGGACCACCGTACTTACCGCCCTTGACGAAAGGTCAAAAAATCAGAAGTGTGAGCGAGAATCAACAGCATGATCATTTAATCCTATGAAGCAAATTTAAGTAAACTTACTCCGCATTTTCAATTAAAGAGCAAAGAATCGAAAAAAAGGTTTCTTCCCATTTGGAACTTGCAGAATAAGTTTATTGATGCAAAGAGTTTTAAATGCCTAAAAATTTGTACAACATGGCATTTCCAAAACGACTTGTAGACAATTTTGTAAATGTTTTATTGGTATTTTCAAACAAAAAGGGTCCCTATACTGTGACGGTGACCGATAGCATGGTGATGCAACGAGAAAGACAAAATCAGGAAATCTATCGAACGTGGTTGGATATGCAACAGCAAATTCCTGATGAACCTGAGGACGAATATTACGCTGAATTCAAACACGCAAAAGTTCGAAGGACATTCGTACAAAAAGTTTTCTTCATACTTTTCGTACAATTTTTGTTCACGACGCTGTACGTTGCGTTCTTCATGTTTCACGAGCCAGCAAAAATATTCATAAAGAAACACTGGTACCTTTGGGTCTTTGCCCTGTAAGAAAAGTATCCGATTTAATTCACGAGATGCATTGTCAATGTCGATTTTTTGTGTTTTTAATCATCATCGATTTTCAAGTAAACGTTAATTTAATAGGGTAGCATTCATGATATCCTACTGCACGATATCATTGTCAGAGTGCGGAAGACAAAAATCCGGATGGGGTGGAACTTGCCTGATACTTTTGGTAATTTTTAATTCTCTCTGGCGAATATTCGAATTATTCGAATAATTATGTTTTACGCTTAAACTGATCGATTTCGATGAGAAGTTATGTTGTTCTATCATATATTTAACTTAATCATTATATTTCTTTAATAGTTCATTACTGAAGTAATTAAAATTTTAATAAAACAACTTTTAAAAGAAATTTTCATTACCAACCTTTTAATGAAATGTAAAATTTAAAATAATTTGTTTAGATATTATGAAAATACATCGTTAGAAAAAATAACAAATAACATTAATACGCTGATTCTTAGTCAAGTGTAATTGAATTTTTCAAAAGTTATACTCTTTTCATTTGTCTGAATTTTGATAAAATTTCAACGACTATAAAAAAAAGTCATCCTCATTTTTCTCTTTTCTCAGTTTTAACAATTATTGAATGTTAAATAAGAAACAATTTTTTATTGTTATGATCGATGAGCATTTTCAGCCACTGACATTAATTTATTCAATAATTTCAACAATGCAAATATTTATTTAGGTTTTCATCACAAACAGCCATTGCAATAATATAGTCTGTTACTTTTTTTACTAGTATTTAGGAGTGGGCGAATAATTCGTAAATTCGAATACTCGCGCGCCCCTATTCTATATTTATGTTTTGTTTTATCTTCGATTTTTTCACTATCAAATGAAGAATATATATTCAAAAGTAATATCTTCATAGACTTTGGCAGAATCACATTTGTCAGCCTATGTCACGGTCCACTTTGACATCGAGATAATGTTAATAACAATGGGCACGACTGCTGCAGTTACAATTTTAATAACATTGGCTGCAACTTGTTGCAAGGTATTTTCTTTCTTCCTTGACTTTCCGAATTTTTAACATTCTATACTTCCAAAAAATTCGCATATTTATAAGTTGTATTCATTTCTTCTCTTACCCCTTTCAAAATTTTTAATGTACTTTTAATTAATTTTAGAAATTAGTAATTTAAAAACACTAAAATTACAAAAATTCATTCTTCTCATAGTGTGACTTCACAAAATATGCTGGATTACTGAGTATATTTGTGCTCGTGTGCACCATAGCAATTTTCTTGTTGATCTTCGGGTTAATGTTCACCCATGTCAAGGTCATCGTATTGATATTAGGCGCTCTGGGGGCGCTCATATTCTCACTGGTTCATAAAAAAAAAATCTTTATACTTGATTACAGAAAACAATTCACGAAGACGACATTGTGTTAAAATTTTTGAAATTGTTTTCAGTATCTCTACTTTGACATACAAACGATTATGGGCGGAAGAAAAATCGAAATTGGGCCCGACGAAGTAATCTTTGCCACCACTCAGATCTATGTGGATATTATGGGACTCTACAGATATTTACTCATTTTAATCGGCGGTCTTCACTCAAGATCCTAGATTTCGAGTGTGTACATACATTTATACATGTAAACACGTGTTTCCTAAATAAAAATATATAGCATGAATCATAATGTCCACATTTCTTCCTTTTTCTGACCTCTTGAACTTTTAAAACAGGAGCTATATATGGGGCATTCCATCCCAAATCGGACAGTTTGAAAAACTGTTTTTTTTTTAATTTCCTCAATTTTTTTATATTTTTGAGTGCCCATCAAAAGACCCTTCCTGTTAAATTTTGATATTTTTTGGATTACCCGTTCATAAAGATATTAAATTAACAAAAACACCGCTCTTTTGTTGGTATTTTGGTCATAACTTCTTTAATAATGGTCCAAATTAAAAGTTTTTTTTCAAAATTTTTGTTTTTTATGGCTTTTTCAGAAAAAAAATACAACAAAAATATTCGACGTGTTTTTGAATGAGTTTTTTGAGCTTGAAACGTTAAATCGCGTTTTTAAAAGTGAATGTCATTTTTGATTTTTTTTTTTAATTTTTTGTTTCAAACATCTATCTATTCAACAATTTTTAAGACTAGTCCGATCGTGGGATCTCAATAACTACTGTTTTTTTCGATTTTTGAAAATTAATTTTTTTTTTTTAATAAATTATTATGAATACCAATTTTTGTTACTGTATATTTTTTTTTAATCATTTCGAATTACAACAAAACAAAAATTTTGAAAAAAAACTTTTAATTTGGACCATTATTAAAGAAGTTATGACCAAAATACCAAAAAAAGGAAGGGTCTTTTGATGGGTACTCAAAAATATAAAAAAATTGAGGAAATAAAAAAAAAAGTTTTTCAAACTGTCCGATTTGGGATGGAATGCCCCATATACTTCTGGTTTTTGAATATCTTCATTACCACGTTTAAAAACAAAAAACAGTAACTCACGCCACCGCCATTTTTGCCTCATTTTAGCATCATCTTAGGCCTATTTTAGCCTCATTTTTGTTAAGTTTTGGCTGTTCCAAAATTTATTCTCTGCGTACCCCCATAAGGATTGAGGCAAAAAAATTTAAAAAAGGCACATCTAGAGAATTTGAAAACGAAAAAAATGACTGAAAGAAGTCTGTAGTATCAAAAACGCGGGAGTTATGGCTGTTCAAAAATGTATTCTCTGCGTACTCCCTTAAGGATTGCGAAAAAATACATTTAAAAAAAGGAAGAGTCAAAAATATGCCAAAAGCTATTTTGCACCGCTCATCGACTGGGTCCTCGGTCGTGCGCGTGCGCTGCTCTTACTGAACAGCTGACGCCGGCCACGTGTAGTGTCAGTTTACGCCGTTCACGCCAATTCGCGTTTCCCCCGACACAATCATTAAATCCGATAAGATCTTATCAGTATCTCCTACTTTTCAATTCTCGATCTATCGTATCGTTCCATAGACCCATACGTTGTTTATGTTCACTGGTAGTCCATGCGGTAATGATACAACGAATTGCGATTTTGTCTCGTAGAATTGTGAACTTAGCACGTGAGGATCTTCAATTACACAAAACATTTCAACGGTATTCAACGTATCCTCTGACTGTGCCACATATTATTGTCGAATTTCTCTCATAAATGGTAATTGAGAAAAGAATATATATTTTGCATTTATTCGCATTGTTCGAGTTACAAAAATATCTGTTGACTCTATTTCTCAGATGAATATCGCAACTCAAAATTTGTCAATCAGAATCGGAGCGTCAATGAAATTATGCGCACGAACAATGTTAGTCCAAGGAAGAAACGCAAGCTCGAATCATCCACAGGATGATGTTTTGTTCCAAGAGGTCAGCCACTGCATTTTTTTGTTTATCTTCCATTTTATACTGAAAACACACAATGCCCAATTTTTAATTGCAGGTGGGGGACAGAGGGCTCGTAACATTGAACAGACCAAAGCCTCTCAATGCCCTGAACACCGCTATGGTAATGAAAATTCATCCTATGATGAAGAAATGGGAGAATTCAAAGAGCGCCGTGATCTTGAGAGGAACAGGTGGCAAAGCATTTTGCGCCGGCGGCGATGTCAAGTCAATCGTCGTGGCTCTCAACGAGCCTGGAGGAGAAATTCATGGACACGAGTTTTTCAAAAATGAATATAGGTATTTTTGCAATGAAGAGCCTTTCCTCAATAACCGAAGCCTTTTCGGTCTATTCATTCAGGGGGAATGATGGAACCATAAAACAGCTACTTTCCCTCACGTACAGGTTCTGTCTGTAGTTTCCCCTTAAGAACTCACCCTCTGCATTGACTTGAGCAAAAAAAAACCTCTGCTTGATCGCGAGGTAAATTTTGAAGATTTTGATTCACATCACAATGTTGACCCTTTGTCATTGTGCATATAAATTTCTAGAAAAAATAAATCAATCGCGTCCTTTATTTTCAGTTTAAATCACTATATTGGAACATACAAAAAGCCTTTCGTATCGTTAATTCATGGTATCGTGATGGGCGGCGGAGTCGGTTTGTCCGTGCACGGTAAATATCGCGTTGCAACGGAAAACACACTATTTGCAATGCCGGAAACTGCCATAGGATTGTCTCCGGATGTCGGCGCTACATATTTTTTACCCCGTCTGCGAGGAAAGCTTGGCCTTTACTTGGGTCTCACTGGACACAGATTACGAGGTCAGCGATGAACCTTCATAACGTACGATTCATCGATACAATCAGGAATCGATAATTAGTGAATTATTCATTTTTTCAATCAGGAATCGATGTGCTACATGCTGGCATAGCTACGCATTACGTTACCGCTGATAAGCTCGAAGATTTAACCAAAGCTCTACTGGAATCTGGCTCTCGTGATATCGGCGAAATTCTCGATAAATTTCAACCGAAAGATCTTAACAATGATTTTTCTCTAGATCCATTTATCCGACAGATCGATGAATGTTTTTCAGCTGAAACAGTCGAGGAAATAGTCAGCAGGTAAATCGAGCAGGGATCCCACAACTTTTCCCGAGAAACCTACAATTTTTTTTTTTTGCTACAAGATATCCATCGATCTCTGTCAATGACGATTTTTTCTGTCGCAGATTAAAAAAGGACGGTACAAATTGGTCGAAAGATGTTTTGCAATTGCTCGGAAAAATGTCGCCCACGGCTCTCAAAGTTGCCAAAGCGGCAATCGATAAAGGACGGGAGTTGAACTTAGCGGACTGTCTAAAAATGGAATACAGATTGTCGTGTTCGGCTCTCAAGCGAGATTCTGATTTTTACGAAGGTGTCAGAGCCTTGCTGATCGATAAGGATCAAAAACCTGCTTGGAATCCAAAAAGCCTCGAAGATGTAACGAACGAGCACGTTCTTGGGTTTTTCACGAAAATTCCCGCAGGCGGTGATTTGACCTTCTAGAGGTCAATATATTTATTCAAGAACATATTGCTGTGGAATCTCCCATAACACGATAATGATGAGATATATATAGATATATATACAATTTTTTTTTATTGGCAATAAAATGAAAATTTATTTTAGGTAAAAAGAATCAAAAAAATAATTTCCATAATTTCTTAAGGTAAACACAACACTTTTTCATTTATACATTCTAAACGACGAAAAATATATTGTTGCTCTGCGACGTTTACGCATAGGGAAAATGTTTAACCGCCAATAATCCGAGGGTCTCAATCACCGTTGAAAAAAAAAATCTTTTATGCATCCAAAAGTCTCAGAAGGTGCTGCTTCAATTTCAAAATAGTTAGAAAAACTGTCACTTCGACTCGTTCTTTGCGTTTGTCTGCAAATTCAAAATTAAATTGTGAACAAATTTACAAAGAGGTCCAACGAGGCTTTAAAAAAAGAAAAATATTTTGACACCGGAGATATTGACAGTCTTTCGTGAGTAAATGGAACGAAAATTTTGCCAAATTCGATCCTATCCGTGAAGTAGGCAGAGAATAACGGAGCTATGAAGATACATTTTCGAATTTGTTAATCCCGGCAGAATCTCCTGAAATCCGAATTGTCGCTCACTACTGAACGCTCGAATTTAGTTTTAAAAAAATGTGTACATTAAGATATAATGTTTCGCATTGGTATATTTGTATGTACCGTTTATTGATTTTGCAATATGCAGAAAGTGGAATTTAATGAATCCTATCGATTGAATTTCAAAATCAATTAGTAAAATTAACGATCACCAGTTTTCATTGAATTTACATTGTAAATGTTGAAGCGTATTTTTTTTGCTTTCTTACAGTAACAATATTTTGGACATAACGGTCGAAACAATGTTACAAATTAAACGTGAGGCATATATATATATATGCTGAAAGCAAAATAGATTTTTTTTAAATAGAACACATTTACAATGTTCGTTAAATCTAATTTGCGAAGTATGACGAACGAATCTACGCTTGGTCCGTTATAACGTGACATCCAGAATGAAGGAACAAACCTGAAGAAGACTCTCATCGTTCTTAAATAATTATTTTTATTTCGTGTTTTTTTCAAGATTTTGTTTTTATTATTTATATATCAAAATTTTTAAACCCCCTCTATTCGTCGCGGTGACTCGTAGCACTGTTTTACATGAGATTATTAACAGAGATGACGTAAAACTCGTGTAATTCATTAAGCCCTTTGTTGAAAAATCGAGGCTCTATCGAACGTTAATATCAGATGATTAATTCCTAACGATGGGCGTCGATTCGAAGTTTCAAACTGTCGAATCGGCCCCCCCATGATATTAACAATCTTCGCGCGAAGAATAAACTGGATCGAGAGAGGGTATAATCGTCGATGGTAGAAATTTGTATGTGTTTTTGTTTGTGTTATTCTTTCGTTTAACGTTAATTACGTGGGTTCAGTCAATGTACTGGGCGAGCCAGCGGAAGCCTTCCCCGTAACCCTGTCTCTTCAGTACCGAGCACATGTACAATTCCAGAGGACGACCGGGAATGTCAGACCGCGCAATCTTACCCTGAAAGGCAAATTTTCAAAATTACAATTCAACCATTATTATCCTATGACAAGCACAGGGTTGCAAGTAATGCATTACTTTTTGTAATGCATTACAAAAAAATTTCATTGCCCATTACAATGTAGTGTGTAATGGAAAACATTCATTACCCATTACAATGTAGTGTGTAATGGAAAAAAAATTCATTGCCCATTACAATGTAGTGTGTAAGGGAAAAAATGTAATTACCCATTACAATGTAGCGTGTAATTGACAAAATTTTGCTTGTTCGTTACAACTTAGTGCGTAATGGAAATTTTTGACATTTTTTTATTATATCGTAGTAGTTTTTTGGCCTGGGTTAAAATAAGCCAATACTAGTAATAAAGTGGTCGCATGATCATTTAGAACGGCAAGAAAAATTTCATGCTTAGTGCCCCACACTTTTATTCTTATTCTTTCCTATTCTTTGTAATTGACACTTTTATAATTTTCTTTTATAATTGACGATTCGAAAAACTTTTTTGAAAAATAAATTCGTCAGTGCCATTGTCTGCCCGGTGGAACGGCTTTTCAGCTACGCAACGATGATGAACGCTCCTAAATTCAATAGGATCACAGAAAATCACTTTGAGCAAAGGATATTGGCCAAAGCAAACGTTGAAAAAAAGTATATTTATAGAAGTGCAGTTCAACGTTCAACCTTTTTTATGCATATAGATGCTTTTTAGAATTTAAGGTACCTAAGTCATTAAAATGTAAAGCAAAATTGCAATAATTTATTCATCTATATTTTTCCATTCCCAAAATTGCAATTACACATTACATTGCAATGGGTAAAGGACATTTTTTCTATTACACACTACATTGTAATGGGTAAAGGAAATTTTTTCTATTACTCACTACATTGTAATGAGTAATGAAAATTTTTTCCATTACACACTACATTGTAATGGGTAATGAAAATGTTTTCCATTACACACTACATTGTAATGGGTAATGGAGTTTTTTTTTTATTACACACTACATTGTAATGGGTCATGTAAATTTTTTCCATTACATACTACATTTTAATGGGTAATGCAAATTTTTTCCATTACACATTACATTGTAATGGGTAATGAAGTTTTTTTCCATTATATACTACATTGTAATGGGTAATGGGTTTTTTTTTCATTACACACTACATTGTAATGGGTAATGAAATTTTTTTTCATTACACACTACATTGTAATCGGCAATGGAAATTTTTTCCATTACACATCCTAAAAGTAATGAATACTGCATTTATTTTACATTACAAATTTCGCAACCCTGGACAAACATTATAATTTAATAATAATTACTGGTTAATATTTTATAGAATATTCACAATTTAATTTATATTCGACATTAGGTTCCATTTTTGATGCATTTGTCTTTTGTTTTGCTACTTCCGCAATTTGTTTGAGATTTATCTGCATTATAATGTTATGCTTTAACAGGCTTTCTTATAGTTATTCATAATGGTTACTCATAATAATCAGCGTACCTTTCCAGTTGTCTGACCGTAAAGATTGAAGCAATTTCTAAGTTCATCCTCGGACACGGCGTCTTGTTTATCAATCTTATTGCCTAGAATAAGTACCGGACACGCGCACAGCTGTTCGTCCGTCAAAAGAACATCCAGTTCAGCTCTTGACTCGGGTAACCGATTTCTGTCGCTCGCATCGACCAAAAATACTATGGCATCCACGGCCGGGAAATAGTCCTTCCAGACTCTTCGTGCTATGAAATATTGAATATATATTTTTAAACAAAAATTCCCCAATAAAGTCTTTACTCGAAATACTTGAAGTTCAATTGAACAAACAAATCTACAAATATATTATTTTTATAAAAAATTTAAAAAAAACCGAGCAATACCGGGTGAATAATTTTTATCAATGATGAAAGAAGTTTTAATTATTCATCGAGTATCACAAAGTCTTTCAAGTTTCCGTTAAAAGAATACATTTGTCGATTTTCCATTCAGCTGGACGTTCTGACTTTTACATAGATGAATATCTTTTTTTTTCTTGCTGACATATAATCTTGAAAATGATATCCGATGCAAGTAAAACGTTATCTTATGTTAAAATGGTTTGCAATTTTAACAACGTACCTTGCGTATGACCGCCAAGATCAAACGTTGTGAATCTGATGCTGCCAATGGACAGCTCCTCGGACGCTAAAAAGAACAGAAATGGATTCAAGTAACTCTTTTGTTTTTCCCCACGGTTTGACGTCAGTGCCGCGAATCGCGCCAATGGGTCAAGGTCCGATCGATATTTGCATGAATATACCAAACGACTTTGAATCGCGATTCATGTTTACATATCGACGATGCAAGTTCTTGAACAAAGAATTGGCAAATGGAGTATTGATGATAAATTGGGGATAACATTTCCAGATAGAAAAATGTCCGGATGATACGCGCCAAACAGATTGACGATAATACAGCTTGGGAAATGCTCATGAATCAATAATATGTAAAAATAAATATGAGTTCTCACGTTATTTGAAAAATCGATAAACAAATAACACGAATTTAGGGCAATATAACCAATTAATCAATTGAATCGTTAATTACTCGGATGCAATGTAGGGACATGTTGCGCCAGCCGATCGTCCTTCAACATGTGAAGAAGCGTGGTTTTTCCCGCATTATCAAGACCAAGGAACAATAGCTTTCCACCCTTTTTCCACAAGCCTGCGGACAAAGAAAACAAAGAAAAACGATCATGTCACGTATCAACGGTTCAAACTCACTGCCGTTGGTTAACGGAAGAGTATCGATGTAATTATCTTCTTCTTAGAAATTTGGCACGACGCACGGCTCTGGGAAAACCTAAATAGTTTGAGATCGAAAAACAAAGCTCGAAATTGTTCTCTCGAAGGACAAAAACTGAAGTCCCGTATATCGGTTCGGCGATCAACGAAATACGAGCATATCCGTGATTTCTTCTTCTTCCTCTTTCCTTCACAAATGTATGCGAGCGAATGAAGTAATTTTGACAAAGATCCAACGAATTTTTATTTACCGAGGTAGCCCAGGACTCCGGTGAACCAATCCAATATGAACATGTTTAGCAGCTGAAGGATTTGTCGTCTCGACGAACGAAGAAATTGCCTCGATCTTCGGATGACTCTGCAAAAAGCAACGTCGCGTCACAAGATAGTTTATAGTGATGCCGAAGAGTGACGGATTATTATTATTTTTCGTTCTTTTATCAATTATTTCGATCCGCGTAATCGGAGTAAATCGTGCGACGCGCGGGACTCAAACTGGACGTCCGCAATGTGGGGCGCGATTGTAAATTAAATCAATGAGCCGATGAGATGCGTATCCGAGGTAAATTAGAGAGCGCGAAAAATGGAGGTACAAAGGAGCCCGGAAGGAGCAATCGCAAAAATAAACGCAAGACTGTGACACGCGACGAGAAGATACGAGACGAACGCGTAGTAGAGACGAGCAAAAAATAAATCTCGTCAAGTCGGTTTCTCTCTCTCTCTCGTCGTATATTAATGTGGCCGAAAATAACACGAGATAGAGACGTCTCTTGGAACTTCGCACTCTGAACGCGGACACTTTTTGCGAGACCGCTCGATCATGCACAAAATTCAAGATCAAACATACGATAATCTATGTCATTGAAATTGTAACAAAGAATTATTCAACGTCGTTAACGTACCCGATATAAAATAAAAAAGAAAGGTGCGCAAAGACAGTCGGGTGTACAGACGGACAAATACTTGCCTCCCCCCACCTGATGAAAATGTCACTGCCGTACGGGCTTTAGTTGGCAGTGATGACGTCTACTTCCGGTCGCCATCTTGTTTCGACAATTGAAAATTAACGCGGGAGTTTCAAACGTCCCAAACTCATCTCGATCTTTCTGCAACATTCTTTTAGCAGGGAATTCGTATTTTTCGAATATTCTGATAACTAATCTCAAATTCTGATACAGAGGCAGCTCAACTATGGTTTGTTGCTCAGAGAAATTCGCGATAATACGGAAATTGAAGAAGTAATACGATTTTGTTGGTAGGCCGAGATTCGTTCTTATCGACAAGAATTATTCTGCAATTATAAAAAAATTAGAATAAACATTAATTTTTGTCTACTTAAAAATCTCAATTTTGATTGTATAATTGATATTTTTGAGAAAAGCCTCCCCCCTCCCTCTGCGCCCGCGCCCCACGCTCTTGCCCTTTCAATCCTTTCATATTGCTCCCAGCAGAACTCAGCAAGATAATTCTTCCGTGCTATAATTTCGCATTAATGGATTTTCGTTCAGCGTTGTCGGAGAATCTTTGAATTAAAATTTTCTGCCGGAATGAAATATTCAATTTCGTGGTCTTGCAATCCGTGTGATCATCCACGTTTGAAAGAACGAGAAAAAATAACAAAAGAACACTAACCTCTAAAGACATCGAGTTATAAAAAAAATAACACTTGATTATCAATTTAATACGGAATATTGCGTCACAGGGAACGTATAAATTATCACTAATAATGGCTGAAGTAAGCGACAAGGGGATTCACGAGAGAGCTATTAAATTAGTGAAGGATATCAATTATGGGTAAGTTCGGTTAAGCTCAAAAATTTTGGAGTTATCAATGAAACAGTCAAATTCCATGGATAAACAATGCCGTGCCTGACATTCGAAACTTTTGTTAATGTACAGAAAAATTAATTGCACCTATGACATTGTCGTGGCGACTGTTTCGATGCTCAAAGATATTATCACAAACTCGCAATGGAGCACCGCCAAGTAAGCAAATTGCATCGTCAAAAAAATCATTAACTATCCATCGAATATACTTTTAAATGTACTCATTTTTTTTTTAAATATAAATATTATAATCAGAATGCTCATGGAGCTGATTACGCTCAATGGAAAATATATCGTCGCTGCGATCCCTCTGGAAGCTTGCATCGGGAATATGGTACGCAGAATATTACAAATCATTAGAGAGGAATATACGCTGGAATTGAAAAACAAGCCCGAAGAGGCAGATCCGCAAGAATCTCTCCACAAAATTTTAACTTCGGAAGGAGATCAGGACATCGATTTCAATATTTCCGTACCCGATCTAAAATCGGCACTCATAGAACACGTGAACGAATTTGAAGTTGAATTGGAAACATGGTAAATTATCAAGGCAATTAAAATTCTACTCGCAGCCCTGTAAAACCTTTTTTGTACAAGAAAAAAATTCTTTTACAATATTAATGCTTATTGAAAATTTCTAAAAAGTGGGACTGAACATGTCTGGTTCCATGAAAATAGGGTGAGGAAGAGTTTGTCTCGTGAAAAGAGAAGCAATAAAAATGTATTGTTTACAGCTTGGGAAATATAACGGAGCAGGCGTCGGAACACATTCACTCGAATGAGATTATAATGACTCTGGGAAGGTCAAAGCTGGTCGAGGAATTTTTTAAAGAAGCTGCGGAAACGCGCGCTTTCGAAGTGATTGTCGCAGAAGGAGGACCTTTTTTGAATGTACATGGGAAAACAATGGTTTATTGAGTATTATTTTTTCGAGAATTTGTCATGTTTGCAAATCAATGGTACTTTTTCAAGGGTCAAGAAATGGCGGTAAATCTTGCAAAGGCAAAAATTAAAACGACACTTATCTCGGACGTGGCAATATTCGCGATGATGTCGCGAGTCAACAAAGTAATCATCGGTACTCATACGGTAATGGCCAATGGTGGACTCAAAGCAACTACGGGATCACACACAGTCGCACAAGCCGCGAAACATTATTCCGTCCCTGTAATGGTATTATTGCCACTCTACAAATTATCGCCGTTGTATCTGTGCTCGTACGAGCAAGATGGTTTTAATAGACACGCCGCACCGACGCAAGGAGTCATCGACGGCGCTAACGCCCCTCTAATGGAAAAAATACAGGCTTACAATCCAGTTTTCGATTACGTTCCACCGGAATTAGTGACCCTATTCATCTCAAATACGTACGTACATTTCACTATTAATTCACTTTGAAATTCTGTTTACCTTTAATAATACCTTAATCCAAGATATTATTTTTAAATAGCATTGAATGGAAAAAAAAGGATTTCTTTCGGAATTTTTTTCATGTTTTTCAATTACTCTGAGGAGATTCGAGGAAAGTACTTAATAGCTGAGGCATTCCACGTCAAGTCAGCCACCCCATTTTTTGAAATCGAGAAAATCGCATACAAATTTTTAGGAAGTAGTTCTAACTATCAAGAAAATTCGTGATTTTTTTCAGAGTTTAAATCACATATTTTAGCCGGAAAAAAATACAAAAATTTTGTTTGTCCCATTTTGTAACTCGAAAATTATTCATTGTATGAAAAAAAAAGTACAACATGGAATTTAGGATTTTCAACGTACTTTTCACTGAAATTTTTTACAAACTCCTCCGAAAGTTGTATATGCCATTTTCGGAGCAAATCATGTTTTGGTATTTTTTTTCTCAGAATTAACATCTTCGATTTGTGTTTAGTTCTGACAGTTTTTTACTTTACATATTTACAGACTATAAAAAAATTGGCTTAGTGGACAACCCACTCCTTCGCATGCATTTTTATTGATACAATGTATCATTATAGAGTGATTTAACGAAATAGTGTAGATATTGATATCTTATCATTATTAATCGTAGACAGGGAAAAATAATAAAACAATCTCGTTTTGATACTGCGAAGACGATTCCAGGAACAAAGCAGTATCATTGCTTCATTCCCAAAAATCATGGCCAAATCGAACTAAAAAAGTATTCATTGGCCATAGAAACGTCGGTGTATCCAAAGAGGGTAAATTAATTCTCTTTTGCAATCGAGAGACGCCTTTGACTCAAATTTGAATAGACTTTATCGGTGTACAGGGGTTCATTGATAAATAAGTTTATTAAAATGTACAAAAAGATATTTAAACAAATAAAAATGGAAAGAGTTTAAAAAATTGAAAAAGTACAAAAAAGTCTGTGAATATATCAAGTAAAAAACTGTTAGAACTACAGACAAATCGAAGATGTTAATTCCGAAAAAAAAAATATCAAAACATTATTTGCTCCAAAAATGGCATATAGAGCTTTCGGAGGAGTTTGTACAAAATTTCAGTGAAAAGTACGTTGAAAATCCTAAATTTCATGTTGTAATTTTTTTTTGTACGATGAATAATTTTCGAGTTACAAAATGGAACAAGGAATTTTTTTGTATTTTTTCCGGCTAAAGTATGAAATTTAAAAATTTGAAAAAAATCACGAATTTTCTTGACAGTTAGAATTACTTTATAAAAATTTGTATGTGATTTTTGGTAATTCCAAAAAATGGGGTGGCCGACTTGACGTGGAATGCCTCAGCTGTTAATCGTCATTGGAGATATTGTATTTTGATTATTTTTTTGCAGGGGCGGAAATGCACCATCGTACATATATCGATTGTTGAGCGAGCTTTATCATCCTGACGATTACGAGTTATGATACTCCGATTGGCCGAGAATTCCGATCGTGGTGGATCTTGCAACCGTATAATTCGAAATCTAAAACGACGAATGTTTTCGGCGTTTCGAATTCATGAGATATTGGTTTACGACGATTAAATTATTTTTTCAGACACAGCTCGAAGCTATGAATAAATATATTTTTTCTTCGAGCGGATTCCGTTCCCTTTCACTGGGAACCGAATGAAAATCAGACCCACAATGCAGTCATTCTCTGCTTTCAACTCTCGAAAAACACATTCTCTTACCGTAAACAAATTGGCAGGACTCGACTTTTGGATATTGGTATTTAATTTCGATTTTTTAAGCTCCAAGCTCACGACATTCTGTGCTGTATATCACGATATTATTTATTTGATAAATTGAATTGAATTCTTTCCAATTTTCGTAATCGATGGAACACAAAAAGATTTATAACGGTCTATCAAAAATGTCGGTCCGTACTTTCATATCGTTTTACTGATTCTCAATGAAAAAAAAGAATGTTTTATATATGTTTATGAATTCTCAAACATCATCGCCGGTTCTTCAAATCTGTACATATTTACAAAGATATATCTAATATCCGATATAGCTATATCGTTATATAAAATCAATATACTCAACACTAGACATAAGGATTCCAATTGCTACCATCTTCGGGCTGTAAAGTATTTGTAACCAACAATATTACGTCTACTATCCACCATACTCCTATACCGCCAAACGTTATCAATTTTCCTACTGCCGGTCCTGACTGTCCTAGGCAAAAACGATCCGTCCCGAAAAAACCCAGAAGAATGCTGTAGAGCAATGTCGTTATGAAGTAATGACCGCTGTATCTGATGCAAGGAACGCCCTCCCTGAAAAATGTTCTTGGTCCGAAACATTCTATATCCGGCAGTACCGTGCAGGATACTTTTGTTTTTTCCACATCTTCGTAACGGGAACCTCCAAACTGGAATATATTTTTTTGGTAAATTCGTAACTTTCCATTCAAGATAATCGTACGATTCGGCAAATCCAGTAATAATGTGCAAACTATGACGGATTAGCATTGCAAAATGTCTACTTTATATAGAAAAAGATATACAAAAAACGTCTGCAGAAAAATCACTCGGTTTATGGCAATAATATATTTTAATGCAGAATTTATCAAGTTAAATTTGTAATTTAAATTTGATCTTAGATTTATTTGTTTCTCGATATTCTATGAGTCTACTAGAAAATATTGATGGGGCGAGATTGATTCATCAAATACAATGAGCTTTCACTCGTGAAAGCAAACCTAAAAGTACGAAATTTAACTTTTAAAGATGGATTGCAAATAAATTTCTCGAATCCGAAGTAGAAGAAGCCTTCGTATGTTTGTCAATTGACGTAAGTATGAATACCTTGACGCATCCAAAACCCGTCTCATCCTTGGCCGTCTTGTTTCCCTTGTGGTCGATGGGTTCCTCGCATTCGATAAAATCTTTGGGCCTAATCATGAAAACGGTTTGATTTTTAACAACAATCTGCAGATTTTTTGTTTTGAGATTTTAATTGACTTGCGATTAATCCTGATACCATTATGATTAATCCTGATTTTGTGATACCATTAGAATTTAAATTCATAAAATTATATTGAAATTAACGAAAAACTTACAAAAATTTACACATAACCAAAGGACCCTCTGGTCTGTATTCTTGGTGAGAATCTTCAGTTTTGTTGATCGTGCTCAAGACCACACATTCTGCGGTTACCCAGCAACAAACGCCGATAATTATCGAAATCCTTAGCTTCATCGTATCTGATTTACATTTTAACGATATTTATTGTAGTTATGAAAAAAAAGTAAATAAAAAATTGCTCCGAAGTTTCTCGTTGTTTACTGATCAACTGACGTCAGCGGCCAGCGCCTCTTCTGGTGGGTGGTTGTGGTGGTTTTTCGTTTTTTCACAAAATCTAACATCGATTATCGATTAAATCGATTCTCGAATTTAAATGGAATGGGGATGGTCGGTGAGTCGTGACGTCGTGAGTGACTGAGTGAGTGAGCGTCTGTTGTCTTGTCTGTAAAGCCACGATTCGATATTATTTTGTCATATTCTATTTCATTAACAAACAATACAACAATAGAGAAGAAAAAAAAAGGTCACGATGAATAATTCAACTATAACCGATCAGTCCCTCATGGACAAATCCATGCGTAGTGTATTCGGTGAGTCATGAATTCTTTTTCCATTTTAGTTTTCGGGGTTACAATTTATTGTTGTTGACATTTCAATCTTTCATTCATCTTTCAGTTGGTAATATTCCGTACGAGGCTACCGAGGAAAATTTAAAGGATATATTCAGCGAAGTCGGTCCAGTCCTGTCATTTAAGTATGCATACTTTTAGAACAATATAGTTTAAAGATTAACAACCACTTACTAACCTAAAAATCTTCAGTGTCACTGCTTCTCTCCTTCGTAAGTCTCAAAACGTCAAGAAATCATATTTTAAAAATCGTGCAAATTGGAAATTTAACTTCCGTTTTTATTTACGTCCTTCATCAAGCCTCCTTTACGACGATATACTTGACTATTTTTATGACACGTATGTTTATTATTATGGCTTCTTTGTACACGATGCTTCAGGAATGATGTAAATGCGAATGTGTGCGCAAATTTCCAATTTGCACGATTTTTTACCAATTCCGTTTGAATTCATTATTTTTTCTTGTGATCCGAAGTATATTGGTGTAAAAAAATCAAACTCAAGATTGTTTAAAATTAATTTTTTTTTTTAAACTGAACCTATTGACCGATTTGTCGTAAATTAATTAGTGATCAATGGGGTCACTCGGTGCACTTACATTAAAAAATGGAGATTGATAGCTTTAAAATTGAAAAAGATAGAGCATCAAAGAATATTTTATAAAAAATTCATTAAAAAAAAAACTACTGGAGGGATCTCATCCAAACTCAATCCCAACTGTGAGGAAGCAAAATATATATCTGAATACGAATTAATGCTAATTGTTTAGAACACAAGGAAGCATTGCATTATCGAGCCAAATTTGACGCATATGTTGAGCGTCATTTCTTTGCTATAGAAAATGTTTGTTTTTAATTCCAACTATCTCCAATTATATCCAATTAAACCGTCGTTTACATTGCTTGTCGTTACGATAGATTAGTTTTCGATCGTGAAACCGGCAAACCCAAGGGGTATGGATTCTGTGAGTACAAGGATCAGGAAACCGCCCTCAGCGCGATGCGCAATCTCAACAGCTACGAGATTGGCGGTAGAACTCTCAGGGTGGACAATGCTTGCACGGAAAAAAGTCGTATGGAGATGCAGAGCTTATTGCAAGGACAGAACACGGAAAATCCTTACGGTGAAGCTGTACAGGCCGACAAAGCTCCCGAGGCTATAAGCAAAGCCGTGGCCTCGTTGCCGCCGGAACAAATGTTCGAGCTCATGAAACAGATGAAACTCTGTGTCCAAAACAATCCCAACGAGGCGCGGCAAATGTTGCTGCAAAATCCTCAGCTTGCTTACGCGCTTCTTCAGGCTCAAGTAGTCATGAGAATAGTCGATCCTCATACGGCTGTGAGCATGCTGCACGAGGCCAATCCCATACCGGGTCTTCTCGCTCCGTCCGACAAACCGACGGTTCATGGACTCGCAGCGAGAATCGAGGAACCCTGGGCCACGACGAGAACAACCGCGACGATCGTTCCGCCGCCGCCGATTTTTGCTAGTACGTTCTTCAATAAAAAAATATTTAAATACTCTATTAGCCTGAGAGTCATATTTGTAAAAAAGATGCATCCCTCCAGGGTTGCAAAATTTGTAATGTAAAAGGAATACATTATTCATTACTTTTAAAATGTGTAATGGAAAAAATTTCCATTACCCATTACAATGTAGTGTGTAATGGACTAAATTTCCATTACCCATTAAAATGTAGTGTGTAGTGGAAAAAATTTCCATTACCCATTAAAATGTAGTGTTTAATGGAACAAATTTGCATTACCCATTACAATGTAGTGTATTTTGGAAAAAATTTCCATTACCCATTAAAATGTAGTGTGTAATGGAAAAAATGTTCATTACCCATTACAATGTAGTGTGTAATGGAAAAAAATTCCATTACCCATTGAAATGTAGTGTGTAATGCATCCCCATTATAGATGCCTTTTAGAATTAAAGGTACCTAAAACTCTAAGTCCTAAGTCAATAAAATGTAATGCAAAATTGCAATAATTTATTAATCTATATTTTTCCATTTCCAAAATTGCAATCAAAGCAAGTCGATTACACATTACATTGCAATGGGTAATGAAACTTTTTTCTATTTCACACTACATTTTAATGGGTAAGGGAAATTTTGTCCATTACACACTACATTGTAATGGGTAATGAATTTTTTTTCCATTACACGCTACATTTCAATGGGTAATGGAAATTTTTTCCATTACACACTACATTGTAATGAGCAATGAAAATGTTTTCCATTACACACTTCATTGTAAGTGGTAATGAATTTTTTTTGTATTACACACTACATTTTAATGGGTAATGAAAATGGCAATGCATTACAAAAAGTAATGGGTAATAATTTTAATACCCATTACACACTACATTGTAATGAGTGATGAAAATTTTTTCCATTACACACTACATTTTAATGGGTAATGGAAATTTTTTCCATCACACACTACATTGTAATGGGTAATGGAAATTTTTTCCACTACACACTACATTGTAATGAGTAACGAAAATGGCAATGCATTACAAAAATTAATGCATTACTTGCAACCCTGCATCCCTCATTGAAAACAAAAACTATTATCCATTGATCAAAGTAACGAGTTCAATATCTATCAGCTTGGTAATGAATTGTTTAAATGAATGTTTATTTAATTCTACCTAAAATACTTAAAAAATCAAGGAGGTATATGATATTGATTTCCTTCATAATTGAACGAACGAATGTTTCAGGCCAGGACGTGGATCTCCGGACTCTTGACAGACAAATCGATCCGCGATTATCGAGAATGGATCAGGATCTACGAGGACCTCCTCCGGTGCAACCTGCGGCGGTCAGTGCGCCAACTCCCGTTCCACCGGTGACCGTAACTGGTCCATTTAGCTTGCCAGAGACGTTAGTATTATTTTTTTAAAAATCTTGTTTTCGCCGAGCCTGAATTAAGCAGCGCTGTTAAAATAATACTGTGCTCTTGTTTGCAGCACTCTTCCTGTGGAGGGAGTTGAGAGGTTTTACAATTAGTAGTAATATGATTTTAACGAATAAACGATTTTCGCTAATGTGAAAATTTGTGCTTGATTTTTCAGCTTCGCACGGGATCCACGAGCGGATAGATTTCCTCGTGATCCGCGTGATCCTCGCGAATCATCGAGGAGTATTGATCCAAGAATGAACAAAACCATCGGTCAGTATCTCACATTTTACGCTATTTCCTCGAAAATTGATAGAATTTTTTTTTTCAAATCATTTTTTTTTTTCAGCACCAACGCCAGTCGCTCCGGTGCCCGTTCCACGACCCGCTGCACCTCCACCAGTTCCGGCGCCGATAACGAGTACGATCAATTCCACAGCAGCAGCGAACGCTTTGGCCGCTTCGAACAGTTCTGCGACTTCGCGATTAATGGCAGGAATGTCACCGGCCGGCAGCATTCCAAGCGGCGCTTCCGATCAGGAAAAGGTAATAAAAAAAACAACAACCTACTAGTTGAATTTTATGTATTTCCAATAATTCCATCGTTGGAAGGATTATAATTAATTTTTGGTTACAAAAATACTCTTGGTAAATTCGTCATGGTCTTGAAGAAAAGCTTACATGATAAAATAATGTGATATATCATTGTGATAAAAGTATGGCACTGATATTAATATTTTAATCAACAGGCGGCCCTCATAATGCAAGTACTGCAATTATCGGACGAGCAAATAGCTATGCTGCCGCCGGAACAGAGACAGAGCATCCTGGTGCTAAAGGAACAAATAGCTAAGAGCACCCAGCGCTGATAGCTCACTCGATGCATTGCACGACTTAACGGGTCGAAAATAAAAAATAAGATAATAAAAATATAACATAAGATTTGTGTTATCCGAAAAATTTTCGTCGATGTCAACGCACCCGAGCTCATCATTTGCCTCTCTGTCACGATACTTTGTCATTGTCCTTCGATGAAAAATAACATTCTTATACGATAAATAATACTTAGGTCCCTTGGGTATGACTTAATTTGATCTTAATCGCATTTGAGTTTTTTCCTATCATTCGTAGGAGATCCCAACGCGTTTTTAACAAAATATCTCGTATCACAGTTGCTCTCAATAGGTTTCCTCGTACAATCCGTTGTCAATCAAGTTCTGGTAAGTGAGCTTTGTGCAAGCCTCATCGTCGTACACTTCAACTTCGAAATATTCCTCATATTGTCTCTGAAAAATCGAAGAATCAACGAGAAAAATTATTGAGATCGAAACGTCAAAGTATTTTCGCTGTGATCGTTCGCTTACCATAATTTTAACGTATAGAGGCTTTTTATTCCAAGTTTGATCCAATATCTCGTTATTGGCGGCGCATTTATCATAGTTCGCGACTATTTTCGATAAATTGCATCGCAGACGCATCACCGGACAATCGAGCCATTCTTCTTTCAACGTCCGAACTCTGCGAATTTGATCGATTTTCAACATTTAATGTAAATGTAATTGCCATTGCATTTTAGGGGAAGTCTTGATTTTTTTTTTCAACATTCTACATACCGTGTTTATGGCCTTTTTCGTGGTTTGAATTCAAAAGGAAAAAAACATGACGAAAATTCATAAATTCTCATGTAATATTACCTTTGGTGGATTATAAAAAAGTGTGGGTATTTGAAGACCAAAAAAAAAGGAAAATTTAATGGGGATCAAATTTTTACTCACTCGGAAGACTTTCTCAACTCGACATTTCCGTAATCCACGAATTTAACTTCAAGCGTATGGCCCAACTCGTAAGGATCCGATTCACAATTGATCACCTCACATCTGTACCATATACCATCCGCAAATTGAGCGCAGCACGGTGTACCTATAGATAACACATTTTTATTTTGATTGATATTTTTTATTAACATATATTCTTAAAAATATGTCAATTGTACAATGGAAAGGATTTTTTTATTGTTAAGCTGATATCTATATCTGTCAATTTTTAAGATTCAATAAAAATTGCTATGAAATAAATTGAATAGAAACTCAATAAAATAATAATAACTCAACTCTTTAATAATTCACCACCTTAATGGACTGGACCAGGGTTGAATATAATGCATTACTTTTTTTTAATGCATTTGCATTTTCATTAACCATTAAAATGCAATTGCATTAAAAAAAGTAATGCATTATTTGCAACCCTGCCCATTACAATGTAGTGTGTAATAGAAAAAATTTCCATTACCCATTGCAATGTAATGTGTAATGGACAAAACTTTGATTGCAATTTTGGGAATGAAAAAATATAGATGAATAAATTACTGCAGTTATGTATTACATTTTATTGATTTAGAACTTAGATTTTTAGAATTATAATATAGATGCTTTTTAGAATTTAAGGTGAAAATCTAAGTCCTAAGTCAATAAAATGTAATGCAAGATTGCAATAATTTATTTATTTATATTTTTCCATTCCCAAAATTGCAATCAAAGTTTTGCCCATTACACATTACATTGCAATAATAATATAGATGCTTTTTTTTTATTATAATACAGATGCTTTTGAGAATTTAAGGTACCTGAAAATCTAAGTCTTAAATCAATCAAATGTAATGCGAAATTGCAATAATTGATTCATCTATATTTTTCCATTCCCAAAATTACAATCAAAGTTTTTTTCATAACACATAACATTGCAATGTGGTATTGGAAATTTTTTCTATTACACACTACATTGTAATGGGCAGGGTTGCAAATAATGCATTACTTTTTTTAATGCAATTGCATTTTCATTAACCATTAACATATAATGGTTAATGGAAATAATTTTAATGGTTAATGAAAATAATTTCTACTAACCATTAAATTTTAATGGTCAATGAAAAAGTAATGGTTAATGCATTACTTTTTCATTAAAAATTTCGCAACCCTGGACTAGATATTACCTTTTTCAAAGTTCTGCAGAATTGGCTGCTCGTTAGCATGAATTTGCATGTTCCCCGATATTTTCCTGTATTGTTTTCGCTGATCCATTAAGATCTAAAAAATATAAAATAGGTTTAGTTTCATCGACATTTTCTCAATCTGAATAAAGTGAAAATCTTGCAACGGTTACGATTTACACGAAGACAAAGTTTCGAGTACCTGAGAATTCTTGTTGCCCAAAACATGGAAATAAATATCTTTGTAACCGAATAAGCCGAACTTCGCTTTTAAGACATCAATATCTTCGGGAATTTTGAGCCCCTTCCAACAGGGCCGTTCTTCCAACAGGGCGCCTTCGAACGAATCGTTGAACGGTGTCGAGGTGACTAAATCATTTCCCTTCATACAAGTGCTATCGGACAGAGATATGCTATCAAGCTGATCCAAAGCTTCCTGCTCGCATTCTAAAATTTCTTCGGCACTTCGAGTGAAATTCGCTGTCCCGGAAATGACCGGATCGTCGTCCATGTCGTTCGAGCTTCCGTTACTCTTCATCGACGGATATTCGTCATCGACGAATCTCGTTATCGTCTCATTTCCGAACGGAATATCAGCTTCATCTCCAATGATGCGTATCGTTCTTGTCAAATTGGCGTTCTGATCATCATTGAGAATCGTCTTCGACGAATCTTCGGTAGACACCGAGTTGAATAATTTTAGATCGTTATATTCGTCTTCCGCATCATCAGCCACGTTATCATTATTAACGTCATTATCTTCGTCATTACGATTTTCATTCTCGTTTTCTTCATTGTTGTTTCGTTCTTTGTAAACTCGATTTTTACTGATTTTATCTCGTTTTTGGATATTATCTTCGATATTATTCAAAAAATGATCGTTTTCGAAGTATCCATCAACGATAACGTTTGCACTTTTGTCGATTGTGCTCGAAGTCTCATCGCTCGACGATTCGAGATGGACAGGCTCGATTCGGGCATCGATTTTCAAATCTTCAATGATAAATTTTCTCAATTCGCGTCCCGGTGGGTTATTCAGGATCACGGATACCTGAAATTATCGGATATAATCGATATTCCGCATTCTCCAAATACCGCTTTAACGATTCAAGACTTACAACGAGGTGATCAGAGTAGGTTTTAAGAGTAGTGATTTCGCACGCTCTGCCGACCACATGAGCGTGAATTTTGTCGAGGTCAGAGGTGAGCCATTTATTGCCAGGTGTATTCTGAAATATAAAAGTACAACCATATTCGTATCAGAGTTGTAAATAATGCATTACTTTGATAATGCATTACTGTATTCATTACCCATTATAATGCATAATGTGTAATGGATGCATGTCCCATTACAAATAAAAAAGTAATGTGTAATGGATGCGTGTTCCATTACAAATAAAAAAAGTTATGTGTAATGGATGCGTGTCCCATTACAAATGAAAAAAGTAATGTGTAATGGATGCATGTCCCATTACAAATAAAAAAAGCTTTTACACGCTGTTACCCATAATTATAAGCAATCTAATAAAAATTACAAGTTACTGATACAAAATTTGTCGCTTCATTGAATCCCTGAATAATATGCATGTTCTTTTTTTTAACTTCATGGATCATTTTTGATAATTGTGGATGAACTTTTAGTGAGCAAAATAAAATAATGAGACAGCAATATGCAAGTTTCTAAGACGAGCACGTCAATTTTTCTATTCATAAAGGAATATTCTCCACTGCAAATTACTTTTTATTAAAATTGTAATTTGTAATGGAACGTGCATGCATAACACATTATTTTTTTATTCGTAATGGAACACTCATCCATTACACATTACTTTTTTTATTTGTAATGGCACATGCATCCATTACACATTACTTTTGTTTATTTGTAATGGCACATACATCCATTACACATTACTTTTTTTATTTGCAATGGGACATGCATCCATTACACATTACTTTAGTAATTTGTAATGGAAAATTCGTCCCAATACACATTGTTCAAAGTAATGGGTAATCCATTACTTTTACATTACTATTTTTACAACTCTGATTCGCATATATATTCTGTGAATAATGTAAAAATGTTGCTAAATATCAGGTGGCAAATCAATGCACATCGTCAATTTTATACGTACCGGAAATAATCCGGCGATCACGCACAAAGCTCCTTGTCGTGGATAGTCAGTGAAGGTCAGACGTTTGCGGAGCGTGCCCATTTCACACTCCTCGATGTTTCCATAATCGATGAATTGAACCTACAATCGAAACAGTTGGAATTGAAATTTTTGTCATATTTCGTAATCGGTGCTGTCAATTTCCATTTTACCTCGATCATGCCTTTGTTCGGTGCTTTGGTAACTTTTGCTCTGTACCAATCCTTGTCATCGTGATATTGAGCGATGCATAAATCTCCTACATTCCATACAAGATCATCTGGCCCAGGTGTCGTATTCGCATATTTCGTTCTCAGATCTGCCTGGATTCTACGCACCAGAAAAGAATCTGCGAATGATAACGAATACAAGGAAATTAGAATTTCAGTAAATTGAAGGTAAAATATTTATGAGAAAAAGAATGTCTAAAATTCGATGTACGGTGCAGAGTGGATTGAACGTATAGTCGGCATTCGTTGTCGAGATTTGTTGCGAGCGCTTTGAATTTATCATTTTTCATCGGCGCAGCTGGTAGCCAATCGTCAAAGTTTTCATTGAAGGAGTCGTTTAACAGTTGATCATTTTCGGTCGATATTTGTTCATCCGTGAGCGAAAATCTGTCGTACGGCGCACCATCTTCTTCGTTGCTGGATCCAATTGTTTCACAGTCACCGTCGGAATCCGAATTCTGACAGGATTCCTCATCGTTGCAAGATTTTTCCGCGAAAGTACCATT
Organism: Alloplasta piceator; assembly: GCA_946863875.1. Lineage (NCBI taxonomy): Eukaryota > Metazoa > Arthropoda > Insecta > Hymenoptera > Ichneumonidae > Alloplasta > Alloplasta piceator. The sequence continues at coordinate 57,164,848 of OX333073.1, forward strand.
CGGTATGTAATATCGATCCTCAGATTTTTCTGCTTGTTCGGTATGAGATACTTGACGCTCCAATTCGACTGCCAGTATCTTCGTCTTTTTTTCGTTGTAACTTAAAATAATATTTTAACGTACAGTCCGATACATTCTTTCAATATTAATATATGGGTCAAAACTCCAATTATGGACGTCGAATCCGGCCTCACCCCCTCAGAACTTTTCGCATTTTTTTTAGCTGAAAGTCCTCATTGAAAAACACATTCCCAAATTTTTTCAGATTTTCTCCCCTCTAACTATCGCAGTTATTACATAGGGTATTCCGTCTAGTTTTACCATTTTCGTTTTATTCATTATGACTTGCCATCTTCCACCAGAATAAAAAACAATTCAAAAAATAGGTTTTTTGCGTGAAAAAGTCTCAGCTTTGCAAAAAAAATATGTTTTTGAGTGAAAAGGTCTCAGCTTTCCAAAAAAACTATTGCTTTTCCGATAATGCCTGTGAAGAGCTCTTAAAATCGAGTTTTAAATCTAAAAAGCTGTTTTTTAGCCATTGCTCCTAGTTTAAAATTTTTTTCCATGTTTTTTTCGAAAAGCTGAGAAAATTTTACATAACCTACGTCATTTACAAGGTCGGTTCTGAATAAACATACGAGAAACATACGAGAAAATTAATTAAAAATCGTTTATTAATTCATTCCTCGTGTGTTTATTTAGAACCCACCTTAACAATTACAAATGTTACGTAAATTTTTCTCAGCTTTTCGAAAAAAACATGGAAAAAAATTTCAACATATGGGCCATGGCTAAAAAACAGCTTTTTAGATTTAAAACTCGATTTTGAGGGCTTTTCACAGGCATTATCGGAAAAGCAATATTTTTTTTGGAAAGCTGAGACTTTTTTACCAAAAAAAACGTATTGAAAAAAAATTTATCGTCACGGAAGATGGCAACAAAAAATGAATAAAATCAATTTTTGTTCATTCATTCATTTCTTGTATGTTTATGGAGAACCCATGTCGAAAAATACATATTCCATGTAAAATTGTCTCAGCTTTTCGAAAAAAATATTGAAAAAATTTTCAAAATTTGGGCAACGGCCAAAAAATAGCTTTTTAGACTTTAAGCTCAATTTTAAGAACTTTCCAAGTGCATAAACAAAAAAACAATATTTTTTTTTAAACTGAGACTTTTTCACGCAAAAAACCTATTTTTTTTTTATTGCGGTGCAAGATGGCAAGTCATAATGAATAAAACGAAAATGGTAAAACTAGACGGAATACCCCATGTAATAACTGCGAAAGTTAGAGGGGAAAAAATCTGAAAAAATTTGGGAATGTGTTTTTCAATGAGGACTTTCAGCTAAAAAAAATGCGAAAAGATCTGAGGGGGTGAGGCCGGATCCGACGTCCATAATTGGCGTTTTGACTCATATCCATATTTATATATTTCTGATATATTTACTGTTTAATCGGCAAAGCTAGACCGATATCGACCAATAATCGATTGATGCAATTCATCTCGATTCTTGGTGGCTCCAAAGGACCGTCGAACTTGACTTGCTCCATCCACAAATCAACACAAAGATCCTCCTCGTTGTTGTCCTGATGAAAACAAACGGACGTTGAATTAGAAAAAGAATCTTGGATTACCAGCGTCGAAGCGTTATCGAATGCACATGAGAAATTACCACTTTGCATATGTGAAATTTGCTACTTTGATTCTCGGCAATCAAATCTTTCAGCTTTTCGCACGATGATGACAGCCACGAATTGGAACCACCGCAAGGATATATCCCGGCGAGTTTGACTTTGAAAGCGTAGGTTCGATACTTCCAATATGTTTTCTTCAATACTTGAAGATCGGCAATTCGAACAGTATCTGTGACCGCCAAATCGTAAAGGAATACTTCAGCTTCATCGGGATCGCTCAAGCCAATTACTTTGCCACGGCAGAACGATCTTTCACACTCGGAATAAACCGCGCACTGATGTCCGATCTTCCACTCAATGTCACTCGAGGGATGTTCGTATCGATTATAATAATTCTGCATTTGGGCCATCATCTGCTCATGAGAATTGTCGTAGTTTGGATCGGCTACGTAAATTATATCCGGCGATATGACCTTGACAATCTTGACTCTCATCTTGAATGGATCTTTCGTTGGCTCGAATTTCGAAGCTTTCGCGACAACGTTTGATGTCGGTTTCAATTTATGCTTCTTTGCTTTCTTCGTACGATTGTTTCGTATCTTCGCCGGTTGATTATTGGTACGTGTTGATTTTTTCGATTTCTCGTACACCGTCGATGACCTGGAATTTAGAAATTATCATGGTTTGGAGTTGAAAATTTTTTTAAAAAATGGCTATTGAATATTATTATAGTCATTACTAAATTTGAACACATTTCTTGGTAAATGTTATTTCAACACTGAATTTAATTGTAATTGGTAAAATTGTATAAAGTATTGATCAGGAGGATATTTGATAAATCAATGGTCTCAAGAAGCCGAACCTTCCGCTTTGGGATTCAACGAATGACTGAAATTTCAAGTAAAAACGAAGACCGGAGACACATCTTGGAATTTTTTTTCTCATTGGTAGGGTAGGCTTCATATTGAAGATGGAAAATGTTGAGGATTACTGTGAAAACGGATGTCATAAAATCATAAAAGGCCCAAGAATACTCGCTCCGGTTTATTGAGGGGAAAAATGGTAAAATTTTAGGCCTAATTCGGATAATAAAATACGTGTCTCTTGCTTATTCAATGCAAACGGTCGGGGATTTTGGGTTGGATTATTCAGCGGGGAAATTTATCTATAAGTTCTATTTAAAATTATCTATAAATTTATTTATAAGTTTTTAAGAATTTCATAACAGTTTCCAATTTCTAATGCAGAAGTTCCGTCGCATTCTCTACGAGCATTAAATTAATTTACCTCGGTCCTGTACTGATAGCCAAATCCTTTTTCACCAATATCGTCGCCATATTCAGTTCATGTCTGGTATAAAGAGACACCTTGTAAGTGTCGTCCTTTCTTTCGTAAGGGAAAACTTTCACCAATTTCTTCTTAATGTGTCTCTTCGTCAGGGCAATTGCTTCTTGACTCCAATCGTCACCGGGAGATTTTATATCCACCAATGAAACTTTCATCGCCTGTTCCGACAAAAGAGCGCAGTCGATGAAGAATTTTCAATATATGTCATCAGGTAGAAGTGCATTTGTTTTATCCCAAGAATTAGGCGATTTAAACCCACTTGACAAACAGCTCCGTTGAAAAATATTCTTATAATTTCTTTTTAACCAATATTGGAGTGAAAGGAAATCGTTATTTTTAATTTTTTTTCTCGTATCGTACCCTCAAATTTTTGAAAAAAATTGAAAATTGATTGATTATAATTGAGCTCAGATTTGCACGAAACAGTATGTGCAATTTGAGAATCATTCCATCGCTCACCTGGACCGGGGTAGCCGTAAATTTTGGGTGTATTCTACGAACTTTCTCATAATTCATCAGAGCTGTATCGCCATGATCAACGAAGCGCACTTCGACCATTCGTGATCCTGGCACACCGATTATTATTGCACGATGCCATTCGTCGATCTCCTTCTCAGCCACGCATGGTATTCCTGTATAATCGCACGATTAGTCAGTATTCCAAAATTCGTTAACGATATAAATGAGGCATTCCACACTGATTCGACCTTGGTCTGACCCTTATACTCTCAGATTTTGTCCGCAATTTTTCATGGTTTTGTAGTACCTCTGAAGAGTATTCAGGATTTATTTCAGATTTTTTTGGAGCGATTTGTCTTACTATAATTTGATAAATGATTTTTAGCCCAAATTCAAAAATCTGAAAAAAATTCCCTTTTTTTATATGAAGATTTCAAGCGTTAGGCCAAAATGGGCAGGGGTTTCCTTCTGTTTATAATAAGCTTCTTCGAATTTTTTTTTTTTAAATAGAAGGAGGAGACCCTGAATTGAGGGGGACGTTATCCAAACATTTTTGTATAAATTGAAGGTGGTTAAAAAAATGTTTGGACGAAGGCCGCCCACTCAATTCAGGTTTTTCTTTATATTTTTTTTTTAATTTTTTATTTCGAAAAGGCTTGTTATAAACAGAAGGGAACCCCTGCCCACTTTGGCACAACGCTTGAAATTTTTCATATAAAAAGGGATTTTTGTGATTTTTTTCAGATTTTTAAATTTGGGCTAAAAATAATTTGTTTATAAAATTATAGTCAAGTTAAATCGCTCCAAAAAAATCTAAATAAAAATCCTGAGTGCTTTCCAGAGGTACTACAAAACCATGAAAAATCGCGAACAAAATCGAAGAGGTAAAGGTCGAATCGGTGTGGAATGCCCCATATAAATTTTTTTTTTTCAAGAATAGCACGGCTTACCAATCTCCGGACCGTGGATAATTCCTTCATCAGAGCCGACTTTGCTGCTGTAATAGTGACTAATTTCCCGCGACAACTTATCGAGATGTTGAAGATTATCGCCAGTCTGAGAACACATTTTCCGCATCTCAATTTCTCTTCGAGCTTCTATGTAATTTGTTATCACACGTGAAACGCGAAATTGTTGTGTTTAAGAAAAAATGCAGCAGTTGAAGCAAATTTAGCTTGCTTCGAAAATTTTCATTTCTCCGCCCGTCAATGGCGATGATATAATTTTTGTAAATTCATCACGAGTTCATGAGAACAGAAAAATATTAGAAAAATATATGGGGCATTCCATCCCAAATCGGACAGTTTGAAAAACTTTTTTTTTCATTTTCTCAATTTTTTTTATATTTTTTAGTACCCATCAAAAGACCTTTCCTGTTAAATTTTGAGATTATTTTGATTACACGTTCATAAGATATTAAATTAACAAAAATCCGTTTTTTTTTTTTATTTTGGTCATAACTTCTTTGATAATGATCCAAATAAAGTTTTTTTTTCAAAATTTTTGTTTTTTTATGGCCTTTTCAGAAAAAAATACAACAAAAATATCGACGAGTTTTTGAATGATCTTTTTGAGTTTTAAATTTTAAATCGCGTTTTTAAAAGTGAGTGTCATTTTTTTTTTTTAATTTTGCTTTAAACATCTATCTATTCAATAATTTTGAAGACTAGTCCGATCGTGGGATTTCAATAACTACTATTTATTTTCGATTTTTGAAATATAAAAAATGTTGTTTTTTAAATAAATTATTACGAATACCAATATTTGTTATACTGTATAATATTTTTTTCAATATTTAGAATTTATTTTGACACTTTTTCATTGTTAACAGGTTCTTAAAATTATGTTTCTCAGGTGAAAATTTGACAGCAATGTTCGGTAGACTATTTAGGTTCAATGCCCACTCATGCAATTCTTGAACTGTTGTTATTTGCTCATCGATTAATTATTAATTTTGAAAATCTGTTAACAATAAAAAAGTGTCAAAATTAATTCAAAATGATTAAAAAAATAGTATACAGTAACAGAAATTGGTATTCATAATAATTTATGAAAAAAAAATTTAATTTTCAAAAATCGAAAAAAATAGTAGTTATTGAAATCCCACGATCGGACTAGCTTTAAAAATTGTTGAATAGATAGATGTTGAAAACAAAAAATAAAAATAAAATAAAAAATGACACTCACTTTTAAAAACGCGATTTAAAGTTTAAAACTCAAAAAACTCATTCAAAAACGCGTCGAATATTTTTGTTGTATTTTTTTTTCTGAAAAGGCCATAAAAAACAAAAATTTTGAAAAAAAACCTTTTAACTTGGACCATTATTAAAGAAGTTATGACCAAAATACCAAAAAAAGAGCGGTTTTTTTTGTTGATTTAATATTTTTTGAACGGGTAATCAAAAAAATCTCAAAATTTAACAGGAAGGGTCTTTTGATGCGTTCTAAAAAATATAAAAAAATTGAGGAAATCAAAAAAGAAAGTTTTTTAAACTGTCCGATTTGGGATGGAAGGCCCCATATATAGCTGATTTCTGAATGGCCTGAATCTTCATTAATCCGCTCGCGCATCGATTTTTTACGATAATTACTCACTTTTTGCACGTATATACAATCCGGAGACTGCACGTGAGAACACACCATGGAATAAAAATCTTCCAGCACCATCTGCTCGCAAAATAATCTCTTGACGGCTTGTGGAACGGTTCGCTGTGAAAATTTGAAAAAAAAATACGTTGGAACGTTGAAGATAAAGAACATTAGCTCAGCGAGAATTGAAAGAGGGCGTGAGTAATAAAAATTTAAGAAATCTTGAAAGTGATAAAAAGAAAAGAATAAAATTTCTATCAGTTGAAACTCGGTGCACGACTTTTCGGAACGATTCAGAAAAATGCAATGACATAAAAGGAAAAAAAAACATTATAAACCTACGAGTAATTGGTGTTCGGTGTTGAAAGAACCGCAGTTCAGGTGTATCAATAGGTCACGAATGGAACATTGCCCAGCGTTCGGTATGTATGTCTTGGTCAGATCGACATAATGCGTGTTTCCTTGGATATTAACGATGTACATCATTACTGAATTGTCCGAAGCTCTGAAAATACGATGAAAAATGCAATATTTTCAATTTATAACAAATTTTGCTTGAAAATGAGACGATGGAACGAATCGGAGCTGGGCAGTACTTGAAAGTACTCGGTACTTGCAAGTACTTCAAGTACAATACTTGCAAGTACAAAGTACTTAAAAAGTACTTCAAGTAAGTACTTGAAGAACTTACATTTTTCAAGTACTTCCTGCACTTGAAGCACTGTACTTGAAAATTTCAAGTACTTTTCTGTACTTAAAGTACTTTTTTGAAGTACAAATATCAAGTACTTTTTCCAAGTACAAGTACCAAGGACTTTATGCTTGCATGTGCAGAGCCTTTGAATATGGGTCATTCCATGTCATATCGACCAATATTTGGAATCGACCCCTTTCAATTTCGATGAAATTTGGTCAGAAGGTTTCTTTTATCATAAAACGAAGTTCTAACAAAGAAAAACAATTAAATTTTTTTTTCGAAAATTCAAAATGGCACCATTTTTTCAAGTTTATTCTTTAAATATTTCGAAAACTATTGTAGTTACGAAAAAATCGTTCAGGGTTCGTCTTAAAAAGTATACTTGGGGCCACGAAAAAGAAAATATATTCCGAAAAAAAAATTTGAACAATGATGAATTTGGAGAATTTTGAATTTTTCAAAATCGTGAAAATCCACGACCAACATGAAATGTTTGGTTTTATTTTTTTTATATAACACCTTGTACTGATGTTAAAAGATCCTGAAATTTTCAGAAATGTTTTTTTTTGTTTCAAAAATATGAATTTTTGAATTTTGGTAAAACTTTTTTTTGTACCTCCAAGTTAAGTGAAGTTGATCAATCATGTAATTTTGGCTGCTCAAAATTACAAATTTACATGATTGCTCAACTTAAAAAAATTCATATTTTTGAAACAAAAAAATCACCTGTCTGAACATTTCAGGATCTTTTAAAATCAGTACAAGGTATTATATTTAAAAAATTGAACAAAAAATTTGATGTTAATTGTGGATTTCCACGATTTAAAAAAATTCAACATTTTCCAAATTCATCATTTTTCAAAATTTGTTGTCGGAATATTTTTTTTTCATAGCCCCAAGTATACTCTTCAAGAGGAAACAAACGATTTTTCATAACTATCATAGTTTTCAAGATATTTAGAAAAAAAAATTGAAAAATGGTTAAATTTTGAATTTTGTATAACTTTAAAAAAAAAAATTTAATTTCTTTTCCTTGGTAGAACTTTGTTTTATGATAAAACAAAACTTCTGACGAAATGTCATCGAAATTGAAAGAGGTCGATTCCAACTCTTGGTCGATTTGACATGGAATGGACCCAAGTACCAGAATTTACGAGACGTACCCGAAAACTTGAAAAGTACTTGATACTTGGTACATACTTGATTTTTTCAAGTACTCGTACTTGAAGTACTCGTCCTGACGAATACTAAATTTGAAAAACAAAAATTCCTCATAAATTAACTCACGCATATTCGGCCATTGTTCTGCAGGCCTCGGGTGACCATTTGCCATCTTTCGGAAAGATGTCCGATAAAGTGCATTGGATCAGCATTGATTCTATCGCTATCAACGATTCTGTAATGTCGCGCATTCGTGCTTTAGGCACATTTCGCTCGACCCTTCCGTTATCAATGTCAAAAATCTCGTATGCCTCAGAATTGCCAGTCTTCTCGATTGCAATGACACGTCCGCGATACAAATTTTCATTCAGCCTTCTTTTCACGACGTAGAGTCGACCTGAAAAATTTCATTCGAAATTATCATCATTTTTCGAGCAGCCGAATATCGTCGGCGGAGTCTTCGGCTTACTTTTTTCAATCTTCGTCGGCATCGGTGAATCTAGGAATTCTTCTAAATAATCATCGAGCATCCTCTCCAATTCCATTATTTGAGGCTTCGAGGATATCCGGCGAACGTAAAAATTCGATGGGTGCTCGATGTGGCAGATCTCAACGACGACACCGCGTCCTGGAACGAATTGAAAATAACGTGATTTTCTTTATTTTTAGTCAGAAAAATTGTTAAACTGGTCAACTGGAGATTTCAAGAATTTGTTAATTTATTTTACAAATAGATTGATTGGAATTTTATGCAAATACACTACTAGAAAAAATTAAGGGATCAAAAAAATTTCCTAAATTTTTAGTGATTTTTGAAAATGCTGTATCTCAGTGAAAAATGGTCTTATCGAGGTCTAAAAAAAAAGCATTTTGAAGCTCCGCAACAAATTTTCGAAGCTGCAGGTTTCGCGCAATCTTGAGGAATACAGAGAACAAAAAGTTGGCAAATTTTCATTACTTTTTTTTTTGCTGCAGTTACTTGGAAAAAAAATATCCAGTTAAGCCATTGCATAAACCGGATAGCTTGTTTATTTAACTTCAATTTGCTTCTTTGAGACCTCGATGCGACCATTTTTCGCTGAGATATCGGACTTTTAAGGTTGTTTAGAAGCAAATCAAGTTTAATGAGAAAATTCTGAAAATTTGGTATGTTTTTCAATGAAGTATTTAAGAGGTCGTGAAGAAATTTCACGACGATTTGGAAGCTCGTTATCGGATAATTAAGATTAACAAATTTAATAAAATTAAATGTAGTCTTATGGAAACTGATATAACTTTGCGATAAGTTTTTTTTTTACCTCTCAATTTTTTAATATCCACAATATACTGAAAGCATCGGAAAGAAAACGAAGTTTATTGATAAATATTTTTTTTATTTGTTTAAAAAATTGTTTTTAACAAAACGTTAATTTCTTAATAACGTTCCTAATCGTCGTGAAATTTTTACACGACCTCTTAAATACCTCATACAAAAACATACCGAATTTTCAGAATTTTTTCATCATTTTTTATTTTAACCCTTAAGGAGGTTGAGGTAATGATGATAGAATTCTGAAAATTTGGTATGTTCTTGCATGAAGTATTCAGAAGGTCGTGTAAAAATTTCACTACGATTAAGAAGCTATTTATTGAACAATTAACATTTAAAGGTTTCATAGCTTCTAAACAACCTTAATGAAAAAGGATCAATTTATGTTTGACCATTGATATCTCAGCACAGAAACTTAAAGGGGAGTTTTGAAAACTTAAATTAATGCTCTACAAGGATTGGCGATGGTTTTATGAAAAAAAAATTGTTTCTATCCTCGCCATGAATTTGAAAAAACAGAAGAAAAAGGACTATTTATGGTTTTTTCGAAAACCAACGGCCAAATTAAAAATTTTGACAAAATAACTAATGTTGAGCGTGACTTTTACAGCTCAATATGGCCCTAAAAACCTTGTAAAGTTTCAATTTGATCTATCGAACGGTTTTTTTTGTTTCGAGCAATCAAATTTTTGAAAAAAATCAAAGGATCATGTTTATGCCCCTAAACGTCAAAATCATTATTAAAGTGAATTTTTTTAAAGCTTTTTCTACATTTTTATCGAAAAGAGCGTTTAAATGGTTGGACAAAAAAAATTCGAAGAAGTTTCGAAATTTTTTTGGAAAATTTTGTTGACTTTTTTCATAAATTTAAACGCTGTTTGCAAGAAAAATGTAGAAGCTCAAAAAAATTTTTTTTTCCATTTTAGTAATGATTATGAAGTGTTTAGAGGCAACAAAAGGCTTTTTTTAGACCTCGATACGATCATTTTTCACGGAGATACAGCATTGTTAAATACCATTAAAAATTTAGGAAATTTTTTTGATCCCTTAATTTTTTCCAGTGTAGTTCGTGGATCTTTGATTACCTTTCTTCAGGACGGTGGAACTGTCCGATCGAAGGGATGACAACGATGCGCACGATGAAGTTCGACTCATTCTCGATGATTCCAATGATTGTAAATCGTCGCAAGACTCTGTAGCAAACGTGAATTATTCATTGTAACGGCGTATTGTAATTTTCAAAATTTTTCGTCACTAATGCGATAAAAGTGTAAATTATTGTGGTAATACGTGAAAATCTGCTTAAATCGTCCTCGTCGATAGATTCGAGCTCGTAATCCATCGGCAAATATTCTCCCGTGCGCAGACTGTAACTCGACATTTCCGGCACCTTGATTTTGCAATGATTTTCGATCATCTCGAAGATCGATGGGTCAGCGGTGAATCTAAAAACATATTTTACATTGAAAAAATAAAACATTTACTTTCATATCATGGAAGTGGAAATTTTGGAAGATTAATTGGAAATTAATTATTTAATTTTTTTTTTTTTTTTTTTTTTTTTTTTTGAGTTAGCAAAAATTTGGGAAGTCAAGTTTGGACGATTTTTCGTACGAGAATAGAGAGGAAAAATAAGGGTATAATTAAAAATGACGAATGCACAAACGAAACTCACTTTGTCTGTTCGAGGTTTGCAATTGTGTCTTCAACGAGATGACAAGGCGAATCCGCCAGCTTCGTCAATTTCGAAATGACCTCCTTCAGATGTAACGTCTCCATGATTTTCTTTGTCGCTGAAGCCATCTGTAAAAAGATCAATCATCAGTGATCGGCAAAAAAAAATGTAAATTTTTAATTAATCGTTATTTACAAAATTAATATTATTATACATTATTTTTTGAGGTATTTCGATAATCAGTAATTTAAAGACCAATACTACGAATTATTTGGATATTGAATATGTGTATTCTTTGAATTATACATTATTATAAAAATTACTAATTGAATTATGTCAATTATTGATTATTTGAATAATTAGTAATGTATGTATCTAAATTACGAATTATTCAAGTTATTAGTAATTGAACTGTTTTAATAACCAATTATTTGAGTAATTAGTAATTATATTAAACATCGATCGAAGAAATTTTTTAAAAATTAGTAATTTGAGGAATTAAATTTCTAATTATTCGAATAATCAATAATTGGAAAGAATAATTAACTAATTTTTTGAAAAATTAGTAATTAGAAGAATTAATTATCTAATTATTCAAATAATTAATAATTGGAAAAAATAATTAACTAATTTCATACAAAATTAGTAAGTAGAGTACTCAAGTATTTAATTACTTGGATAATTAATAATTAGATGGAACAATTATCTAATTTAAAAAAAAATCAGTAATTCATAAGAGCCAAATTTTAATTACTTGGTTATTGAGTAATTATTTGATCTAAATTACAAGTGATCGAACGTGAATTATCGAATTTTCGAATATTAGAAATACCTTACTACCTAATTGCCGAGTGCCTTAATAACGAGTAATATTTATTGGAACAATTATAAAATTTTCTAACACAGAGTAATTAGCGGTAATGAAATCGACGAAAATATCGACTTTGCCGATCACTGTCAATCATCATAAAATTCGGCTTCCAACGATATTTTGTTGCTCGTTTGAAAATGTTTTTGCGGCGTTTGCCCAAAATGGGAAATGTCAAATTTTCATTACGATTACGATTTTTTCAAATTGTATCGAATTTCAAAAGGAGAGCTTGAACCGGAGACAGCGAATAGAGGAAAGAAAAGAAATCTTACCCGGATTCCAGACTGCAATTCGTCGTATTGATTCTTGAGACGCTGTTCAATTTCGTGAAGATTTTCGATGGAACGATTTCGTGGCTCGTGCAACTTGTCGAGCATACGTTTTTCGGTATTTTGCAAAATACCGTGCAGATGAGCGAAGTGTCTTGTTATAGTTGCCTCGACGGCTTTGTTGGTCCGCAGTCGGTCCGAAGAGATCAGAATTTGGTGTACTTTCTGGAACAGAATATAGTACAATTATGATTATTTTTTCATAAATACATTATCCTTTGAAGATATGAAATTGTAATATTAATAAATTTGGTTTTTAATTTTTTTAATTTGAGGATCTCAAAAATGATAATAAAAAAAATGTGATTTTTGAGGCCCTCGAATCATATCGAGTCTGTGATAAATAATCAGTAAACAATTGGCTCATATTCATCAGATTAAAAATGCAAATCATTGAAATCGCAAATGACGTCAACATTTCAATCGTGTCGAAAATTTAAAAATAAAATAAACGATCTGGGAATGTTAGTTTGCATCTGGCACGGCCTTGAATGTAGTCGTCAGAAATTCACGATCCCTTCTTCTTTGCTTTCGTCAATATCAATGCTATGGTACAATCGTCCCCGGCAGATTTATTCATTGATCATTATTCATAGATATTGACGTTCTGGGTAAGTTAAATCGTGAAGATACTCGACGTCGCAGGTTCGCTTTATTCGCGTTGAAAATCAACACACCACTCTGTCCACACTCTTTATGGATATATATGGGGCATTCCATGTCAAATCACGCGGTCATCGGCCAGACCCCCTGGATTTTGACGTCCAATGAATTGTGGTTTTCGTTTGACCCAAAATATGACCTCAAATTTTTAGAAATCTTGGTTTCATTTTTTTAGGGGTTGCTCGAGCTAGAAAATCATTAAATTGAGAGAAAACGAAAAGGGGCCCTTTTTTAAATTAATGAAATTTTTTCATACAAACTAGGGCCCAAAACTCATATTTTCGTCATCGTTCGATAATGGGTCAAAAGTAATTACAATTTTTTTTGTATTTTAAGTTTTTTAAATAATTGCTTATTTTAATTGTTTCTTGTAGTGAAAATAACAACAACAAAAATATTCTAGTGAAACTTGATTTTTTTTCTTGGTTCAAGACTGAAACGACAATATTTTTCGAAAATTTATTAGCCTCGACGACTTGAAATAAAACGGATGTTTTAAACACAATAAAAAAATTAAAATTAGAAAAAAATAGTAATTATTTTTTACCCATTATCGAATTATGATGAAAATATCTGTTTTGAGCCCTAGTTTCTGAGAAAAAAATTTTCATCAATTTGAAAAAAGGCCCTTCTTGATGTTTTCCCTCATTTAATGATTTTTTAGCTCGGGAAACCACCCCATATATATGTATATAGGATATTCCAGGTTAATTTGATCAAGGACTACACTTGAAATCTCAAATTTCAAAATACGTCGCAGAAGACATTCCGTCTGTGTCAAATAATGTTCTGAAATTTTTGCAAATATTTCCTGGACCTCTCTCGACCCCCAACAACAAAAGGTCCTAAAAGGTCATCGTTTTTAAGTGTATAAAAAAATTATCTCAATTATGCGTGAAAAAATAAGATATTTTTTCGTAAAATTGAACTGAAACTCCAGATTTTTCGTTTTCAAGATTGAAACGTCGTTTCTCAGAACGAAAAGTCTCGATGCCAATTTCTCCATCAATGCAGAAAAATTGCAAAATCACAAATTCATTTGTATCTCATTAATTAATTATATCCGTCAAAAAAATGTTCATAAATCTAATTAAAACTCCAATAAAGAAAATAAAAGGTACTCCAATAAAGAAAATAAAAGGGACCTTTTATTTTCTTTATTGGAGTTTGATTCTTGGCAAAAACCACTGACTTCTTTTCTTTTAGGTGTATTTTATATAACTTAATTCATAATTCATGACAAAAGATAATAAGATTCAACGAAAATTCTCCCTAAGCTCGGAAACGAGATAATTCCAATTTATGATCTAAGAATGTTGCAAGATGAGATGCACAATTTACGATTTTTATATGTTATCAATTCTTTGGATGTCTTTGCCAAAAAAAAAAGAAAAGAAAAAGAAAATAAGGTTCGGTGAAAATTTTTCGTAGGCCTCTATTCTACACGTTATTATTCTTACACATTATTTTCTTACACATTACAGCCTTTAGCAAAATTTACTACTGAAATGGATAATCACGTTGCAGAGTTTCTGTCGTTTTTTTGGGTTGGCTAAAAACGTCGCATGCAGAGTTTTGCTAAAGGCTGTAATGTGTAGAAAAATAATGTGTAGAATACTATTCCTAGCCACTTTATCTTGCGTAGAATGATGTGTGTAGAAAGTAGTGATCGGCAGTATCGATTTTTTCCTCAACGATATTGATTTTATTGATCATTTTTTCGAAAAAATAATAATTAGTCGAAAAATATTACTAATTTTTTATAAATATTCGTAATTAGCAGAAAAATATTAGTTATTTTTCTAAAAAATTAGTAATTAGCGAAAAAAGATTACCAATTTTTTTTCTAAATATAGTAATTGGTAAGGAAGATATTACTAATTAAGTTTTAAAAAAAACAGTTATTCATAGAAAAGTATTGGGTATATTTACGTGCTTGTGGGTACGGATTGAGTCTATAAGCTCAACCAATTTTATTAAGAAAGTTTTTTTTATTTTTTATAATAACCAGATCCTTTGAATATTTCACACATTAGTATTTTTTATTTATTTATTACTTTTTCCAAAACTAATACCACATTTCTCCACAAATTATTGATTTTTTTCGTTATTTAGCAATATCTTTCTCGCTAATTATTAATTCTTGGAAAAAATCAGTAATATTCCAACGTTAATTACTCATTTTTTTGGAAAAATTAGAAATGTTTTGTCACTAATTACTTATTTATTAGAAAAATTAGTAATATGTTCCCGCTAATTACTAATGTAAAAAAAAAAATTGTAATTTTTTTTGCTAATTATTAATTTTTCGAAAAAATTGGATAAAAGAATACACCGCGACCTCGATAATCGGAATTGTGCGGGACCGGCTCTTGCAAGAAGTGGGGTTGCGTACATTGCACAGAACCGTCTCTGCGCCGCTGGTGGCTGACGGCGGCCTGACGCGATTGGCTCGGCGCTTCTCCCATTACGCTGCAATTGCAAAGATCGAGGTTCCGAGAATCGAGGTCGCAGTGCAGATAGATTTTTATTTTGCCGATAATAATAAGGATAGAATAGATAAAAATGCAGAGGAATTTTCGTTTGAAAAGAAGATTGAAATGGTCAAATTGAGAGAATCAGCTTGAAGAGGCCCCATAGATGTGTTCGCCAGGTGAGAGGCCGTGGGTCCTCGAGCGAGGTAAACGAGGCCAGCGAGCCTCTCTCATCCTTCATACAGTTGTAATGAACAAAGAGGAGAGGGGACGATGGCCTCACGAGACGAGAAGCGCTTTAGCGGTCTTCCAACGACTGCCACAAGGCGAGTAAAAGTGAGTCAAAGTATGAGGTGGAGCGGTTTGTCGGGGACGCGCCTGTTATTCCGTGGGCTCCGATGTTGCGGCAACTGAGCAGTCTCTCGCCAAAAGACAAGAGAGTCTCGAGTCTCTCTTTGACTGTCGCGGCAATGGATAGATTCGAATGGCAGGGATAAAACGAAGCGGCGATACCAACGGGCAGGAGGAGAGTCGCCGGTTCGCGTTGGATGATCGGTGAATTTGCTCAGTCTTTCTCGTTCCAACGAGCCGGTATCACGCGTTCATCAAACCTTATTACAAGCGTCGCCATTGCGAAATTTCGCGATATCTTTGGTCCCCTCGATTCCAAATCCACAATCGTCGGTGACATTATCAGGGGAGGTGATTCGATGCCCGAACCAAGGTCATTGCAACGATAATGAGACGGTCGACCGGTCTCGAGGCTTTTGGGACTCATTCAAGTTCACAGCGGTCATTTTAATTCCAAATCATTTTTGACCCTCGTCGGTGTCCGAATTTGTGCACGAATTCTAGATCGATTGGAAACAAATTTTTAAGTGTCCTGTGAGCGGATATTCGACGAGATGAGGGCGAAATTACTCCAATCGATGATCGTCATTGCGGGCGCTAATTTATTATTGACGCTGGCCGGTGAGTCAAAGGTTTGATCTGGATATGGGAAGAATAAGAAAATTGCTCAATGTTTTGTCAGATTGGAGACATCGATGCCTAAATGGGCGATTGAGACGGAAAGAATTACCTTGGGAAATGATAAGAGTTAAGAGCGAAAAAGAAGAATTTTGATAGTTCGATTGGATTGTTTTTTTTTTTACTGAATTATCATTATTGTCGATTATACCGGCTGCATGGATGGCGCCCTTAATTTTGCGACTTTCGGAGAACCCGTTAAGCGAAACCGGAAGTATTTGTGCGCCGGTAAATCGGGTTCGCTTCCCCGGAAACGGACCGCACTCTCGAGTATCGTAAATGTGAGAATATATTGAAATACGTTGGAGTCATGTCATCAGGAAGATCAGAGCAGCGAGATAATGATGAAAATTTCGTTTGGAACAGAGTCCTGAATAAATTACAAATTTGTTTTTCGCATTTTCAGCTAAATTCGACTGGTTCAGTAAAATGGTCGTAATTTTTTTTCTACTCAAAATGTTGACTCTGAATCGTGCTTATTCTTTTCGTGATCGTTCAGGCTTCAAAATTCCGTTTGGTACATCCGATTCTGATGATTTACCGATTTTTCACCGATTTTTGAATTTCGATCATCGTTTTTTGGAAACTTTTGAAGTCGTTGATTAAAAATACAAAAAATTCGACCGCATTTGGATCAAGTCCGTGAAAAAGTCCTTCAAAGGATCTAATTTTTCAGGAAGGATTTATTCCGGACTAAGTGAACCAATTTTGCAAAAAGGCAAAAGGCAATGGAAAAGCAATTTTGAAAAATCATATTCGTAACGAGATGAATAATTTCAAGGATAAGGTAAAACCCAATTATTGAACAGGTCCCAATTATTGAACACTATCTTGTATTTTTATTATTTCTCATTCACCTGCATGCATTTACTTATTTATAAAAATTTCATTACATATATGGAACTTTTAGCTATCGAAATGTTACCTTACTTGTGCAAAAAAAGCTTTAATTAATAGAGGAAAAAAGTATTTAATCAGCAACGGTGACCCGATTTGACGTCTCGTGGTAACTGCTTATCGTTTTTGCTAAGACGCGCCGCTTCGCGCGTAAGGGCATAAAAAATTCAAAAACTGTCGCATCTCAAAAAGTTGAGGCGTTTCCGGTTCCTCAGAAAATTTCTTACAAATAACAACGTTTAAAAAAATTTTAGAGTTAATTATTTGTTAAAAAATCCGGTGTTCGATCATTGGGACATAGAAAATGCAGTGTGTCCCAATTATTGAACACTCGAATTCTCCAAAATGGCGTCATTAAGTCCATCAAAACATCGAGACAGTTAACGCGTGACAGATCGTGTGGATCGGATTTATTTTAAAAAAACCTGTAAGTTCCTGAATAAACTTACCTTTGTTCTTTTAATAATAACTCTAAGATCGTCAAATGTATTTTTTATTTGTATTTTCGCGCAATAAACATAAAAAGAAAAGTGAAAAGAGAATATAACCTAAATGTAATCTAAAAATACGAATGTAATGTTCAATATTTTTTGCTCTCCGATATTTCAGTCAAAAAACAAGATAGCTGCGACAAAATCAAACAAAAACAGAACATAAAAACGGGGAAGCTGAAAATAAAAATAAAATAAAGTTCGAGTTGAAAAGCAAAAATAAACCAAATGCGAATGAACCAAAAACCAGTCAAAAGAGACTAAATATATATTTTTGTATTTTTACATGATCTATAAAAGATTATTCAAGTGTTTGATTTTGCTTTTATTTCTCAATATTGTACCCAAAATAATATTTTCAGAACGGAAACAGAATTCTCGAGAGTGTTCGATAACTGGGACATGCCTGTTCAATATTAGGGACACAGGCACTTGCAGTGTTCAATAATTGGGACATATGCATGCTACGAATTGTTATTCTTTTTTTTCATTCGAAATCATTTAAAAATAATTCAAAGGGTAATTTTTCGAAAGTAAAAATATCAAAGTATGATTTGAACATGAAAGCGATGGTTTTTTTTTCTTGATTTTATATTTTTTTCTCACCGAATTCAATCCCCAGATCCTAAGCTGTTCAATAATTGGGACATTTACCTTAATGCTTCTTTTCCCAACATAAAACTACCCGTTAAAGATTCAATTGATCATTTTACAAACCAATGACGTTGTCAACGTTCAGCGGTCCAAAAAACGTCGCCCTGCCGGGTTTTCATCGCCAGGGAAAGTTTGTCAACGCAAAGGCACAAATCCTGCATCTAGTTCGATCAAAATCCCACGGTTTATCCTATCAAGGACACACGCGTTTGATACCCGGCGATGGAAGGTATCAGACGCAGTTTGCCGTTTATAATCCTCCGCGTTTATCCGCGGTAAATTAGCCGCGTGCCCAACTCGTCGTCCTCGTCTCAAAAGACGCAGAAGCGTCTTCCGAGATGATCGTGGAATCCGATAGGAAACCAGCGAGCACACTGGGGCTGCTTATAGTGTTAATTATGCCGAGCGCAAAGGTCGAGACACAGTCAAAGGGGTGCTTTCCCCATTCCCATGACTCAGAATATCCCCTTCCGCACATCGCTTTAGTCTCGAGACATCTCTCTCCCTCGGTTATCTCTCGGTGCAGCATTGAACGAAAAAGCAACCTCGTAATATACCCCGCCTACTGTACGTCGATGTTCCCGGAGGGAAAGAGGGATAAGTAGAGGAAGAAGCGAGTTGTGACGTGTATAGTCAAGGGGTTCGCTCCAGAGCTGATGGCAGAGAAACCAGGGGATGATCTACCCGCTTCAACACGATCATCCCCTTGCATATTCTCACGGAATTCTCCATCCTGCAGCCGGATATAATCCTTCCTCCTTACGGCCTTCTCTCTCTCTCTCTCTCTCTCTCTCTCTCTCTCTCTCTCTCTCTCTCTATCTATCTTTCCTTATCCATCGGAATCTTTATCCGCAACGGAGACTGGAAACGTTGAGACACGGCCGAGACGAACGCTCCAGAGATATTGAAGATATACAGTAATAAGGACCGCAAGCGGTGATTGTGTAGCGATTGTGGATGGGAAAGTGGGAAGCGATGTAGATTTGTACTATATAGATAGATAGATAGGATATATAAGCGGTCTTACGCCATAGGATTCCTGCAGAAGCGGCACAAGCGGCGATACTGGATCATCGACGCTCCACGGGGTCTTTGATCCTCTCTCCCACACTCGGCGAATCCCTTCGGCGCTTCGAGTTAATTGAATACCATCGAGGCCGCGTCGTTGCGAATACGATACAGTTGCATGTTTAGCAAATCTCCGCGATGCAACGATACACGATTATTCACGGTATAACGGGGCCTCAGCGCTATAAACCGTTGCTTATAACTCGGCAACTGTTTGGTAACGCTCCGATTCCACCGATCTTGCCGCCGTATAATCGACTGTTCAACGGCCGATTCAATCGAATTGTGTCGGCTCAAGGGGGGCAAAAATTGCGCACACTGGTGGATTGCTAAATTCACGATTGGGCGAATCGCGATGCAGAATGTTTTGGACTCAAAAGGGAATTGTTACACGATCAAGGTAACATCCGATCGGCGCCGGTTCTTTACATTTATTTTTGAGCTATCAAAATGAGCCTTGGAAAATTAGTGATGAGAGCAAAATGGATTGGTATTTAATGTACAAAAAATTGGCGATTTGTCTTTGCGATCTTCATTATAATCAGGAATCGGCAAGGAAAAAAATTACGACTTTCCATTTTTCAATTAATGAAAAATCGATAATTTTAAAAGATACAATACCAATTGATGGAAAAATTGAAATTATCCGAAATTGTATTTTCAATTATCCAAATAATCGGTAATTGGTCGAAAAATAATATCAATTACTCAGGAAATGGGTAATTGGCTTGCCAATATTTCCAATTATCCGAATAATCGCTAATTGGTAAAAAAATAGTATCAATTAATCATAAAAAGGGTAATTGGTAGGAAAATAATATCAATTTTTCAGAAAAATGCGTAATTGGTTGAAAAATAATATAAAGTACCCAGAAATATAGGTAATTGGTTTGAAAATATTTGCAATTTCCCAGAAAAAAATTAATAATTTATTGAAAAAGTGTTTTTGAAAAAATAGGAGTGATTAGGGATTCCGATTTTCAATAAATTATTAAATTTTTTCTAAAAAATTGAAAATATGTTAAACCAATTACTCATTTTTCCGAAATATTGATATTATTTTTCTACCAATTACCGATCATTCGGATAATTGAGAATATTTTCAGGACAATTACTCATTTTCCTGATTAATTGATATTATTTTTTTACCAATTACCGATTGTTCGGATAATTGGAAATATTTTCAAATCAATTACCTATATTCTGAGTAATTGATATTATTTTTCGACCAATTACCGATTATTTGGATAATTGAAAATTTATTTTTTTTCATTAACCATTATCGTCGGGTAATTGAAAATTTAGATTTCAAAATGATTAATTTTCCAAAAATTGATATTTTCCGAAAATGCGCCTGAAAATATCATTACTGCCGATCTCTGATTATAACCTTTTCGTAATTATATTATAATGTTTATAAATAATTTGTATCAAGCATGATTATTGTATTAAAATTTGTCTCAAGGAAAAATATCCAAGCCTTAATAAGGTTAATCAATCAATGAATTAATCAATTAACCGAAAATTAGTAATGGAGAACAGCTGAACTTGTAAACAATTTTTTTAAATTCTAAAAAATTTTTTAAATAATTTTTGGACCAGTTTCAATGATCCAGTTCAAGATTTGCTGACGATTTTCCCCTGATCTTAGGTGTCTTAAGCTAAAACTTAGATTTCAATAAGGTTCCTAGATATTGAGTAATAAATTTCCGGAAAACTACTCGATTTTTGACAGTGTAATAATTACTGGAAAACAAAATATTTTAAATAAATAAAAGTTATGATTAATAAATCTTGTGAGGTATCATTTGAAAAAGCTACCCTTGAGGATTCTAAAAAACATATTTTTTAAATAATTTCTGGTCCGGTCTTAGGCCCGAATTTCAAGTTCCTAAGATTCATCTTAAGATTCAACTTAAGTTCGATCTTAAGTTCCAGCTTGAGTTCAATGGAAAGTTTGATCTTGAGTTCGATCTTAAGATCGATCCTGAGATAGATCTTAGGAACTTAAAATTAGGGCCTTAATGATTTAGTTCAAAATTTGCTGGAGATGACCATCCTGATCTTATAGGTATCAAGAGTTAAAATTTGGACTTCAACAGGGTTAGTAGACATTGGGTCATAAATAACCGGGAAACAGTCTTCTTTTTCGACTATTAGAAAAACTATTTTGAATAAAAATTGTACGAGCCCGACTCGTTCCTGACCTTTTTTTTAAATTTTTTTTCAACGGTCAAGCGCAGACAGGATGAGATTCATGCATGCGTCATTGGCCGTTTTGCCCCGTTATTTTGGGATCTTTGATCGAAAAGCTCGCTCACAGGGGATGGTTTTAGAAATCGCACCCTTCGGCGTTCGGGCTAATTGAATCGACGGTGCAATGAGAGAGAAAGACCGAGCGAACTCACACACACACACACACACACACACACACACACACACACACACACACACACACACACACACACACACACACACACACACACACACACACACACACACACACGAACGCACCCAGAAATAAACAAAGAGCGATAGACAGTCAAACTTGCAAAGCGTATACATGGATTCAACGTTGTCCATTTGCCTGGCGCTTCAACGTCCCGTTTCTGCCAGGCGTAACTGCAACCATATCTGCATTCATTTGGCTCGAGGCATTTCTGCATGCGCACATGTGTACGGCATAACCGGCACAGAGAGAGACAGTGAATGAGAGGAAGAGAGGAAAATTGGCAAACACTTGCAAACACGGCGCGAACGAGCTCGAAGCTCGTTATAAACGTATCAATCGTGTGAAAGAAGCACCAACACACGAACGCAAAGTGGAGTTCCCCGATACAAGCCCGTTTGCATAGTACCTGTTTGCGGTGTTCCGCTGCACGCTTCACCCTGTCGAACCGCAAGGTATCTCCTCTCTATTTGCAACCGGATCGTTCGCCTCTTTTCACAGCGTGCGAACTATGAATTCTCTCGTGAAACCAGAAACAAAATACACCGATGTCCATCCATCGGTGCGGATTGTTGGAGAATTGAGCGAAGGGGAGGTGGGTTCAAAAAAAAAAAAATCTGGGGAGTGAATAATGAAAATTGAACGAATGACGCATATTTCAGCCCCACTTTTTTATGCTTTACTTCCTAGCTCGGGGCTTGAAATCGGTTAAATCGAACTGGCAATGCCGAAGACAGGCCTTTTCAATGCTTCATAGCGATGTACCGCGTTCAATCGCTCGATCCGTTCATCCTTCGCCTCCTTCCGTCGATCTTCAAACGATTCAGCGATGAAACGAGAGCAGGGACGAGGAGGCGATCCTTGAAGCAGAATTATTCAAAGTTGCGAGCAATCTCCAAGAATCCGAGCACGATCTGCGCTTTGAATTATTGTTGCGGAGGTAAAAACCGATTTTGCAAGGCAGAAGGTATTATGGGAGGCAATTGTATGACCGGAATTTCCTTCGTGGACTTATCTGTTGGCAAATTAATGCCGAAGAAATGAAAGGGAGCGTTTTTAAGGCGGTATTCTGGTCTAGGGACATACATTTTTAGCGTTTTGTCGAACTCGATAAAAAAAATATTCTTACCATTCTTTTTTTCCACAATATTAAGGGGGGAAACCCATATAAATGGTCGAAGATGACGAGGAATTTCGGGATTTTTTTTCCAACGCAACTACTGGACCAATCGTTTCCAACTTTGGAGGCTATTTTACTGTAAATTCGAAGACTTGAAAAACATTTTTTTAAGGTACCAGAGATTTTGATTAACTTTTAAACGCGATTTACTCGAAACTACATTTTCGCAATTTGCGGCAGCGATAAAAAAAAAATATTCATCCGATTCATTTCAAATAAATATTTTTAGACACAAAATTGCAAACCCTCGTCGATAAACCTCCATTTTCAAAAAAAAAATTAATTCAACATTTTTTGCATAAAAATGTTCGGTGAAAATTCGATCTATTTACCTGAGTGCCGCCATTATTACAATATTCAACTTTTGAAACTTTTTCTTGGTTTTTCGACAGCGTACTTTCATATAGAATGTAGAAGTTTGTGACTTTTTGTTTCGGATGAAAAACAAAAAAACTACAGCTGCCGCAATTCGACATCGCGGAAAAAATTCGTTCAGCAACGATTGGTTGCAGGCTGCTAATGAATATTTATTTTCGATTAAAAAATTTTTTTTCAAGTCTTCGAATGTACAATAAAATAGCCTGCAAAGTTGAAAACGATTGGTATGGTAGTTGCGTTGGAAAAAAATCCCGAAATTCCTCGTCATCTTCGACCATTTGTATGGGTTTCCCCCCTTGATATTTTGACGATAAACATAAAAAATTTTGAGAAAAAAAAATGAAAATGAAATAAGTTATAAGCTAGTAAATTTGAGGCTAGAAGAAGGGGGTTTGCTGACTGATACGATTGTAACCTTCCTAATCAACAGATACAAAATTAAAAATAGATTCTTAATTAGTAAGAATGTGATCGTTGTAGGCCCTACCTCTGAGAAAAAGGAAAAAAATCGCAAAATGGCGGCCTTCTGAACAAAAGAAGGCCGCCATGATATCTCTTTTTCATAGTTTTCAATTTTTTTACAATAGTAAAAAAAATAATTTTGATACAAAAGTGGGTAGGGGCGATAGAGAGTTATACATTGAAGATTGGTAAAAAAAATTCATGTCGGTTGAGTAAAACTTGAGATATCATGTCATGTTGAGGAAAGTAGTTTTGAGAAAAACGTCTATAGTCAGGTTTGCTCTGACGTGCTGCGTCACTAAAATAGCTATAACTCCGTAAATTATTGGAATAAAAAAATTTCCCTTCGAGGATACATTTTCAAAGGCCTAAGCTTTAAGAATATGCAAAAAAATCGATTTTTTATAAATTCTAGACCAGAATACTCCCTTAATGCCGCAGTTTAGCTTTCCAAAGGTCGAAAGACAGGAGCTTTGGCTCGGCACAAGAGCAGAGAGATTGAGAGCGTTTTTTTTTTACCTTCGTATTTTCCATAATTCGTATTATTTATTTTTTCGCGTTTCTCTCTATCATTCTTTCACTTTCGCGCGTTGACAAAACGGGAACTCCGTCATCCGCTCATCCGGAGAGCTCGAAATCGAGAGCTCTTTTATTTTTTCATCCCTCTACCTCCCTCCCTCTCTCTACTTTTTTTTTTAGTTTCGTCACGATTAATTTACCGTCGCGATAAAATCTCGTTATTGGGAAATAACGGAAACCCCGTAGCGCGTCGAGGCTTTCCGGGATACACCCGCGAAATCCGTGAACCAGCTCGAAAGAGTGGAGTCAGAGTAGAGCAAACTGGAGTGGTGTACGCGATCCAATCGGCTGCGGAGGGAGGCAAAAATTGTGGGTGGAGAGGTTTTCAACCGTGGATTTATAATAAAAAACAAAAAAGAGGGAAGAAAAAACGCACAGAGTTTGTACATATTTTTTGAACCGAAACGGGAGAGGAGCGAGCAAAAATATGAGCACGTACCGCGTTGCACGCTCGAACAAGTTATCTCTGACACTTTTCGTCCGCAAATTGTGACGTAGAGCAGAGAATTTTTTCGTTTGAGGGGCGGAGGAACCGGATGTGATCCTGCTCGCTCGGGCGTTTTCGAAAAACTGTTTCGCATTTGTCAATTCGTGAAGCGGATGAAAAAAACATAAACCTCCACTCGGTCGGTGCATTTTCGTCAACGCTTACCACTCAAAGAGTTAAATAAAAAAAAACAAAAAGCAGAAACATCGTTTTCCACGGCCCTTGAACCTTTACATTGGGTCAGATTCGACCTAGTTTCAAATTTGAGGCGCCAATTATCTGCGATCCGTTCTTGAAAAGTGTCCTCTAGGATTCGGAAAACCAACAGTTTACCATTTTTTTTCTTTCAGGAAGATCAACGTCTAAAGAGTATCGACCATGAATTTAATTAAAAATAATTGAAGTTTGAAAAAGTTATGAATTTTTTTGCGATGGACTGGCCAATTGACGCCTCTACGATTTTTGCTATAGATTTTAATTCATCTCATGTATCCTAAAAGTTTATTCGAAAATTTATTAATTTTAAATAAATCACCTTAAACCTTGAACAGCTGAGTTTTTTTCGAGCGTTTGGCAAAGTCCGTACATGGAGAATTTGAATTCATGGGTACCCAATGTGAGAAAAAAAATTATTTGAGAATTTTTCTACCCTCGGAAACTACCCCCAAATAAAAAAACCACCCCGATCACTTAAAAACATCTTCATTTTATTTCCCATCGTTTATTTCTGCCAGAAATTGAGGAAAATTCATTCTAGAACTTGCAGCGGGATTCTGAAGAACTTACGAATCAATCAACCCTTATGAACTACCCCTCAATTGAGAGAAATTGACCTCTCAAGGGATAAAATGTTAATATCGTATTTTCTGTTCTTTCATCCTGATATAAATCGGAATATGAGCGTTTCAGAACTAAACATCAATGGAAGTGCACTTTTGGGCGTATCACCGTTTCTAGGGGTGGTTTTCGATGTCTCGTTAAGGGTAGTTTTTGAATCGGATGTTCTTGATATACATTTTCCATGCATTTGTAGGGGTGGTTTTCGATGTTTCGTTACTGTTAGGGGTAGTTTTCCAATTGCATGTTCTCGCTAAAAATTTTTGTTTCTATTTCAAAGCACACAATTGAGATCGCGAATTAAAAAAAAAATTTGCCTGAAAGTTATGCTCGTTTCTCGATTTTTCGCAATTTTCGCACACTTTGACAGGGTGCGAGACTGAAGGGATGCAACCCTCGCGTTTACCGAATTTTTTACGATTAGATGCATCTTTCATCTTCAATATGCGATCTTAACAATGGCGATATGTTTATTTTTATGGAAGTTCTGCGTTTTGAAAGTAGGTGGGACGTATGTGTCCCACCAATCGTTAAAGGGTTAAATCAAATAAATCATTTCTCTGGGTAACTTATGTCACACTTTTTAGAACGATCAAAGTAAACGTTCTTTTATCTTGGTACCAGAAATGTAAACTTTACAAACTTTGGAAAATTCAACTCGAGTTGAAGCCTAGCGTCAGAGTTTACAAGTTACGGTAATAACAATGATAACAATGATAACAATAACAATATATTAAAAAATAGGGTAGCGAGGCGTATGAGGGATAATTAAAGCGTGAGAGTGCGAAAGTTTGGGCAGCTGCGAGAATCCAGTGACACGGTGAGCGTTTTAAAGAGACGAGAGAGAACGGAGAACACTTACGTGTGCCGTTTGGCAGCAAAACAAAACGCAATTCACTCGCTGACTTGGCGTTATTGTAGTTGCGTCGTCGCATGTCCATGAGCATTCCAACGGGCCGACATCCACGCTCATTCTCTGCCGCATATGGATATGACCATAAGGGCCATAAAGACAGAGAAATACGGTACATAAGTGCTGTAAGTGCGTGGTGTGCATTTTATATATCAGCAGACAGTGTCGCGGATCTGACACACGGTTGAGTCAACTTACGGGGGATTTTCTCCCTCTTTCATAATTGTTGTAAAAGAACCAGAGGCACGTTATTTCCAGCGCTACCAATGATTACTCTACCAGAAATACACGTCTACCACGATAAAACACTGCCAATAGTGCCAATTGATAAATCCACCGTATAACATCCATGCCAAACAAAAGCCCTTCAATAACAAATAACAATTCTCTCATTTTACAAGCCTACCAGATTACAAGTCTCCGGGTCTTTAAATTCGGCGATTCCCTCCTTACCGACTGCAAGGCGACCGTGTTTTCAGATGGGCTCGGGCGTCGGTAAGTGACCGGCCGAGTTGACAAGCCGGAGACTTGTAAAATGGGGGAGAGCTCTGTAAAATGGGAAAGAGATATTATTGTGTAGATTTGGTGGAGAAACAAGTCTTTGGCTCGTCGATTCAGCCGGACACTTACCGACGTTGGAGCGTCTCTGAAAATACGGTCGCCCCGCAGTCGGTAAGGAAGGAATCGCAAGAATCAAAGACCAGGAGGCTTGTAACCTGGTAGATTCTAGATGTAATAGTCTAATATACCAAATTCGATGTGTACATATATGTAAATTCATCTCATAGTGATTACTAGGACATCATAAATTTATCAATCAATCAATATTTCTCTCTCATTCGAAAGAAAGAGAGAAATTGAGAGAGAGAGGCTTATCGTGGAATACTGATGAAGCATATAGTTGTTTGTAACCGAGTGTAAGATTGGATAGAGGGAGAGAGAGAGGTATGGAGAAAAAAAAGAGGTCGCGAGAGAGCCTTCGTGGTGTTATTGTGAGCCGAGGCGCGGTGAGATCGCGACTATGACAATACAGGAACCGATGGTGAAATCGCGTAGAAGCGTGGACGGAGTTATGAATTAGCGATCGTGCTCACTTTCTGGGCAATGATCGTGCAGACGATCGGTTAGAAATTTGCCGGAGAATATTGCGAGAAATGAATCCCCATAACGGAGACGACGAATTTTTGCAATTTTCTCTCTGAATGTTTATAAACGTTGGGAATTGTTTATTTGACGATGCGTATTAAAACGCGGTTTCTTGCCGATTACGAGATCGAGACAATGCGTGTCTCCGCGCTTAAATACCACATGCGGTGATGCAATCTCGGTTTCTCACTCGGTTAATTTTTTTTTCCTTCATTTCTCTAATGCGTTTACATCGGTACCGGATGCAACTATACTGGGATCATTTTACCTCATATCGGAGGGGGGGGGGGGATCGCTTTGTCCTTAGGTGTCTACAAAATGAACCTTTCGTGGGAATTCAAAGAAACATTGAAAACTTGAAAAAAAAAAAATTTAATACACTACCGGCGAAAAGTTTTCGGACAAAACTTCAAAAAAGGTCTGGAACGTTTTTTTATGCCATTTCGCCGGAAGTCCACGTAAACTAATTTAACGAACAGCATTTTAAAGGCGAAGAATTCGGCTTCCTTTCCTGTTTTTTAAATTATTTTTACAGTTTGTTTTTAGATTTGGACTCTATTTTGAAAACAACTGTTTTCGCCTTTTTTTTCCTCTCTTCAGGTGCACCCATGGGGAAAATTTTGTTTGCACATTTTTACGATTGGATTCATAAAGGGGAAAGTTTGAGCTTTAATTCCCTTTTTTTTAAAACTTTGAACGATTTTTTTTGAAAGATATTCTGTTTTTTATGAAAAAAAAGGAAATTTGACAAAAATCCCTTATAAAACGAAAACAAAGAGGATTCATGAAAAAATTCAAGATAGCAAAAAGTTGCGTCTGTTTTCGATGAGTTCAGAGGAATTTTTCCAGATTTTTTTCCAAATTTTTTTTTTCTTATGTTACGGCCGGAAAAAAAATTTGAAACAAATTCCATTGTGTTGAAAATGGTAAAATAAAGTATTTTTCTCTCTTGAAATTTTATCAATAATCATATCTCTCGAGTTCTCGAGTTATGGTAATTGAATGATGCGAGCTCCGACCCAGAAAATGAAAAAATAAAATTTTTTGAAAAAAAATCTGAAAAAATTCCTCGGAACTCAACGAAAACAGACGCAACTTTTTGCTATCTTGAAGTTGTGCATGAATCCTCTTCATTTTCGTGTTATAGGGGATTTTTCAAATTTCCTATTTTTTCACAAAAAACAGTATGACTTTGGAAAAAAAAATCGCTCAAAGTTTTAAAAAAAGGAAATTGAAGCTCAAGCTTTCCCCTTCATGAATCCAGCTGTAAAAATGTATTTAAAAAATATCCTCTAGAAGATGGGTGCACCTGAAGAAAAGGTAAAAAAGGCATAAAACCGTAGTTTTCAAAATAGAGTCCAAATCTAAAAACAAATTGTAAAAATAATTTGAAAAACAGGACAACAAATTAGTTTACGTTGACTTCCGGCGAAATGCCATAAAGAAACGTTGCAGACCTTGTTTGATGTTTTGTCCGGAAACTTTTCGCCGGTGGTGTAATTATTAAAATTTCCCTCATTTTGGACACCTTTCCCCTATTATTGAAAACAGCATTGAAAACTGAATCCTAGGGAGCAGATTCGCGCAAATTTAGCAAGTTTCATTGGTAATCTCGAGTGTTTCGACAAAAATTCCCATTCAATTGCGAAACAAAAGTAATCGCTGAGACTCGACGAAAATCAAGTGGGACGTTCGCGCGACTCGGGTCGAAGTATCTTAATGGAAAACGAAATCGAAGAGCGGTCGCGAGACTCAGCGGGATTATGGTAAACCGAGACTATTATACGAGATTTCGGGAAGCTTATACAGTTCGTCGGCATTATCGAAGTTGCAAGTCAGAGTACGTTCTCTCGTCATATTCCTCTCCCTCACCTCTTTCTCGCCGCTTGTATATCCGAGCCGTAACTTCACATTATACACGCTCTCTTTTGACGCCTCCACCACGCGTTTCCGACGAACAACGCCGCTATACTTTCAACCCCCGGGTTCGAGAGTTCCGCTTCGCATACATGACAAATTCGCGATGACGCGTCGCTCGCGATCGAAAGTTTTGGCTCGGAGAACCGCGACACGAAATACGCGTATAAAGCTCGTCGGTGGTGTTCTCCATCATCCCCTTTTGCGAGAGGCCATCGGGAGGTGTGTGCCACTGCGTACACCGGGGACACGGAACCAGGGAACAAGATGGGGGAGGGATCGCCGCAGAGAGAAAGAGCTAGTGCGGGTAGCAAACCCCCATCGCTAGGCAACACGCCTTGCACGCGTGTACGGAGGGTAGCATTCGCTTCCGCCATATTCGCACGCCCGCGACAGTTAATTGCGTTTACCAACGTCTCCGAGGAGCTGTAGGTAACCATCGGCAAGACCGAACCAACCACCCCCGTGTTCTCCAACCCGAGGAGTTACCCTCTTCCATCCTCTTGCGAGCTTCTCCGTATACTTCGCTTCACGTTTTGCACGCGTTCACCTCTCTTGCATCGTTGTCGTCGTTGCTTATAACGTCGTTCTGCGAGATGCGAAACGTGCCAGAAAGGAGGCCCTCTCTCTTCTCACAGTGGCGCTAGATGGTTAGTTTGAGGAGAACGTGAAGGAATCGAGAGGGAAACGCAACCCTCTGCGTGCAACCACCCCCTAACCCCCCCCTCCCAAAACCCAGCCTTCCATACAAGTTTCCGTTTCCTCAACAGAAACGATTTCTCACCACGTCTCACAATTTTCTATCGTCTATCGTTGAAAGTTCATCCCCCGGATCTCGGGCTTCAAACCCTCCTTCACCCCTCCTTCGCGTCAGCTTTACTTATATTCTGCTTGTATGCAATTGCGAATCGAGCTTGTTCCATTTTGAAACTCGCCAAAGTTGCGATAGAGTTCACTCTGGTTTAGAGCGGAAGGATTTTTTTTGGAAAAGGTGAATATTAAACTCGATGCACCGGAAACTCCGCACTGAGAGAAAAAATTACTGAATTTGAGAACATGAATTTATTTATTTTATGAAAGTATTAATTCGATTATTTATTTGTTGAACCAAGAAAATCACTCTTCATTTAAAAAAATATTTTCACGAATCTATTACTCCATTATATTAAACTCTTATTTAATAGTAACAATTGAATGCATGATTTATTTGATTAAATTTATATTCATTGGATTAATTACATTGATCGCATCATAAACATGAGATTATTTGAATCTAAAAAACGAATTCAATACAAAATTATTTTTATTTAAATAGATTTTAATAAATTTGCATTCATTGGATTAATTAGATTTATTGCATCATAAATATGAGATTATTTGAATCTGAAAAACGACATCAATATTAAATTATTTTTTCCGAACAAAATTATTTCTTTGCAATAAATTCATCATTATTTTACTTCGAAAAATATTTCTGTAGTATTTTCAATATTTATTAGAATATAAAATTGATTGTGATTATTTGAAAAGAAGCTGTAGTAAAATAAATAACATTATTTTATTCCAATAGAATATTTGTTTGGAATGATAAAATTTTTATTTCCTTCGAGCAAAGAACTATCACTTCTATAGTATACTTTTATAGTATACATAAGTTGTTACAAATTAAAAAACTGGTTTTTTAAATGTTTTCTTATATTCGAATCTTCATAACTCCTAACTTTTTTCAAGTGCATAGTAGTAGTCGATAGCGTAATAGGTAGCGTGTTAGGTAGTTAGGTAGGATAGGTATGATGGTAGGTAGAGTCGAGGGTTCGAATCTCGGTCGGACAGAGAAATTAGATCGGAGAATTGGCGCAGATTTGTCTTTTTTTCGATTTATCTCTTTCTGGGGTCACTAAACTGTGCATATTAATTTATAATTGCAAATAATTAATTATTTGGCAAGGGCTATATATTTTTTATAAAATGTCTAGCAACAATTAATAAACACGAATTTGATTGAATCAATCATTTTTCCTGTTGATTGGACGAATTAATTTGTTGATTCAACAATTTTTTTTTCTCAGTGCTTCCGGTATTAAAAGACACGCATGTTTTGAATGATAAAATGTGTTCTTGATTCAAGCAACATATTACATATAATTGATAACATATTGTTAGATTCAAGTAAATTCGTTTATTGAAACAGAAATTGATGGAATTGACTGAAAAAAATAAACCAAGTAAATATATAAGGGAACCAATCTAATATGTTTTGGCAAATAATAAAAAAAATGATTTTTTTCCTTCAAAACTTTATTTCATTGGTTCTAGTATTTTTTCCTCTCAGTGCGTAATTCACTCGGTACATCATGACTATTTCGATAATTATTTCGACAATATTAGTTCGAAGTTGCGGTGAATTTTGTTTCTAATTTAGAGGACATCCAGAGGACATCCAATTTTTTAACTTTAAATTCGCAACGTTTGTCAAGAAAAATTGTATTTTTTCCATTCTCTGTTGTCAAACGAGCGAAAGTTTCGAATTCTGTACAGAAGAGGTCACTTTTGACCGATGGAATTCCCGAAGTTTATTGGCGAGTCGGTTTTACTTTTTTCCTCTCTTCAGTTGGCTTTTTTCGACGGATGCATCAATTAGTCACGGAGGGGCCAACCATGTGCACTCCCATCGTGGCTTTTATCGGACTAATTGAACGTGATACCATTTCAATTACCGAGTTTATGCAAGATCCTCGATTCCCATTGATTTCCTGGGCGATTCCCGTTCATTCGATTCCATTTATCAAATCGTTCAATTTTTAGAGTGGAATTTCCGTAAAAAATATTAATCCTCTCTTTTCCACCGCCACGAACTGTTCGTTTGTTCCAACGAGCAACTCCGCTGATTTTAAAAGTAAACGCGGTCCTTTATCGGATTTATCAGAAAACGTCGGCGCTCCCGACGTTTTCCGCCAACGTAATTTCATGCCGCTTCAATCATTTTCCGACCTCTCTCTGTATGGAACTTCATATCCACGCGAGGAACCTCTTATTTTTTTTTTCTTTTTTTTTGTTAAGACGTCAGAATCCTGACGATAATCTTGTGCCTGTTCGGTCGCACGTGACCGAGACTCTCTGCACGTTTGTTGCAACCTTGTGAGCTCCTTTTAACCTCGACCCGGTGAAAAATGTGATTGCGTGCGGCGGTCACGGTTTCGCCTTTCGCTAAATTTTGCCGTTCAATTTGGCCAGAAACCCGACGTCGAATCCCCTCTTTACCAGGATAACGAAATTCGTCCCAGACTCTTTGAAAAAAGACTCTACAACGATTCATTCATACATTATGCAACGACTTCGCCCAAGAACGTCAACCTTTTCTCTTCTTTCCATCCCACTTGTATTCATCGTTCGATCGTTCGGATTAATTGCGCTGAGAATGAACGAGATAGGGCCATGAGATAATGATATTAATCCAGCATGCGTAATGCACAAACGTGATTCAATGACGGCCATTAGTCATTCACGAGGGGCAAAACCGTGGGTATAATAATACGCTCGAGCCGATCCGAGATCGGTTTCTTTCCTAGAGTCCGGAGCGTGTTTGTCTCCTGAGTCGTTCCAGGCAAGATTAATAAGTGCGCCTTTATTTTCTTGGGTTAAGTAATGCCGGGCTCGAATCCTCAAGAATGCGTCAGCGATCTCACGATCTCGAAGAGTCTCTCGTTTCTCTTTATTGCAATCCGCGAGCGGAGCACGGATATATTGCACCCAGAAAAAAGATCTAGTACATTTAACTAAATCCTAGTCAAGCCAAATAAATTCTTTTAGTTGTAGGCCGGCCTAATACAACTCTATTCATCTCAACGAAATTTTTTTTTTTGAATGACCTACTAGGAAAATATATTGCGGTCTAATAAATTTTTATTTAATATCAATAAATATTATTTCAAATTGAACAAATATGTATTTGAATGAAATAATTTTTTTTTTAAATATTTACACAATATATATTTTTGAACATTTCAATCTTTGAATGTATAGCTACACATGTGGAGTCTAAAATTTCGTAAAGCTTCGTCTTTTCTTTAACAGAAGGGAAAAGAAAAAAGACCCTTTTTTATGGGAATCCTTTTCGGGGATTCGACCATCTTGCGTTTTGTCGCAATGTTCAATGTATTTGATATCCATACTGAAAAATAAGGATATCAAACATAGACGAGCTTGGAAAGGATATAGGCGTCGAGAGGCAGGTTCGCTTGTGCGAGAGGTAGCCACCTGGCGGATTTTTGGGGTACTGACAAATCTGCAGATACGATCGGATGAGATTACGGGTGAATAGGTATTTAGTAACGACGAATAGAATTTTTCTTCAACGCCTGTTTCTCGATGACAGGGAATTCAAATAAATAAATATAGTGGAAGTAAATATCGCCCAAAATTGGATGGAAAGAAAATGTTCTTAAAAGTAACCAAAAAATAATCAAATAAACGATTATAGTACTTACGACTAGATCTTTTTTCTGGGTGTGTGCCAGGCTTACGCGTAGCCAGTGAAAAATAATATTATCAATACCGTTATACGTAAATTTTGAATTAAATCTGACAATGGTATGCGTTTTCTAATTTTTAGGTTTGATCAAACTTGAGCCCGATTTAAAAGATTTATGGAGTTGCTCATTCTCGATTTCGTTTTTAGAGTCCTTTAATAATTTAAGCAATAGCGATCATTTAAAAAAACAAAATTTTTGAATACTGATTTATCTCATATTAATTAATAAATTCTTTGGATCCTTCTTTGGTTTTTAAAATGAACAGTGAAGCGGCCATCGTGACATTTTTAGAACTTTTTTTAATGCCATATTCGTCATAATAAAATTTTGAAATTGAAAACCCACTTCAAATGTGTGCAAAAAATCGTGTGACTGATTGATTGAAGTAGGGTTGTTCGATTCTGGAAAGAATCGATTCACCTAAAGATCTTAAGGATGTTGAGTCCCTATGAAATCTTTTAATGTTAATTGTTCAATAAATAGCTTCTGAATCGTCGTGAAATTTTTACACGACCTCCTGAATACTTCATGTAAAAACATATTAAATTTTCAGAATTCTATCATCAATACTTTAACCTCCTCAAGGATTAAAATGAAAAATGATGAGAAAATTCTGAAAATTTGGTATGTTTTTGTATGAAGTATTTAAGAGGTCGTGTAAAAATTTAACGACGATTAGGAAGCTCGTTATTAAAATATTCACATTTTATTAAGAACCATTTTTTAAACCAATAAACAAATATTTATCAATAAACTTCATTTTGTTTTCGGTGCTATCAATATAGTGAAGATATTAAAAAATTGAGAGGTCAAAAAAAACTCACCGCAAAGTTATATCTCCAAAAGACTACATTTGAATTTAATTTGTTAATGTTAATTGTTCGATAACGAGCTTCCTAATCGTCGTGAAATTTTTGCACGACCTCTTAAATAATTCATCCAAAAACATACAAAATTTTCAGAATTTTCTCATCATTTGCGATTTTGGACTCAACATACTTAAAGAAAATAATCGAATCGGAATCGAACATCCCTAGATTGAAGAATTATTTAAAAAATGGCAATACTTGGAACCAAACTATGTAACAATGTTTTATTTTAATTATTTTCTTTGCTGTTATAATTCAACACATGCTAATTAAAAATGTCTTTAGTTCCTTTTTTTTAAAATAAGCCACTGTCCATTTTAATTACTTGTGAAGAAAAAAATCATGGCATCTATAAATCTTTTTTTCAATGCAGCATTCATTGTAATAATTTGTTGAAAAAAATTGGAATACCTACTTGAAACCTACTTCAAAAACGTACAAAAAAATCATGCTAACCTTGACATCAAGCTAATTCGAATAATTCTGGTACAATTTAAATTTATTTTTGGAAACTCGTCTCTGTTGACTTTATTTCTAAATTCCAGAATCATTTTCCAAAACGATCGTTAATGATTCTCACAGCTCGCAATTCACTCTGCTCGCGAATTCGAGAATATTTCCGAGTCCATGAAAAACAGTCACCGGAATGGCAAAGTGAAATACATAAAGAAAAAAGAAGCGATAATTGAATATCGTACGGCAATACGTGAAAGAACCGCGCAAGTATTTCTCGGTTAGCCGATGGGATCCTTCAACGAGGGATGCGGAATTCCGATCGAGGTGGAAGGCGGAATCGTGGGGGATATATCTTCGTTTTGCCGACCGTATGATACCATAAAACTATGATCCGTGGAGCCGTAAAGTTCGAGCGGGAAGGCGGAGGACAGAGAAACGTGAGCGGGGGCGAGCTTTCAGCCGGAGAGTCGAATTTTATCTCCATCGTTTGAGGAAAAACATTGAGGGAAGAGAGGATGAACGATAGCCCGGAGTGAGGGTGATGCCGTGGATCGCTCTTTTTTTCGGCTCACTCCCTCTATATCAGGCTCGCCGGTGATAGTATCATCGATATTCGTCCGGAAGCCGGGCAAGGGGTGCAAGGTACGAGTGGTGTTCGTTGGGTTTTGACGAGAGAGCCCGGGGCCGTAAAGGCGAAACTTTGCATCGGCGAATAGCTTCTATATATATAAATACCCTCGAACATAGGAAAATTCACAGAGCGAGGAAATCTGCCGACGGAAAATCTCCCCTTTTTCACCCCTCCCTCAGTCCTTGCGTTTACTGCACTTTTCACGGTGATGCCTTTCCTTCCCTCTCATCAGGTTCTCGAGTCGGAAAAAAAATAAAATAAATGAGGAAAAAAAGAAACAAATGACTCGGGGGGAGGGGGGGGGGGGGTAAAAGTTGGTTTGCACAGTAGCGAAAACGTTAAGACAGCGTCGATGCACGGAGGCAAAGAGGAAGAGATTCTCAATGAAGGAAAACGTTCGGCTCCACCGACCTTCCCTCTTTTTCTCCTTCTTTCTCCCTCGTCATGTGTAGTTTACCGGCATTCTCTATATATACATCTTCGTTTTACGCTGGGTTTTATTGTATTAAGTGAAATTGCAACGGTGCACCATAAAGGCACTGAGGTTTTACTACCAAAACTGAGGGTTGGTGAGGGAGCACATATATGGGGCGTTCCATACGAAATCGAGCGATCCGTAACACCGACAGTTTTTTTATTTTGTTGAAAATTTTCTATTTCATCACAAGCTTTTATTTACTTTCACCTGTTCCGGTGTCTGTCTGTAATCAAATGTTGCAAGTAAAATTTGACCGACTTCCCGGTTTCCGATTGAATTGAAACTTTTCATGCATATGTAAATCAGATGACAATGCAATATTGTCACAAAAAATGTGCAAATTTTTTGCAAAAAGATTGTTTCGCAAAATTTTATATCAAAAAATTTGCTTGAAATTGTTTTGCGACAAAAAATGTTTCGCATAATTTTTTGCAAAAAAAATGTTTCGCGAAATTTTTTGCAAAAAAACACGCTTTTATTTAAAAACTTATTTCCAATCGGAATAAAATTATTTTGAACTCTTCAGTTATTTTTTATTAACAATTACTAATAGCTTGTTAAAAAAAAAAATTCGTTTATTTTACTGGATGTACTCAAAGCGGTCTTTCGAATTTTTTTAAGATTTTTGTTCCAACCCTTCCAACCACAATAAATTTTTCAAAATTTCACAAAATTTTTTTTTTAATTCTCATAGCTCTTTAAAAAACGGAGATGTCAAAATAAAATAGTAAGTCATTTTTCTCGACTTGAGTTGTAGTTAAAAAAAATATAAATCGAATTTCATTGTAATTTTTTTTTCGGTTTTGAATGCCATTTTTCACTTGGACCAATTTTTTTGAAAAAAATCCACTACTCTGCAAGATATGATTTGTCAAATATATATTCCCAATGGGCTATCTACCATTTAAAGTAGAAAATTTTCAACAAAATCAAAAACCGTCGGAGTTACGGATT
The DNA here is from genome assembly GCA_946863875.1 of Alloplasta piceator. Lineage (NCBI taxonomy): Eukaryota > Metazoa > Arthropoda > Insecta > Hymenoptera > Ichneumonidae > Alloplasta > Alloplasta piceator. The sequence continues at coordinate 57,202,466 of OX333073.1, forward strand.
GATCGGTTTCGTATGGAACGCCCCATATATATTAGATAGCTTGCGCAGTGGTATTGTTTTTCCCGGTTGTGCGCGATGGATCGCGGGATGTTTTACCCGATGGTTGGGGTGCGCTGTACCAGAAGGAAGAGAAAACGTGAGACGCAGAGAAGAGGGAGAGAGAGAGAGAGAGAGAGAGAGAGAGAGAGAGAGAGAGAGAGAGAGAGAGAGAGAGGGAGAGGGCAGGAGGACTAAAGAAGGGAATGAGCACTCCGTGGAGTCCTGGGGAAGAGAATACGTGAGAGAACGAGGGTCTGTTTCTACTATGGTCGGTACAGAGAGAAGAGGAAGAGGTGTTGCAGAGTATACAAGAGACCCGGCGGGTTCGCCAGGTAATCCCGGGGAGCGCCGCACCCGATGCGATATACACGGAAATCACGAAAAGTGAGGAAGAGGAACAGAGAGAGAGGGAAGGTAAGCTCGGAGGAGTGACAGGGTTGGAAATATAGAAGAGGCGCTTCGCTTGGAAAACTCCCCGCAGCGCAAAAGCGTGAGTGAACGAGAGTTTCAGGGATCGAGTTGTCCTCTTCCTCTCTGTCCTCTTTCGGTACTCTCTCTCTCTCTCTCTCTTTCTCTCAGCCTCGCTCGTACGGGCGTTAAAATCCAAATGGTGACGGGGGTTTTGGTTTTAAAGCCCGGTGAAACTTGTCCCTATTGGCGAGAAGTGGAGGACCAGAAATTCCACCTCCCTCCCGGTTTTTGCCCACTTTTATTTATTTACTTTGTCGGCTTTTTTTTTGTTTTTTTTTCGCCTCCCTCCCACTTTTCCCCCTCGCTTTTGGTCGTTACCCTCTCTCGGTTTTATCGGAGGTGTATATGCATATGCAGGCTCTCCTTCTGCAACACACTATCTCGCGCTATATTGTCAAAGATAAAATTTATCCCCCTGATACTTCGAATTCCGGCCGAGAACGGCGTGAACCGGATAAATGAGCTCTGGCTTCTCGTTTAAGCGGAATTTCACCGCCCTCCCGGAAAAGCTTTTCTCACTGCCAATGGCGAAAAATTAACCGTGGATCCTTTTATGAGGAATGCGAATTTTGCTGGGAGGAGTTGCGATGCACTTTGCAGACTTTTGGAGAGAATCTTTAGCTGTGGGACAGCGATCGAGATATAGATCATTTTGCAGATTTAATTGTCAATTTGAAAAATTGTAGAGAAATATGTATCAAGCTGTATTTTGAAGTTTTAGATGGCTTTTGGAGATAATTTAGTCTTTCCCGATGAATTTACAAAATTGAGCTTCCATTGGGGGACTTTTACGAACATTGAGGCCCAAAAAGAATTCTAACTTGGAAGGCACAATGGACAACTTTCTTTTTCTTAATTTATCAATGATACCTTATTGATAAGTTTGTTTTTTTCAAACCAAAGATTGACGAGTTCATGATTTTCGGGGCGAAAAAGTATTCAATTGCGGTTGGGCCTCTTTATGATTTTTCAAAATCAGATTCGTCATTCGTTTTTTCCATACAACGACTGTTATACATTATACCAGATCTGGGCAGTACTTGAAAGTACTCGCTACTTGCATGTACTTGAAGTACAGTACTTGCAAGTACAAAGTACTTCGAAAGTACTCCAAGTATTGTACTTAAATTTTCAAGTACTGCCTGTACTTGAAGTACTGTACTTGAAAATTTCAAGTACTTTTCTGTACTTGAAGTACTTTTTTCAAGTACAAGTATCAAGTACTTTTTAATGTATCTTGCTGATGGTTGCATGTGCAGAGCCTTAGAATATGGGTCATTCCATGTCAAATCGACCAATATTTGGATCGACTCCTTTCAATTTCGATTAAATTTGGCCAGAAGTTTTCTTTTATCACAAAACTAAGTTCTAACAAAGGAAAAAAATTAATTTTTTTTTTCGAACATTCAAAATTTCACCATTTTTTCAAGTTTATTTTTTAAATATTTCGAAAACTATTAGGGTTACGAAAAAATCGTTCTGGGTTCGTCTCAAAGAGTATACTTGGGGCTACAAAAAAAAAATATTCCGAAACAAATTTTTGAAAAATGATGAATTTAGAGAATTTTGAATTTTTCAAAATCGTAAAAATCCACGATCAACATTAAATTTTTTGTTTTATTTTTTTTTATATAACACCTTGTACTGATATTAAAAGATTCTGAAATTTTCAGAAATGTGTTTTTGTTTGATTTCAAAAACATGAATTTTTGAATTTTGGTAAAACTTTTTTTTTACCTCGAAGTGAAGTTGATCAATCATGTAATTTTGACTGCTCAAAATTACAAAATTACATGATTGCTCGACTTAAAAAAATTCATATTTTTGAATTTAACAAAAAACACATTTCTGAAAATTTTAGAATCTTTTAATATCAGTACAAGGTATTGTATTTAAAAAATTAAAAATTTTCGTAGCCCCAAGTATACTCTTCAAGACGAAATAAACGATTTTTCATAACTATCATGGTTTTCAAGATATTTAGAAAAAAAATTTGACAAATTGTTAAATTTTGAATTTTGCATAACTTTTGAAAAAAAAAAATTAATTTTTTTTCCTTGGTAGAACTTGGTTTTATGATAAAACAAAACTTCCGACTAAATTTCATCGAAATTGAAAGTGGTCGATTCCAACTCTTGGTCGATTTGACATGGAATGACCCAAGTATCAGAATTTACGAGACGTACCCGAAAACTTGAAAAGTACTTGATACTGGTACTCGATTTTTTCAAGTACTTGTACTTTAAGTACTCGTCTTGACGAGTACTTGCAAGTAACAAGTACTTTGTACTTCAAGTATCACCGATACTTGATACTTTAAGTACCTACGGTACTTTGTACTTGATACTTGAAGTACTTTCAAGTACTTTGCCCAACTCCGCATTATACAATGTTCTAAGTGTGTTTATAAATATTTTTATTCAAGTTGGATAAGAAAGTTTCACTCGGCAATGGTTCAAAATATTTGCAATAATGCTACAATCATTATCTGCAATAATGTCTTTTTTTCACATTCGTCGTCAACTTTTAAACGCTCGATAATTAATTATTTTTCTAGATTTAGATGGACGACGGGCTGGTTCGACTGGCGAATCGATAAAATCGAACGACCGTACAGTCGAATATTCGACTCACATATTGGGGCCCTTTTAACGGGGGAATGTGGGGCAAAATGGGCATCATGAGAAGATAACAGTTGGGATTGTTTTTTAACCTGAAAATAATAATTTTATCGACTTTGTTGCTTCGAAAAAAATTGTCAAGGGCAAAATGGGCTAATTTTCAATATCTTTTGTGAAAATCAATTAAACGATTCACTTCCAATTGTAATTCTCTGAATCTGATTTAGCGCGGGGAGTCTATTTCGGAATATTTAGGCCCATGATAATAATAATTCCCCCGTTTTCTAGATTTTTCGATTTTAATTGTTTTTCTATGATTTTCGAGGGTGTCCATTTTGCCCCACATTCCCTTATATATATCCGTCTATAATCCACTTGAATGCATCATGAACGACGAATTCTGTCCAGATTGGACGTGCTGCTTTCGCAGTGATTTTGGCGTTGATGCAGTGCGTGTGGCCTTCATTCCCTATCACAATGCACGCGCATAGTTGACAAAAATAAGCGTGATATAATGAAAAAAAAAAAAACAAAAAAAGACAAAACAATGAAAACAATAAAAGTTCGGATGGATCAGGGATGAAAACGATGGAGCCATATTACACGCATCCGGCGTTATCGACAATCCATCACAGCCCAAAACACACAAACAGACACACAAAAGACAGTCACACAAACACATTGCATCTGTATATTCGTGCCTTGAATATCGTCGATCGTGGCTCAATTGATAGGATGCAGGACGGAAAGGTGTCGAATGGAACAAAAAAAAAAAGGAAAAATGATTTTCATTAACTGACAGCCACAAATTATGGAAAAGGGAGACTGAAATCCATACAGTTATTTTTGAATGTCAATTCGATCCGTTGGCTTTGACACATAATTTGATCCCTGGACCATTTGCCATAACGTTTTAGAGGACAAAAATGGATTGGTTTTTTTTTTGCAAATGGCCATTTTGTGACATTTTTTGGTCACAAGTTGGTCTGCCACAATGTTTCCAACGTTGAAAAGAGATATTTTTAATTGTTTGTTATTTTTTTCAAACTGGTGGAATCAATTTTTTACCGTTTCTAGTTTTAGGTTTTGAGTTTGGAAAATATTTCGATTTTTGATGAAAACTTTTGCTATAAATTGTTTATAAAATAGAAAATATTTATCGAAAAAGAACTTTCAATTAATTACTAAAAAATATATTTATTAAGCTTGTGTACAAATTTGAGACTGATCGGTTATGTCGTTTCTGAGAAATCTTGCTCACTGACTTTAAAAACACAGTTTCACTTTTAGGATTTTTTTCCACCCATCCTTTGCACAAGCTTCAACGCTTATTTCTCTCTACTATTTATTCGGTATTTTCGTGGTAAAGCAAAATCAAAAATCATATTCGTAAAAATTGTGATGAGTGCTCTAATATCATAATATTTTCAAGATCAAAAAGGAATATCTTTGGCTGTATGCTATTTTTCAAAAGTGCTGGAATCAAATTTTTGCAGTTTTTAGTTTTAGCTTTTGAATTTGGGTCCGTTAGCAGTTTAAGACGCGTTGGGACGTTCTCTCGTGCGCGATCGGTCGATGCTTCAACTTTGCGTATTACGAGAGCTCGAGCCACCGAGGTTTTATCGTATGATATTGTTCATCAGTCTCCAACTTTCACTTTCATATAATATAACGACGAGAAAGGTGCTACGAAAAGAGAGTTATGTGTATGTTTGTGTGTATGTGAAACTGTGCAGAGGCGCAAAGTGCGCCGTGAACCTCTCATTACATCAGTCGCAGATATATTTTGCTATTCTTAAAATTATCCGTCATTGATGATTTTTGATGGCTCTCGTTGACGTTTCTTCAATTCATACTTTCCGTTCCAGCGCTGATTAATCGAAGAATGTTCTCGAGCCTCCGATCAATAATCCGCTTTATGCAAACGTTGGCAGAAATCTTAATCGTCGGAAATTTACGATGTAAATGGAGAAAGTTTCGCAAGATTGACAAATAAGTAATTATTCCAAACGTTCCGCAAATATATTTTGCATTTATCGTCATCCAATCGATTCCGTTTGTTTACCAAATCTAACGAGTAATTACTTTTCTGGGACTAGAGAAATCTGATAAATAGTGCAGAAGAGAGATTCTGCAGGATTCCTTTGTTAGGATTTCTACGCAAGTTGCGTGAAATAATCTCTGTAAAGTTATCAGGAACAAGTCTCTAAATGAATTTGAATTTACATTCAATTAAAATTGTATGGTACAATTCAAATTCATTTTGGAGACTCGTCTCTGCGAACTTTACAGAGGTTACAAAATCTAACTGTGATGAGTCCTCTTTGATGAATCTTGATGTTAGAATTAATTAATGTCGGGGATTTATTAATGGCAGAATTAATCCTAGATTGTCAATGAAACCTCAAGTTTACTTGGCCAAACCACAGCCGATTTTTCAAAAACCTTCGATTATCAAAACTCGCCTTCCTCAACTAACATTCAAGACCACCCCAATGTAAGTAGTGCCAAATATAAATCGTAAACGTAAATTATGAAAATTAAGCCTCGATCTAACGAGATCGAAAATCAGAAGCATCGCGTTTCTCGCGTTCAATTCTCATCGAGGGTTGAAAAGGTCATATTATCAACCTCCTCGCAATAGAGGGAGTATATGGCGCCTTCCATCCCAAATCGGACAGTTTGAAAAACTTTTTTTTTATGTCCTCAAATTTTTTATATTTTTTAGTACCCTTGTTGGTAAATTTTGAAATTTTTTTGATTACTCGTTCAAAAGACCAAAAAACCGCTCTTTTTTCGATACTTTGGTCATAACTTCTTTTAGAATGATCCAAATTAAAAGTTTTTTTTTTAGTTTTGGGTTTTTATGGCCTTTTCAGAAAAAAATACAACAAAAATATTCGATGTGTTTTTAAATGAGTTTTTTGAGTTTTAAACTTCAAATCGCGTTTTCAAAAGTGAGTGTAGATTTTAATTGAATTTTTTTTTGTTAACATCTATCTATTCAAAAACTTTGAATACTGGTCCGATCGTGGGCTTTCCGTAACTACTATTTTATTTTTATTTTTGAAAATAAAATTTTTTTTTTCCCATAAATTATTATGAATACCAATTTTCATTACTGTATAGTAGTTTTTTTTTCATGATTTAAAATTTATTTCAAAAATCGAAAAACAATAGTAGTTATGGAAGGCTCACGATCGGACTAGTCTTAAAAGTTGTTGAATAGATAGATGTTTAAAACAAAAAATTAATAAAAAAATAAAAATGTACACTCACTTTTAAAAACACGATTTAAAGTTTAAAACTAAAAAAAATCATTCAGAAACACGTCGAATATTTTTGTTGTATTTTTTTTCTGAAAAGGCCATAAAAACACAAAATTTCAACAACAAAAAACTTTTAATTTGGACCATTATTAAAGAAATTATAACCAAAATACCGAAAAAAGAGCGGTTTTTTTTTAAATTTAATATCTTTTGAATGGGTAATAAAAAAATCTCAAAATTTACCAGCAAGGGTCTCTTGATGGGTACTAAAAAATATAAAAAATTTGAGGCAATAAAAAAAAAAAGTTGTTCAAACTGTCCGATTTGGGATGAAACGCCCCATATATACATACATATGAATGCCACGAAATCTCCGTACGGTGACAATGTCCCACGAGAAATCCGAAGCGAGTTTTGTTTCTCGCTGAGCTTGCGAGAAACGCGCGTGTTGGTTCGATTTTCGAAACAAGAGCCAGAAGCGTGTCTGTTGGAGGAAATCGCGGGCAACGGAGAGAATGAGAAGCGTGTTTATTCCCGTTGCGGCTTCTCGCATAATTTGCCGTGGGATATTAGGTCTCGTTGTTATACGCGACAATTTCGATTCGGCGTGGCGAAACGGAAAATAGAGAGGAGGCAAATAGGGACGATGAATATTGGGTTGGGGACGACGGGTTTGGCAAGGTGGGTTTGGGAGGGAAGTTAGCGGTTCACCACGTGTCCCTCGCGAAACAGTATATCCCAAACCCAAAGAGGAAAGTTGCAAAGGAGAGGCGGAAGATATGGGAATGGGCGAGAGAATGATGATCGGAAGTTGCGAAGGAAGGAAGGAAGGAAGGAAGGAAGGAAGGAAGCATAGATGAGGTAGGATAAAGTGAAGAGGATGTCGAGAATGGAAGGATGAAATCTCGAGGTGGGAATGACATTTGTATGCATTGCAGGCTGTATTACAGTACGCCAACTCAATTCACCTTGCCCTCTTCTCCATCCAGCCCTCCTCAAACTCTCAGACTCTTCTCGTCGATCCGCTTTTCCGCAGCTCTACTGTTTGTCTATCTCCGTTCCACATTCTGTTTCGCTTCCCCCCTTCTGTCATCTCCATCTCCCTTCTTCTCTTTCCCTCGTTGGAGGATCCCGATCCCTGTCTCACTCCTTCGGGATCCTTCATCCGTATGCATGCACGGGAGTGATGCAGCACAGATTTCGCCTGCCCATAGGGTTACCATGATTACTGTTTTCCTATGTCGAAGGGGACGATCACGTGCCTCGATTCCTCCATTCCCAGAGGAACAACCCCCTACCGAGGTAGCCATGAAAATGCGGCTCGAGACTCGATCGGGAATGATGAAATAATGGGCAGAGTCTAGCACGTTTGGTCTGATCCAAGTCAGCCCAAAAATGGACTTTGCTCGGACATTTGCGAAGAGCAGCCAATTTCATAATCAAGACACCCAGAAAAAAGACTCAATATGATGCTAAAGTGTGTATCGTTGTCGAAAGGAATGGCAGAATTCCGGACCTGGGCCAATCCAGAAAAAAGGCTGGAGAATCTTTTTTTATTTTAGATGAATGATTTTTTTTTTTAACGGTTAAGACAACTATCATAGAAGCACGACTATATGTTATATTAGTATTGATTGCTCTTCTGTGCAAGTACATTGCGGAGGAGTCGCTGTTGGCATAGTTGTTGATACCTACAACGCCTGTGAACGCCATTGTCCCTTTCGCATTGTCACAGCTGAAACGTTGCCACGAGATATATTCTCCGGCACGTCATTTTTATTCATTCTTCATTGCACCTCGCCACCAACATTTTTCTCCGTTGCATTGTGTAACGCACGTATTTTCATTCTGCATTCACCACTTGCATTTCCTACAGTGTCTCTCTTTCCCTATCAGCGTTTTCGTTATCGCAGTGTTTTTTCTCCACCTTAGGGCATTACACGGGGTTCATCGTGCACAGTGCAGGTTGAGAATTGAGCTTGGCGAAGATCTCGGCTGAAAAATGTGTCCATTGAAGGCTTTTTTGTCGGAAATAAAGTCCTGGCGATAACGATTCTTCGAGGGTTACGATAAATGGTACCATAATTTTGGGACAATTTTATATGGGGGAAAGGCGGAGCTGGCCACCCTCCCAAATTATGAAAACACATTGAAAGTTGAAAAATCTAGAAAATAATGAAATTATTGTTGTAATAATGGACTCCCCGCGCTAAATCCGATCTGGATATTGACATTTTTGTGAAAATTGTCCATGAAAAGTTGGACAAATTTAAAAAAATTGTCATTCTCATTGCATTAAAAAAACCACCCCCAACATACTCTGATAGGATTATGGTAACCCATTTTTACTGAAATAACCTCGATAATTCAAGGACCAAAGCAAAAATTGCTACTTCCATAATGGTAAAAAAAAAAATTAAATAACGCAACTATATGATTAAAATTCAATCTAGTGAAAAATTTAATTGCAAAAAAGCGTCAAGCAACTTGGTCCAGGTAAGTATCTTCACATGAAATTTTGAGAAAAAAATAAGCTCCGGAGGGATAACCAAAATTGATAAAAAAGGTATTTTTATATCAAGGAGGCTACACCGTGCATAGCATCGTAGCTGCGTTATCTTCTTATGGTGGCCATTTTGCCTCACTTTCCACGACATTTTGTACTTTTCGCTGTTACTTCACATATACGAATATACGAGGTTAACAAGATTCTGTTGAGTTTTGCAGCACGAGTGCAGATGAGGAGTGAACACACGGGGATAAGAAACTCGCATTAAAGTTCAGAGAACATGGAATATATTGAGGAAAAAGCCATTCGAACATCATGATTGAAAAATTTTCAAACAGTGATTAAAATAAAGTCGGAAAATTATATATTGACGCATATATTCCTGATTTCTTTCTGTCGTTCACTGAGCCTTCTTCACGAGATAACTGCTAATCATAATTTTCGCGGATACATATAATTTTTATCACTTCTTTCGAATGGTAAATTACGATTCTCCTGATTTTGATTTATAACGAAAATACAGAGTAATAGGAACGTCGAAAGTAGGTATCAGCTGCGTTAGAAGCACTCGAATAAAAGTTTATTGAATTTTTTTTAGCATTTATATACCAACTCAACAAACCATCTAGAGGTGAATTTTTGTCTTTTTTTTCCCTCGTTTTTTTTTTCCCTCGAATATATCGCCCAATATTTGGTATCAAGAAATTAATAGTCACATATTTTTCACACGGAGGCAAACACACGTGTCTGAATGCGCTATAAAGTTAGTCTTTTGAACTGTTAAAGAACGGGCTTGAAGAAATTTTAAAACAGCGTTAAAGTATTTGCTTCGGATGGGTGAAAAAAATCCTGAAAAGTGAGATTGAAAAATTCATTTTTGCGTTTAAATTTCGAAATTTTCATTTTTTTACAATTTATTTCTATTTCAAGAATGAATTTTGGCTCATGGAGCCAAAGATTCGAATATAAGGAAGATTCGAATATAAGAAAACATTGAAAAAACCAGTTTTTTAATTTTTAACAACTTATGTATACTATTAAAATATACTATAGAAATGATAGTTCTTTGCTCGAAGGAAATAAAAATTTCATCATTCCAAACAAATATTCTATTGGAATAAAATAATGTGTTATTTATTTTACTACAGCTTCTTTTCAAATAATCACAATCAATTTTATATCTAATAAATATTGAAAATATTACAGAAATATTTTTAGGAGTAAAATAATGATGAATTTATTGCAAAGAAATAATTTTGTTCGAAAAAAATAATTTAATATTGATGTCGTGTTTCAGATTCAAATAATCTCATGTTTATGATGCCATAAATAACTTTCTTAAAAAAAAAAAATTTTCGTATTGAAGTCGTTTTTTAGATTCAAATAATCTAATGTTCATGATGCGATAAATGCAATTAATCTAATGAATAAAAATTCAATCAAATCTATTCGAATAAAAATATTTTTTGAAGTAAAATAATAATGACTTTATTGCAAGAAAATAATTTTTTCGAAAAAAATAATTTTGTATTGAATTCGTTTTTTAGATTCAACTAATCTCATGTTTATTGGGATCTTACATGGAGGCGTGGTTAAGACAATATGGCGGAAACTAGGTTGCACTTGGGCATGTATGTGTAACATGGACGAGTGACATATTCTTGTGTTGAATGTCCGTGTTGCACCCTACTGATAGTTCAAAATTGAACACCAGATGTCTCACGAATTTTGTCAGATCCCAATGATGCGATCAATGTAATTAATCCAATTAATGCAAAATTTAATCAAATCTATCATGCATTTAATTGTTGCTATTAAATAAGAGTTTAATATAATGGAGTGATAGATTCGTGAAATTTTTTTTTCAAATGTAGAGTGATTTTCTTGGTTCAACAAATAAATAATCGAATTGATACTTTCATTTAATAAATAAATTCATGTTCTCAAATTCAGTAATTTTTTCTCTCAATGTAAAGTAGAATGACAAACGACCTTAAAAGAGAAGCGACACACAGAGGTGACGGTATATTATGGTGGGATTACCGTCGTAGAGAGAGGCTTCGCGGAGGGAGTTATCCCGATTTTTCCGTCTTTCATATCCGTCTCCTTCAGCTGCCTTCACTTTCGTTCCTTATTGTAACTGTTGAGTGCGCAAGGGATATCATGCGGAACTCATCGAAGGAATATCTTATATCTTCCTTCTTTCGCGAAATTCAGTTGATCGCACAAGTGGAAATATCCACGTCGGAGATCGTTTTTCCTTTATCCCTGATATTGGATCGTCGAGACAAGATGGGACGAGATCGGATCGACAAATTTCTTAAATTGAATTTCAGATTAATCTATGCCCGGCGATATTTAATCCAAATCAAGTGAATTTTGTCATAATGTATTGTTGTTCATTAAAGGAAACTTTTCAAGTGACTTTTTCGCCTGCTTTAACAAATACATTTTTTTTTCGACAAAACCTCCGCGTGATTTGCAATCAGCGGTGAATTTTTTGGAATCTTGAAAATTTTGCAAAAATCGATGATCGAACTTTAAAAATCTGCCAAAAATTGAAAAATCATCGGATTCGGATGAGCCAAGCGGGAATTTGAAGCTTTAGAGATTACGAACAGATTGAGTCAATAAATGAATCAAGTAAAAATCGAAATCTTATCTAGAAAACAAAATTGCGGTCATTTTAGTGAACAGACTGAATTTTGACCGAAATGTTAAAAACGGTAAATGCAACGTTTGTTAATCGATTCCGAATCAAACGGAGAAAAAAGACAGGGCCAATGGACGTTGATATCCACAGCATCAACTGGACGCTTTAAGAACCATGCGCAATCGGCAGGAATATCACATTTCAGTTGAAATAGCTTTGGTAAACGATAAGAGCTCGACCGGGAGGGGGGGAGGGGGGGACAGGTTCATCCCTGTCGAAGAACCTTCATAAGCTCGGTGAGAACCGCAACCTTCTCGATCCTCTTGCAGCTTGCCACTGTATCCCGTTTCTCGATCGTCACGGGAACAAGGAGGAATCCGTGGACGGGTAATCCGAAACGTTTACCTGTTGCTGTCGAGTTGCCGAATTGGCTGTGAATCTCCCAACTATCTCGATTTACTTCAGCGTATTATCGACCGGGATTTGTCATTGACTGACATCCCCGTGGATGTCATATATTGAGAAATTATTTTTGTCAATGTTGCCGGCCACTTTTCATCAGAATCTTCGCAATGACGGTCGACGTACACTGCCTGCCAAAAGTTTGGAAACAGTCGATTCCTCGCAGCACGAAAAGTTTCACTGCTCTTTCAAAAATGGAGATATCTTGATTCGTCAAGTGACGTTTCAAAGGGGACATATTCAGCTTCATTTCGCGTTTTCCAACTAATTTTTGCGATTTTTTTCGAACCCGGTATTTTGCATTGTAATTTTGGCGCACGACCCATGAAATTTTTTTTGCCTGCTTTTCGCGTGAAAAACTTGTGGCGGGGAGTATTAGTTTTAATTCCGTTTTTTGAAAAGTTTCGTACGAATTTTTTTCGCAAGAATATTCAATTTTTCGCAAAAAACTACCATATTTATAAAATGTAACCTAACTGCCTAACTCTAAAACTACTGGGTCTTCGTAAAATCACTAAGAGGGTAAAAAGTTGCATACAATCATTCTGGAATCAATGACATTTTTTCAGATTTTTGTTCAAAATTTTTTTTTTTCTAATTTTGCCTGTAAACGAGATATTTTTTTATCTTAAGCAATCGGGTCTCTACCTCATCTTTCCGGCATTTTCATTGAAAAATCTTATCCGCATAGCTTTTTCATCGAAAAATCCGTGTAGATGAGGTAAAAGACTTGATTGTTTAAGGATGTTGAGTCCCTATGAAATCTTTTAATGTTAATTGTTCAATAAATAGCTACTTAATCGTCGTGAAATACTTACACGACCTCCTGAATACTTCATGTAAAAACATAATAAATTTTCAGAATTCTATCGTCATTACTTCAACCTCCTTAAGGGTTAAAATGAAAAATGATGAGAAAATTCTGAAAATTTGGTATGTTTTTGTATGAAGTATTTAAGAGGTCGTGTAAAAATTTCACGACGATTAGGAAGCTCTTAACACTTTGTTAAGAACAATTAACACTTAACTCTTAACTCTTATTAACACTTTGTTAAGAACAATTTTTTAAACAAATAAAAAAATATTTATCAATAAACTTCATTTTGTTTGCGTTGCTTTCGATGTAGTAACATACCAAATTTCAGAATTTTCTCATCATTTGCGATTTGGGACTCAACATCCTCAAGATAAAAAAAACATCTTATTACAAGAAAAATTAGAAAAAAAAATTTTTTGAAAAAAAATCTGAAAAAATTTCATTGAATCCACAATGATTGTATGCAACTTTTGCACTGAGAAACATCATCTACACATATTTTTCATTGCAAAACCCGTGTTGATGAGGTAAAAAAACTCGTTTGTTTAAGATAAAAAAATATCTCGTTTAGAGGAAAAATTAGAAAAAAAAAATTTTGAAAAAAAAATCAGAAAAAATTTCATTGAATGCAGAATGATTATATGCAACTTTTTATCGTTCTAGTGTCTTCACGAAAACCCAGTAGTTTTAGAGTTACGCTACATTTTATAAATATGGTAGTTTTTTGCGAAGAATAGAATATTTTTGCGAAAAAAAATCGTACGAATTTTTTTAAAAAACGAAATTGAAGCCAATACTCTCCGCCACAAGTTTTTCATGCGAAAGACAGTCGAAACAAATTTGCATGAGTTGTGCGCCAAAATTACAATGCCAAAAAAAAAGTCGAAAAACGACCATGTTTCAAAGAGCGTACCAAGTTCAAAAAAAATCGCAAAATTTTTTTGGAAGGCGCAAAATGAAGCTGAATATGTCCCCTTTAAAACGCCGCTTGGCGAATCAAAATATCTTCATTTTTCCAAGAGCAGTGAGATTTTTTGTGCGGCGTGGAATCAGGGCGAGTGTTTCCAAAATTTCCAAACGTCAACCGTCATTGCGATCTCGATCAATTTGAAAGATGGAGACTTTTTCAGCTAGAAAAATGCTCAACGAATCCTTTATCTATTCTCGCTACAATCTGGGGAGTTTTGTTTTTACAATGGCGTTGAATTTCACCGTTGACATTCAGAGCCAAAGTTGTCCTCGTGCCTGGTTCGCGAATGATGAACATGTAAGTGTAATTGTGAGGGGAGTCACAAGGCATTGCGGGACAGATGTATGCAGAAACAGGAGATGGAACAATTAATGCGGAGAGGGAAAATGTCATTGTGCGGTGTACGCTTCGGG